>CM038147.1:517510219-517857702 GCA_021437245.1 Aegilops speltoides
TCATGTACCCGTAATGAGGTATTGCTTGAAAAATTGTGAATGCCTCTCGTCCTAATATGGCGTGATACCCATTGCTGAGCGGGCCACAGGCGTGACTTCTTCGGATCTGTAATTGTCCGGAGAGCCGAACACCACATCAAGTGTGATTTTTCGGTCGTGGCGCTTCCGGCTAGGGATTATTCCTCTAAAGGTTGTCTTTGCTTCGCTCAATACGGTTCAATCGATTTCCATTTTTCGCAGAGTGTCCTCATAAATGAGGTTTACTCATTGCCGCCATCCATGAGGACTTTTGTCACGAAAGCCGTCCACTATGGGACTAAGTACCGGTCTGGTGGGGCTCTGGTTGTTGGAATGCGGGCTCGTCGCTGGCATTGAAGGTAATAGCTGTGTCGCTCCATGGATTTGCTGTTGCTACTTGGTAGACTTCGGCGAGTTCGTGGATTGTTCGTTTTCGCATATTATTTGATGCGAAAGTCTCGAAGACTGTGGATAACGTGCTGGTATTGTTGGAGTGGTTTCCCGGAGCTAGGAGCTCTTCGCCACTTTTGACCACCTGCCGTAATTTCCAACATGCTCGAAGGCTATGTGTTGGGACGGCTCCCTCTGTACTATGAAGTTTACAGGGTCCATTGAGCCATCCCTCCGATGACAGTTCCGCTTCCTTATTGGGTTTTTGTTTTTCGTTTTTGCATCCGGGGCCCGATTGTAAGGCGCCCTTTTATCATGGATGGGTTTGGGGCGGATTATCCCAAAATTGATTTTCGGTCTTCCGGAAACTCTCCATCGCACAATATTTTCGCACAATGGATGCGGATCGGTGAAGCGTAATTTTGCGACGATCAATGGCGTTTAGTATTCCCTTGTCCGTGCAGTTATTGCGAAGATTGATATTGCGTTTTCCTCTCGGCAGTCCTTTATCCTGTCCATAACGGGAGGAATCGCCCGAGAGTGATGTCTTGTTTGATGAGGTTCTTGCCGTATTAGAGATAGATCGCATATGTCCGGGCGGGTGGGTGGAACAAAATCCGGATCCTGCCCATCTTGAGGCTCAAAGGCCAAGGAGTTTCGGTCGGAAGCTTGGTTTGCAGGGCGCAATCCGGTGAGTCCGGGCGATGCATGATTTTAAGTTCAATGCTCGATCGAAGTCCGTCCCTCATGGGGATCCGCATGGAGGTTCGGGAATCCGAACATGAATTGTCTTCAACATTGGCAAAGAGTTGTCGTGTTGTTCCTCTACCACGGAGACGTGGTGGGTGGCCTGGGGAGAGTTAATCTCTCTCAGATCGGTTTTAAGCCCAATCTGGTTGTAGTCCGTAGCGACTCCCAGGGCGGCGATGCGATCCAAGAGCCCGTTAACAGACAAGAGCTCTATTGGATCTAACTGTTCGGCAGCTTTAGGGCTGACGCGAAGATTGCTTCCGACGACTTGAGAAGTCATTGCCGAAGCGGCGGCCGGACAGAGGTCATGAGAAACCACCAAGCGGATAGTTTGGCCGGGCGGCCAAGGCCCCTCCGGCGAAAAAACCGTCTTTGAAGACAGGTGGAGGCATCCGCTCTATCGGCGACGACACAGAGGAACTCTCAATGAAAGCACCAATGTCGGTGTCAAAACCGGCGGATCTCGGGTAGGGGGTCCCGAACTGTGCGTCTAGGCGGATGGTAACAGGAGACGAGGACACAATGTTTTTACCAAGGTTGGGCCCTCTCGATGGAGGTAAAACCCACGCCCTGCTTGATTAATATTGATGATATGGGTAGTACAAGAGTAGATCTACCACGAGATCAAGGAGGCTAAACCCTAGAAGCTAGCCTATGGTATGATTGTTGAGATGTATGTTGTCCTACGGACTAAAGCCCTCCGTTTTATATAGACACCGGAGGAGGCTAGGGTTACACAGAGTCGGTTACAATGGTAGGAGATCTTCATATCCGTATTGCCAAGCTTGTCTTCCACACCAAGGAAAGTACCATCCGGACACGAGCCGGAGTCTTCAATCTTCCATCTTCGTAGTCTGGGAGTCCGGCGGATATTGATAGTCCGGCTGTCCGGACACCCCCTAGTCCTGGACACCCTCAGTCGTCTCTAAAGCATAACCCCAGAATGATAGTGGTAAAGCAGTAAGAGACATCATAGATCGCACCATATCTAGTAAAGTACGATTACGACATTCGAACACACCATTTCTTTGTGGTGTTCCAGGTGGCGTGAGTTGCGAAACTATTCCGCATTGTTTCAAATGTAAACCAAACTCGTAACTCAAATATTCTCCTCCACGATCAGATCGTAGAAACTTTATTTTCTTGTTATGATGATTTTCCACTTCACTCTGAAATTCTTTGAACTTTTCAAATGTTTCAGACTTGTGTTTCATTAAGTAGATATACCCAAATCTGCTCAAATCATCTGTGAAGGTGAGAAAATAACGATTCCCGCCGCGAGCCTCAACATTCATTGGACCACAAACATTAGTATGTATGATTTCCAACAAATTAGTTGCTCGCTCCATAGTTCCGGAGAACGGCGTTTTTGTCATCTTGCTCATGAGGCACGGTTCGCAAGTACCAAGTGATTCATAATCAAGTGATTCCAAAAGCCCATCAGTATGGAGTTTCTTCATGCGCTTTACACCGATATGACCTAAACGGCAGTGTCACAAATAAGTTGCACTATCATTATCAACTCTGCATCTTTTGGTTTCAACACTATGAATATGTGTATCACTACTATAGAGATTCAATAAAAATAGACCACTCTTCAAGGGTGCATGACCATAAAAGATATTACTCATATAAAGAGAACAACCATTATTCTTTGATTTAAATGAATAACCGTCTCGCATCAAACAAGATCCAGATATAATGTTCATGCTCAACGCTGGCACCAAATAACAATTATTTAGGTCTAAAACTAATCCCGATGGTAGATGTAGAGGTAGCGTGCCGACCGTGATCACATCGACTTTGGAACCATTTCCCACGCCAAGATCGTCACCTCGTCCTTAGCCAATCTTAAGCAATCAGTAGTCCTGTTTGAGTTGCAAATATGAGCAGCAGAACCGATTATCAAATACCCGGTGCTCTGCGAGCATTAGTAAGGTACACATCAATAACATGTATATCACATATACCTTTGTTCACTTTGCCATCCTTCTTATCCGCCAAATACTTGGGGCAGTTCCGCTTCGATGTCGATCGCTTGCGAGAAGCACTCAGTTTCAAGCTTAGGTCCAGACTTGGGCTTCTTCTCTTGAGCAGCAACTTGTTTGCTGTTCTTCTTGAAGTTCCCCTTCTTCTTCCCTTTGCTCTTTTTCTTGAAACTGGTGGTCTTGTTAACCATCAACACTTGATGCTCCTTCTTGATTTCTACCTCCGCAGCTTTTAGCATTGCGAAGAGCTCGGGAATAGTCTTGTCCATTCCTTGCATATTATAGTTTATCACGAAGCTCTTGTAGCTTGGTGGCGATGATTGAAGAATTACATCAATGACACTATCATCGGGAAGATTAACTCCCGGTTGAATCAAGTGATTATTATACCCAGACATTTTGAGTATGTGTTCACCGATGAACTATTCTCCTCCATCTTGCAGCTATAGAACTTATTGGAGACTTCATATCTCTCAATCCGGGCATTTGCTTGAAATATTAACTTCAACTCTGGAACATCTCATATGCTCCATGACGTTCAAAACGCCGTTGAAGACCGGTTCTAAGCCGTAAAGCATGGCACCTTGAACTATCGAGTAGTCATCGGCTTTGCTCGCCAGACGTTCTTAACATCGTCGGTTGCATCAGCAGCAGGCTGGCACCCAGCGGTGCTTCGGGGCGTAATTCTTACGTGCAGCAATGAGGATAATCCTCGAATTCTGGACCCAATCCGTGTAATTGCTACCATCATCTTTCAACTTTGCTTTCTCAAGGAACGCATTAAAATTCAATGGAACAACAACACGAGCCATCTATCTACAACAAACATAGACAAGCAAAATGCTATCAGGTACTAAGTTCATGATAAATTTGTTGGGGAACGTAGTAATTTCAAAAAAATTCCTACGCACACGCAAGATCATGGTGATGGCATAGCAACAAGAGGGGAGAGAGTTCGTCCACGTACCCTCGTAGACCGTAAGCGGAAGCGTTAGCACAACGCGGTTGATGTAGTCGTACGTCTTCACGATCCGACCGATCCAAGCACCGAACGTACGGAGCCTCCGAGTTCAGCACACGTTCAGCTCGATGACGATCTCCGGCCTCTGATTCAGCCGAGCTCCGGAGATGAGTTCCGTCAGCACGACAGCGTGGTGACGATGTGATGTTCTACCGGCGCAGGGCTTCGCCTAAACTCCGCGACGATATGACCGAGGTGGAATATGGTGGAAGGGGGCACCGCACACGGCTAAGGAACGATCCGTAGATCAACTTGTGTGTTTATGGGGTGCCCCCGCCCGTATATAAAGGAGCAGGGGGAGGAGGCCGCCGGCCTAAGAGGCGCTAAGGGGAGTCCTACTCCCAGGAGTAGGACTCCCTTTTCCAAGTTGGAGTAGGAGAGAAGGGGGAAAGAGGAGGAGGAGGGGAAGGAAAGGGGGGACGCCGCCCCCCTTCCCATGTCCTATTCGGACTAGGAGGGGGAGGGGCGCGTGGCCCCCTCCTTGCTCCTTCCTCTTCTCCCTCTTGGCCCATGTAGGCCCATTAACCCCCCGGGGGGTTCCGGTAACCTCCCGGTACTCCGGTAAAATGCCGATTTCACCCGGAACCATTCCGATGTCCAAACATAGGTTTCCAATATATCAATCTTTATGTATCGACCATTCTGAGACTCCTCGTCATGTCCGTAATCACATCCGGGACTGCGAACAAACTTCGGTACATCAAACCTTATAAACTCATAATAAAACTGTCATCGAAACGTTAAGCGTGCGGACCCTACGGGTTCGAGAACTATGTAGACATGACCTAAAACCATTCTCGGTCAATAACCAATAGCGGGACCTGGATGCCCATATTGGTTCCTACATATTCTACGAAGATCTTTATTGGTCAAACCGCATAACAACATACTTTGTTCCCTTTGTCATCGGTATGTTACTTGCCCGAGATTTGATCGTCGGTATCCAATACCTAGTTCAATCTCGTTACGGCAAGTCTCTTTACTCGCTCATGTAATACGTCATCTCATAACTAACTCATTAGTTACACGCTTGCAAGGCTTAGGTGATGAGTATTACTGAAAGGGCCCAGAGATACCTCTCCGACAATCGGAGTGACAAATCCTAATCTCGAATTATGCCAACCCAACATGTACCTTCGGAAACACCTGTAGAGAACCTTTATAATCACCCAGTTATGTTGTGACATTTGGTAGCACACAAAGTGTTCTTCCGGTATACGGGAGTTGCACAATCTCATAGTTGAAGGAACTTTGTATAAGTCATGAAAAAAGCAATAGCAGTATACTAAACGATCAAGTGCTAGGCTAACGGAATGGGTCATGTCAATTACATCATTCTCCTAATGATGTGATCCCATTAATCAAATGACAACACATGTCAATGGTCAGGAAACATAACCATCTTTGATTAATGAGCTAGTCAAGTAGAGGCATACTAGTGACTATGTGTTTGTCTATGTATTCACACATGTATCATGTTTCCGGTTAATACAATTCTAGCAAGAATAATAAACATTTATCATGATATGAGGAAATAAATAATAACTTTATTATTGCCTCTAGGGCATATTTCCTTCAGTCTCCCACTTGCACTAGAGTCAATAATCTAGATTACATAGTAATGATTCTAACACCCATGGAGTCTTGGTGCTGATCATGTTTTGCTCGTGAGAGAGGCTTAGTCAACGTGCGCAACATTCAGATCCGTATGTATCTTGCAAATCTCTATGTCTCCCACTTGGACTTGGTCCCGAATGGAATTGAAGCGTCTCTTGATGTGCTTGGTCCTCTTGTGAAATCTGGATTCCTTTGCCAAGGCAATTGCACGAGATTGTCACAGAAGATCTTCATTGGTCCCGATGAACTAGGTATGACACCTAGATCGGAAATGAACTCCTTCATCGAGACTCCTTCATTCGCTGCTTGAAGCAGCTATGTACTCCGCTTCACATGTAGATCCCGCCACGGCGCTTTGTTTAGAAATGCACCAACTTACAGCTCCACCGTTTAATAAAAACACGTATCCGGTTTGCGATTTAGAATCGTCCGGATCGGTGTCAAAGCTTACATCGGCGTAACCATTTACGACTAGCTCTTTGTCACCTCCATATCGAGAAACATATCCTTAGTCCTTTTCGGTATTTGGGATGTTCTTGACCGCTGTCGATGATCCACTCTGGATTACTTTGGTACCTTCTGCCAAACTTATTCCTAAGCATCGTCAGTCGGTACACAGACATTGCATACATGATAGAGCCTATGGCTGAAGCATAGGAACATTTTCATTTTCTCTCTATCTTCTTGTGGTCGGGCATTGAGTTTGACTCAACTTCACACCTTGTAGCACGAGCAAGAATCCTTTCTTTGCTCGATCCATTTTGAAGTTTTTCAAAATTTTGTCAAGGTATGTGCTTTGTGAAAGTCCTATTAAGCGTCTTGATCTATCTCTATAGATCTTGATGCCCAATATGTAAGCAGCTTCACCGAGGTCATTCATTGAAAAACTTTTATTCAAGTATCCCTTTATGCTATCCAGAAATTCTATATCATTTCCAATTAATAATATGTCATCAACATATAAAACTAGAAATGCTCTGAGCTCCCACTCACTTTCTTGTAAATCTGAGGCTTCTCCAAAAGTCTGTATAAAACCATATGCTTTGATTACACTATCAAAGCGTTTATTCCAACTCCGAGATGCTTGCACCAGTCCATAAATGGAACTTTGGAGCTTGCACACTTTGTTACACCTTTTGGATCAACAAAACCTTCGGCTGCATCATATACAACTCTTCTTCTAGAAATCCATTCAAGAATGCAGTCTTGACATCCATTTGCCAAATTTCATAATCATGAAATGCAGCAATAGCCAACATGATTCGGACAGACTTAAGCATCGCTACGGGTGAGAAAGTCTCATCGTAGTCAACCCTTGAACTTGTCGAAAACCTTTCGCAACAAGTCGAGCTTTATAAACGATAACATTACCATCAGCGTCGGTCTTCTTCTTAAAGATCCATTTATTCTCAATGGCTTGCCGATCATCGGCAAGTCAACCAAAATCCACACTTTGTTTTCATACATGGATCCCATCTCAGATTTCATGGCCTCTAGCCATTTTGCGGAATCTGGGCTCATCATCGCTTCCTCATAGTTCGTAGGTTCATCATGGTCAAGTAACATGACTTCCGAATAGGATTACCGTACCACTCACAGTGCGGATCTTACTCTGGTAGACCCACGAGGTTCAGAGAAACTTGATCTGAAGTTTCATGATCAATATCATTAGCTTCCTCACTAATTGGTGTAGTCGTCACAGAACGGTTCTCGTGATGAACTACCTTCCAATAAGGGAGTAGATCTGATTATCTCATCAAGTTCTACTTTCCTCCCACTCACTTCTTTCGGAGAAACTCCTTCTCTAGAAAGGATCCATTCTTAACAACGAATGTCTTGCCTTCGGATCTGTGATAGAAGGTGTACCCAATGATCTCTTTTGGGTATCCTATGAAGACACATTTCTCCGATTTGGGTTCGAGCTTATCTGGTTGAAGTTTCTTCACATAAGCATCGCAGCCCCAAACTTTAAGAAACGACAACTTTGGTTTCTTGCCAAACCACAGTTCATAAGGCGTCGTCTCAACGGATTTAGATGGTGCCCTATTTAACATGAATGCAGCTGTCTCTAAAGCATAACCCCAAAACGATAGCGGTAAATCGGTAAGAGACATCATAGATCGCACCATATCAAGTAAAGTACGATTACAATGTTCGGACACACCATTTCTTTGTGGTGTTCCAGGTGGCGTGAGTTGCGAAACTATTCCGCATTGTTTCAAATGTAAACCAAACTCGTAACTCAAATATTCTCCTCCACGATCAGATCGTAGAAACTTTATTTTCTTGTTACGATGATTTTCTACTTCACTCTGAAATTCTTTGAACTTTTCAAATGTTTCAGACTTGTGCTTCATTAAATAGATATACCCATATATGCTCAAATCATCTGTGAAGGTGAGAAAATAACGATATCCGCCACGAGCCTCAATATTCATCGGACCACATACATCTGTATGTAGGATTTCCAACAAATCTGTTGCTCTCTCCATAGTTCCGGAGAACGGTGTTTTAGTCATCTTGCCCATGAGGCACGGTTACATAAGTACCAAGTGATTCATAATCAAGTGATTCCGAAGTCCATCGGTATGGAGTTTCTTCATGCGTTTTACATCGATATGACCTAAGCGGCGATTGCCACAAATAAGTTGCACTATCATTATCAACTCTGCATCTTTTGGCTTCAACATTATGAATATGTGTATCACTACTATCGAGATTCAATAAAATAGACCACTCTTCAAGGGTGCATGACCATAAAAGATATTACTCATATAAATAGAACAACCATTATTCTCGATTTAAATGAATAACCATCTCGCATTAAACAAGATCCAGATATAATGTTCATGCTCAACGCGGCACCAAATAACAATTATTTAGGTCTAAAACTAATCCGAAGGTAGATGTAGAGGTAGCGTGCCGACCGCGATCACATCGACTTTGGAACCGTTCCCACGCGCATCGTCACCTCGTCCTTGGCGATGCTCGCTTATTCCGTAGTCCTGTTTGAGTTGCAAATATTAGCAATGAACCAGTATCAAATACCCAAAAGTGCTACTACGAGCTCTAGTTAGGTACACATCAATAACATGTATATCACATATACCTTTGCTCACTTTGCCATCCTTCTTATCCGCCAAATACTTGGGGCAGTTCCGCTTCAAATGTCGATCGCTTGCGATAGAAGCACTCGATTTCAGGCTTAGGTCCGACTTGGGTTTCTTCTCTTGAGCAGCAACTTGCTTGCCGTTCTTCTTGAAGTTCCCTTCTTCTTCCCTTTGCCCTTCTTCTTGAAACTAGTGGTCTTGTTGACAATCAACACTTGATGCTCCTTCTTGATTTCTACCTCCATGCTTTCGGCATCGCGAAGAGCTCTCGAATAGTCTTGTTCATCCCTTGCATATTATAGTTCATCACGAAGCTCTTGTAGCTTGGTGGCGATGATTGGAGAATTTCATCAATGACACTATCATCGGAAGATTAACTCCCGGTTGAATCAAGTGATTATTATACCCGGACATTTTGAGTATGTGTTCACCGACGAACTATTCTCCTCCATCTTGCAGCTATAGAACTTATTGGAGACTTCATATCTCTCAATCCGGGCATTTGCTTGAAATATTAACTTCAACTCTGGAACATCTCATATGCTCCATGACGTTCAAAACGTCGTTGAAGACCCGGTTCCAAGCCGTAAAGCATGGCACATTGAACTATAGAGTAGTTATCGGCTTTGCTCGCCGGACATTCTTAACGTCGTCGGTTGCATCAGCAGCAGGTTGGCACCCAGCGGTGCTTCGGGGCGTAACTCTTTCAGGCAGCAATGAGGATAATCCTCGAGTTACGGACCCGATCCGTGTAATTGCTACCATCATCTTTCAACTTTGCTTTCTCAAGGAACGCATTAAAATTCAACGGAACAATAGCACGAGCCATCTATCTACAAAAAAACATAGACAAGCAAGATACTATCAGGTACTAAGTTCATGATACATTTAAGTTCAATTAATCATATTACTTAAGAACTCCCACTTAGACAGACATCTCTCTAGTCATCTAAGTGATCACGTGATCCAAATCAACTAAACCATAACCGATCATCACGTGAGATGGAGTAGTTTTCAATGGTGAACATCACTATGTTGATCATATCTACTATATGATTCACGCTCGACCTTTCGGTCTCTGTGTTCTGAGGCCATATCTGCATATGCTAGGCTCGTCAAGTTTAACCTGAGTATTCTGCATGTGCAAAACTGGCTTGCACCCGTTGTAGATGGACGTAGAGCTTATCACACCCGATCATCACGTGGTGTCTCGGCACGACAAACTTTGGCAATGGTGCATTCTCAGGGAGAACACTTCTTCATAATTTTAGTGAGAGATCATCCTAAAATTCTACCGTCAATCAAAGCAAGATAAGATGCATAAAGGATAAACATCACATGCAATCAATATAAGTGATATGATATGGCCATCATCATCTTGTGCTTGTGATCTCCATCTTCGAAGCACCGTCATGATCACCATCGTCATCGGCGCGACACCTTGATCTCCATCATAGCATCATTGTCGTTACGCCATCTATTGCTTCAACGACTATCGCTACCGCTTAGTGATAAAGTAAAGCAAATACAGGGCGCTTGCATTTCATACAATAAGCGACAACCATATGGCTCCTGCCGATTGCCGATAACCGGTTACAAAACATGATCATCTCATACAATAAAATATAGCATCACGTCTTGACCATATCACATCACAACATGCCCTGCAAAAACAAGTTAGACGTCCTCTACTTTGTTGTTGCAAATTTTACGTGGCTGCTACGGGCTTAGCAAGAACCGATCTCACCTACGCATCAAAACCACAATGATAGTTTGTCAAATAGACTCCGTTTTAACCTTCGCAAGGACCGGGCGTAGCCACACTCGGTTCAACTAAAGTGAGAGAGACAGACACCCGCCAGCCACCTTTAAGCACGAGTGCTCGTAACGGTGAAACCAGTCTCGCGTAAGCGTACGCGTAATGTCGGTCCGGGCCGCTTCATCTCACAATACCGCTGAACCAAAGTACAACATGCTGGTAGGCAGTATGACTTATATCGTCCACAACTCACTTGTGTTTTACTCATGCATATAACATCAACGCATAAAACCTAGGCTCGGATGCCACTGTTGGGGAACGTAGTAATTTCAAAAATTTCCTACGCACACGCAAGATCATGGTCATGGCATAGCAACAAGAGGGGAGAGAGTTCGTCCACGTACCCTCGTAGACCGTAAGCGGAAGCGTTAGCACAACGCGGTTGATGTAGTCGTACGTCTTCATGATCCGACCGATCCAAGCACCGAACGTACGGAGCCTCCGAGTTCAGCACACGTTCAGCTCGATGACGATCTCCGGCCTCCGATCCAGCCGAGCTCCAGAGATGAGTTCCATCGGACGACGGCGTGCAGGCGATGATGATGTTCTATCGGCAGGCTTCGCCTAAACTCCACGACGATATGACCGAGGTGGAATATGGTGGAAGGGGGCACCACACACGGCTAAGGAACGATCCGTAGATCAACTTGTGTGTTTATGGGGTGCCCCCCGGCCCCGTATATAAAGGAGCGGGGGGAGGCCGCCGCCTAAGGGGTGCGCCAGGGGGAGTCCTACTCCCACCGGAGTAGGACTCCCCTTTTCCAAGTTGGAGTAGGAGAGAAGGGGAAAGAGGAGGAGGAGGGAAGGAAGGGGGCCGCCCCGTTCCTTATCCTATTCGGACTAGGAGGGGGAGGGGCGCGCGGCCCCCTCCTTGCTCCTTCCTCTTCTCCCTCTTGGCCCATGTAGGCCCATTAACCCCGGGGTTCCAGTAACCTCCGGTACTCGGTAAAATGCCAATTTCACCGGAACCATTCCGATGTCCAAACATAGGCTTCCAATATATCAATCTTTATGTCTCGACCATTCCGATACTCCTCGTCATGTCCGTGATCACATCCGGGACTCCGAACAAACATCGGTACATCAAACCTTATAAACTCCAAATAAAACTATCATCGAAACGTTAAGCGTGCGGACCCTACGGGTTCGAGAACTATGTAGACATGACCTAAAACCATTCTCGGTCAATAACCAATAGCGGGACCTGGATGCCCATATTGGTTCCTACATATTCTACGAAGATCTTTATCGGTCAAACCGCATAACAACATACTTTGTTCCCTTTGTCATCGGTATGTTACTTGCCCTGATTTGATCGTCGGTATCCAATACCTAGTTCAATCTCGTTACCGGCAAGTCTCTTTACTCGTTCTATAATACGTCATCTCATAACTAACTCATTAGTTACATGCTTGCAAGGCTTAGGTAATGAGTATTACCGAGAGGGCCTAGAGATACCTCTCCGACAATCGGAGTGACAAATCC
Organism: Aegilops speltoides; assembly: GCA_021437245.1. Classification (NCBI taxonomy): domain Eukaryota; kingdom Viridiplantae; phylum Streptophyta; class Magnoliopsida; order Poales; family Poaceae; genus Aegilops; species Aegilops speltoides. Next base: position 517,522,418 of record CM038147.1, read on the forward strand.
TAATCTCGAATTATGCCAACCCAACATGTACCTTCGGAAACACCTGTAGAGCACCTTTATAATCACCCAGTTACGTTGTGACGTTTAGTAGCACACAAAGTGTTCTTCCGGTATACGGGAGTTGCACAATCTCATAGTTGCAGGAACTTTGTATAAGTCATGAAGAAAGCAATAGCAGTATACTAAACGATCAAGTGCTAGGCTAACGGAATGGGTCATGTCAATCACATCATTCTCCTAATGATGTGATCCCATTAATCAAATGACAACACATGTCAATGGTCAGGAAACATAACCATCTTTGATTAATGAGCTAGTCAAGTAGAGGCATACTAGTGACAATGTGTTTGTCTTTGTATTCACACATGTATCATGTTTCCGGTTAATACAATTCTAGCATGAATAATAAACATTTATCATTATATGAGGAAATAAATAATAACTTTATTATTGCCTCTAGGGTAAGGATGGCAATGGGTAGGGTATGGGTAGGGTAGACCAATACCATACCCATACCCGTATAGTCGATGGGTACAAAATTCTACCCGTACCCGTGCCCATGGGTATGAAACTTTACCCATACCCATACCCGACAGGTACCCATACCCATTGGGTACCCAACGGGTAGATCAAATAGTACACAAGTTGTTCACAATTTACACACATTGATAGCACATTTGACCGAAAAAACAATTATCCCAGCTCAACAATAGTTAGATGACCACTATCAAAATTTAGAAGTCACAACATACTCATAAGTCAATAGGAGTAGATGAGTCACATGACAAATTAACGATTAATTGATGACAACTTAACATTAGTTCAATAGTGGGCTGGGTATGGGTATACCCGTGGGTACAAGGCCATACCCGTACCCTACCCGTTACTTAATGGGTAGGGCATGGGTACTACTCATGGGTATAAAAGTGTGCCCATACCCTGCCCATGCGGGTACGGTACCCGCGGGTACCCGTACCCATGGGTAAAATTGCCATCCTTACTCTAGGGCATATTTCCTTCAAAATTTAAGTTCAATTAATCATATTACTTAATAACTCCCACTTAGACAGACATCTCTCTAGTCATCTAAGTGATCACGTGATCCAAATCAACTAAACCATGTCTGATCATCACGTGAGATGGAGTAGTTTCAATGGTGAACATCACTATGTTGCTCATATCTACTATATGATTCACGTTCGACCTTTCGGTCTCCGTGTTCCGAGGCCATACCTGTATATGCTAGGCTCGTCAAGTTTAACCTGAGTATTCCGCGTGTGCAACTGTTTTGCACCCGTTGTATTTGAACGTAGAGCCTATCACACCTGATCATCACGTGTTGTCTCAGCACGAAGAACTTTCGCAATGGTGCATACTCAGGGAGAACACTTCTTGATAATTAATGAGAGATCATCTTAAAATGCTACCGTCAATCAAAGCAAGATAAGATGCATAAAGGATAAACATCACATGCAATCATTATAAGTGATATGATATGGCCATCATCATCTTGTGCTTGTGATCTCCATCTTCGAAGCACCGTCATGATCACCATCATCACCGGCGCGACACCTTGATCTCCATCGTAGCATCGTTGTCGTTCGCCATCTATTGCTTCTCGACTATCGCTACCGCTTAGTGATAAAGTAAAGCAAATACAGGCGTTGCATTTCATACAATAAGCGACAACCATATGGCTCCTGCCGATTGCCGATAACCGGTTACAAAACATGATCATCTCATACAATAAAATATAGCATCACGTCTTGACCATATCACATCACAACATGCCCTGCAAAAACAAGTTAGACGTCCTCTACTTTGTTGTTGCAAATTTTACGTGGCTGCTACAGGCTTAGCAAGAACCGTTCTTACCTACGCATCAAAACCACAGCGATAGTTCGTCAAGTTAGTGCTGTTTTAACCTTCACAAGGACGGGCGTAGCCACACTCGATTCAGCTAAAGTGAGAGAGCGAGACACCCGCCAGCCACCTTTAAGCACGAGTGCTCGTAGCAGTGAAACAAGTCTCGCGTAAGCGCACGCGTAATGTCGGTTTGGGCGCTTCATCTCACAATACCGCCCGAACCAAAGTATGACATGCTCGAAGCGGTATGACTTGTATCGCCCACAACTCACTTGTGTTCTACTCGTGCATATGACATCTACGCATAAAACCTGGCTCGGATGCCTTTGTTGGGGAGCGTAGTAATTTCAAAAAATTCCTACGCACACGCAAGATCATGGTGATGGCATAGCAGCGAGAGGGAGAGTATTGTCCACATACCCTCGTGAGACCGAACGCAGGCGTTATGACAACGGTTGATGTAGTCGTCGTCTTCACGATCCGACCGATCCAAGCACCAAGCGTACAGCACCTCCGAGTTCAGCACACGTTCAGCTCGATGGCGATCCTCGGGCTCCGATCCAGCAAAGCCGGGGATGAGTTCGTCGGACGACGGCGTGGTGGCGATGATGATGTTCTACGGCGCAGGCTTCGCCTAAACTCATGACGATATGGTGAGGTGGAATATGGTGGAGGGGGGCACCGCACACGGCTAAGGAACGATCCGTAGATCAACTTGTGTGTCTCTGGGGTGCCCCCCTGCCCCCGTATATAAAGGAGCAAGGGGGGAGGCCAGCCGACCCTAGAGGGTGCGCCAGGAGGAGGAGTCCTCCTCCTAGTAGGAGTAGGACTCCCCCTTTCCTACTCCTACAAGGAGGGGGAAAGGAAGGGGGAAGGGGAGAAGGAAAGAGGGGGCGCCGCCCCCCCTTCCTAGTCCAATTCGGACCAGAGGGGGAGGGGGCGCGCGGCCCACCCTGGCCGCCCCTCTCTTTCTCCACTAAGGCCTACAAGGGCCATTACTTCTCCCGGGGGGTCCGGTAACCCTCGGGCACTCCGGTTTTCTCCGAAAACGTCCGGAACACTTCCGGTGTCCGAATATAGTCGTCCAATATATCAATCTTTATGTCTCGACCATTTCGAGACTCCTCGTCATGTCCGTGGTCACATCCGGGACTCCGAACAAACTTCAGTACATTAAAACTTATAAACTCATAATAAAACTGTCATCGTAACGTTAAGCGTGCGGACCCTACGGGTTCGAGATCTATGTAGACATGACCTAGAACTATTCTCGGTCAATAACCAATAGCGGAACCTGGATGCCCATATTGGTTCCTACATATTCTATGAAGATCTTTATCGGTCAAACCGCATAACAACATACGTTGTTCCCTTTGTCATCGGTATGTTACTTGCCCGAGATTCGATCGTCGGTATCCAATACCTAGTTCAATCTCGTTACCGGCAAGTCTCTTTACTCGTTACGTAATGCATCATTCCGTAACTAACTCATTAGCTACATTGCTTGCAAGGCTTATAGTGATGTGCATTACCGAGAGGGCCCAGAGATACCTCTCAGACAATCGGAGTGACAAAATCTAATCTTGAAATACGCCAACTCAACATGTACCTTTGGAGACACCTGTAGTACTCCTTTAAAATAACCCGATTACGTTGTGGACGTTTGGTAGCACCAAAGTGTTCCTCCGTAAGCGGAGTTGCATAATCTCATAGTTACAAGAACATGTATAAGTCATGAAGAAAGCAATAGCAATATACTAAACGATCAAGTGCTAGGCTAACGGAATGGGTCATGTCAATCACATCATTCTCCTAATGATGTGATCCCATTAATCAAATGACAACACATGTCTATGGTTAGGAAACATAACCATCTTTGATTAATAAGCTAGTCAAGTAGAGGTATACTAGTGACGTTGTATTTGTCTATGTATTCACACATGTATTATGTTTCCAGTTAATACAATTCTAGCATAAATAATAAATATTTATCATGATATGAGGAAATAAATAATAACTTTATTATTGCCTCTAGGGCATATTTCCTTCATGTTACCTTTAGCACGAGTTGCACATCAGTATACACCTACACATGTCACCAGGACAAGGTAATTAGCATATTAGCATTCTTCTTGTTCATTGTCTTCGGATGTATTGTATACTAATGGCTTTGTGATCCCCAAATGTATGATGATGTAGTAAATAATCTTTATTTTTTCTCATTTTTGTAAGGTATTGACATTTTGATAGAAAAAAAAATCTTGGTACATAAATTTTTCAGATTTTAGATTAGTTTACTTTTCGATACCCACAATTTTTTTTTGAATGCCTAAGTATGAAATCCTGGATCTGCTACTGGCATCGAGGATGTACTTAAAGAAAATACACGCATCAAGGATCAAGTCCAACCTTGACCCATTATGAGCATGTTAGAATGCACGCGTCTTAGAGCAACTCTAGCTGACCCCGCATCCCGCCGGCCCGCAAAACGCGTTTGCGGTCCGCGCAAAACCGCTTTTGCAGGCTGGCTCGGGCTGGCACAGATGCAGATCCCTCAAACGGATTCATAAAAAATTATATTCACAGAATATACCCTTTTACGGGTCGGCTTTGCGGGGTTTGCTCGCGCACCACCGTGATGACCCGCAAACAAAAAAACTTGAAATCTCGCATTTGACATTGGGTTTCACAAACAAGTTCAAATTCAAACGACATAAATAGTTTTACGCGCAAATAAAAGCCAAGTTCATTACGACAAACGCAAAAGAGGGCCCTGCAACCATGTCCGGCATCATCTTGGTCGATCTTCACTCCGCGCCATCGAGTCCATCTTGAAGTTCATCGGCGCCACCGAATCCACCTCCGACGCTTGTTCCAACTCCTGCACCGAAATCATCCACATTGCCACCATATGGAGCAGAGAAAACATCACCGAAACTGTAACACGGACCAGCCGACGTGACCATTCTGCTCTTCAAGATTTATCTCTTTGCCATATCATGCCATGTTTTGGTGAGCTCGTCCATGTCATTGCGGTTCATTGTCATGATCTTGTTCTCTTTGGCGAGCAACAAGGACATGGATTTGTTTTCAGCAGCGCGAGCTCTTCTCTCCTCAATGTCAGCTTTGCGGAGCCCCTCTTCCTTGAGTATTTGCCACTTTTCTTGCTTCTCTTTTGCCTTCTTCTCGGCCAACTCTTTCTTGGTCTCCAACGACTTCAACAACATTGACTCGTTTGATTGCACCATGGCATCAATCTTCTCCCTCAAGCTCGATGCTTCTTGCTCTCTTTTCATCTTCTCCTTAGTCTTCTTGTCTCCATCGGGCTTGTGCAAATTTCTTGGGCCATCATCATCCTCATCTTCATCCATGGTTGTAAGTGAGCATCTCTTTGGTGAGGATTCTTCGTCGATCAACTTCCACTTCTCGCAGTTTTGAAGCAACTCCCAACAATGCTCAAGTTTGAAGAATCTGCCTTCCGAAGCTTCCATGTCCTCGTATCGATGTTGAGCAATCTTGTCCTACACAATGTGAACAAAGTGATTCAATCATTTCCCATTATGCAATATGATGATGCACAACTTGAACAAAGGCAAGACAAACTCACATAGTCCGACTCCACGGTGCCACTTGGAGGTGCATTGCGTACTTGCTCCAAGCAAGCTGCACATAGGCTTGATATTCTCCCAACACCCTTGAAGCGACCGAAATGTGCATGGAGTCCCATTGGGATGCTTTGCCATAATGCGGAAGTATTAATCTTCGATCCTTTGCCAATATCTCTTGGCGGTTTGAGAAGTACCCGTGCATGCATCTAGAGACACCGCACTCCATGCTTTGATCAAAGCTTGATCTTTCAAGATCGTGTAGTTCTTCAATCTTTGGCTTTTCCCAGTTTTTGCTTGCGATTGCTCATACGCTTCCGCTTCGATCTCCTCCAATTCGTCCGCACAACCATGATCGTCCACGCCGCCCTCTGTTTCATTATAGTCGAACGGTTCGAAAGGGGCTTGATCAATGTCAACCGCGTTCGTGTCCAATAAGTTCACGAACTTGGTTGTTGCATTGTTGAAACCACCACTATAGTGAACGATACAAGTCAAGAGATATCGAGAATAATGGCGGAAATGAAAGGAAATCGCCAAGACCGAAGACGCATACCTTCCGGCCATTTCGTCGAACACCTCGCTCGCGGAGGGAGCGGCACCGTTGAACGGCATCGCCGAAGCACCTCCTTGCGGGGGGATGGAGTGAGAGGATGAAGAAGGTGGCTTCTTTGAAGCCGGAACCTTCCTCAGCTTTACGCCCGCGGCCTTGCCGACCTTCTCCGCCGCCGGTCGGGATCGCGCTGCCACGTTGGCGCCCGGAGCGCGAGCCATCGCAGCGGGGGCAGCCGGATTCCCTTCCTTCACGACCACGTTGCCCTGCCGCTTGCGAGCAGGCGCGTCGTGTGCTTGGGCGACGGCGGTGGGGCCAACATGGCCGGCGACGAGATCAGCCCGAGGGGAAGGACCGTGCGCGACCTCAACTGTGACGGTGGACAACATGGGTCGTCCATGGCCGCGAGGGACGGCCAGGGAGGAGGAACCGGAGATTGCGGAGGGGGGCAATGGTGGCGTAGGGTGCGGGGAGCGGGGAAATGGCCCTCCCGCAAAATCTTGCGGCGGATAGGGATTGAGCTCGGGTCGGCCTCCCAGCACGTGAAGATAGAGGTTGGGGGAGAAGATTTGCCGTGTCCCGCAAAAATATTTGCGGGCCGGGGCGGGATGCGGGGTCTGATCGTGCAGATTTTCCGGCCCCGACCCGCAATTTGGCGGTTATTTTGCGGGCCGGCGCGGGATGCGGGGTCTGCTAGAGTTGCTCTTATGTTTGCATGCGTGCCGGTTGGTGCAGAAATATTCAAATACGTGTATATGCGTGAAGTGTGAATATTTGAAACTTGATTTCAAAACCACGATTTTATTTGTACGGGCCTTTTGCTAGTATATACCAATATAAAAACAGTCAAAGGGGCAGATCAATTAATCTCGACCTTAAAACTATGTCAATCCAATGACCAAAATTGCTCCAATGATGAGCCCTCAACATATTTAGCGTGTAATTAATATCATACCAAATATCAACGTCTTGCTAAACGCATAAACGTGCAATTGATATCCTACGTAATATCAATATGCATTTTTTTTCTTAATACCAACGTGCATTGCATGTATGCTTTTACTAGTGATTCTTAGCAAGACACACTAATGCATAAAGCAATGGTTATATTTCCTACAAAAAGTAGAAATTCAAAATGTCTTGGGCTCCTATGATCGCCTATGAATGGTAAAATTTCGAAAAATGGTAAAATAAATGTAATGTTTTTCAATGAACATGTTTGTGCCTTCCGTGAAAGAATTTCCTCTACGGTTTGTGGTGGTTGAAAAACAAAATTTGGTGCGTAAGAAAGGCCACCCTAAATAGAAACTGTACTATATATAGGCCCAATCGTTTTCCCTGACCTAGCCGCCAGGAGCGGCGACCAGGCAAGCGACCAGCCTACCACCGACCTTCACCGGCGAGATCGTTGGCCCCCTCTCCCTCCGTCTGCTGCTCCGGCGACGGGAGGGAGGGGGGACCCAGATCCTCCACTCTGTAGTTAAATTTTGGTTTTGTATGTCGTGGTGCGTCGTTCGGGTGGTGGGTGCGACGTCCGGACAAATAAATCTGCCTCAGCTCCACTCCCACACCGGCAGTGTCCTTCATGGCGGCGTCTCGGAGTTGATGGCATCGTGTGTTTGCCGATCCGTCAGATCGGCGAAGTTAGGGTTCATGGATGGTGTCGGCGAGGCGACGATGGCGACTCCATCAGGTGTGTCTCTCCTTCTGTTCTGTCCCCGTTGTTGTGGCGTTGTCTCCGACGTTATGGTGGGGCAGGGAGGTTTTGTCGTCCGGGAGTACGCGCAGATGGCGGCTCTTGCAGATTGGGTGGAAGATGGTGCATCTGTCTTTGGGTGTGTGGTTGGAGGTCGATACTCTGGTTTTTCCTCCGACGTTGTAGTCGTGCGGGGATGTCAGGTCTGGAGTTCGATGGCGTGTCCGGGGACACGTTGCCCCGGTCTGATTCTTTCAACGGCAATGGTTTTTCTTTTGGCAAACTACTTTGGAGGTCCATAAAGCAGCAGATCAACGATGGAGCCGCGTCGAGCTCGAGTGAAGAGGTGATCTGTCTTCTCTCTCTTGGTGGTCGCTTCGGTGATGCCGAAGGAGAGGAACATGCGTTGGTTTTTTGTGTAAGATTATCCTATCCTTTCAGTACTGTAATGTCGGTGATTACGTGTCTTGTAACCAGATCTTTATTTTATGAATGAGAAACGTATTATCTCGAAAAAAATTAGAAACTGTACTAGTACACTCCATGTCTTCCATGCTACTAGTAAATAAAAGTGTCGTTATTCAGTATTGGCACTTGTTAGGGCATGTACAATGCATAGCCTCAAGGTGATGCCTCGCATGCCATGTAGGATCGGATATGACGTAAAGTAGGTTCGGATAGGGAAGCGGGATCCTCTCCAGGAGGCGGGTGCTTGAAGACAAAAAGTGTGGTCCGGTGACAAAAGCTGAAAAGGTTGGAGTGAAAAGTAGAGATGCATATATACTGAAGTCTTTATTTTCTATTTCTTAATGAGGCCCACTAGTGGTAGCTTGCATTGGGAAAAAAAATATAGATGCCTCAAATTATTTTTTGTCATGAGACATATGTATCCACATGCCACCATTGTACATGCCCTTATGGGGACAGAATCACAGAATGTGCAGTTCATCGTACCTTTGTGGCTACTGTGCATTCCGCACATCAATCTTGGGCGCCCTTGCGAGTGATGGTCATGCAGGGAATTCCAAGCCGGTAAGGAAAGTATGCTCAAAGGTTCCTTTCGGGGTGATCTTATTTTACTCACCAAAAATCCGTAGCCACTGGACTAACAAAAGGCTGGAGAGAATATAGAGACCACAAATTAGAATAAACTGCCCTTTTGACCAGAATGGCCCTCGTACCCGCCCACTGCCGTAGAAATTGTGGCCCAGCTCCGAAACTGTGCAACCAGCTGCCCGCGTGCACCGCGTCCGTGCGCTGCACTCACGGTCGATATCGCGGCCGGTGCTGCGGGCGCGCTGGTTCACGCTGGACCGCGCCCACGGAGCGGCAAGCGTTGGGGGTAGACCGAGTGTCCGACACGCACGCAGTGAGCGAGAGGACGAGTGGCGAGCCGAGGGTTCAAAAATGGCGGCTGCTTCCGTACGTTATGTACGTCCCCTCCGTGCCAACGCATACATGATCCCGAGCGATAGGACGACAAATACAGGAGGGATCCTACTCAGACCCGTTTAAAAGATGTAGATACGTACTCCCTTCGTTTCTAAATATTTGTCTTTCTAGAGACTTCAATAAATGACTAGATAGGAAGCAAAGTGAGTGAATCTACACTCTAAAATATGTCTACATACATTCGTATGTTGTAATCGTTTTACGTCTAGAAAGACAAATATTTAGGAACGGAGGGAGTATATCCCGGTGGTGCATAGAGTGTCGGCCACATAGTAGTTCCGTGGTGCATATGTTTGCTTAGTCAAAAGTGTGAAGTGGATAAAAAAGAATAGAAGAAGGAGACGCTAGCGGTCACGAGAGACGGTACAGGGAAAGTGACGACCGTTCGACAGGTCCGTTTCGTTCGTGCTATACATACCTGCCTACCACTTTGAATTCTGATGCAGACACGTGATGACGGGACTGGTGGACTTGTGCGTATACGTACTGACGTTTATCTTTTTCTTTTTTTCTCTACAAAAAAAAAACGTCCGTCGATGCTACAATTAATTACTCATGCGGGTGTAGGTGATGACGGGATGATATTTACTGAAACCTGACGAGGGAGCGACCGATCACCTCATCAGTTGTATCCATAGTGACCTCCATGTGGCGCCATCGGATTCGTCGACGCATATGCATATTGCTTTGCTCTTAAGCAATCTGTTTGTTGTATACAACTACTACTAATCTGTTGGAGATTAGAGCATCAATGTGTCATCTTTTGAGCCTGCAGCACAATTCGTTAATCATCGGGGCCGGAAATGGATTAGCAAGTTCGCAGCGTACTTTCGTAGGTAAACACTCGATGCTTCCTGGCCAGTTCCCAGTGGTGGAAGCTGGAAAGCAAGCATCTATGTGAATCATAATTAAGAGCTCGATTCGGAATGATGATGGTAAGACGAGATATATATGCCCGGGTCTCCTTTTCGTCGCACCTGACAGCGATCGACACACTGCGTGCACTGTGTGCGTGGTTGCAAATCCTTCTCTCAAGCATGACCCGGGCTACCCTTTAGGAGTATTGGCTTCGATCGTCCGTCGCTGATAGCGAAATGCAACTACTCCCTCCGTCCGTAAATACTTGTCATCAAAATGGATAAAATTTAGATATTTTTTTTATTCATTTTGATGAGGGAGTGGTAAGTAATCGGCACACATTGATAGGTGTCATGTTTCTCCAAAAAAAAAAAAAAGATAGGTGCCATGTTATGGAGACGCGCCTATGTTGCGAGGGCAATGCTAAAGATCAGCCTCTCATTCTACAAGTTGCAGCAATATAATGCATTCCTACATTCCGCTTCCTCCGTGGCCTGATTTTCGCTTCGATCGGGAAGGGCCAATTGCATGCAAGACAACATCCGCGGAACAGGCTTGACCTGCGATCGGGCACGCACACACTGACACACCTCTGATCGCTCATGTGACCACAACACATCGATCCAGCCGGTGCATACGTACGCATGTGCATGACAGGTAACGCAAGGTCAGGCAATGGCAAGCAATGCCGCTTTTGGCCGGACTTTCCCCATCGGTGCAGCGCCCGGCCATTGGATAAGTCGAGGTCCGTCTACCGCGTGCTCGTGCTTGTGGATGTACATGGATAATGGCATCTTCAAGGTGGATCCGTAAACCTTTCGTAACCGTCGGGACCGGGTTGTCCGGATCGCGCAAGCCATCCAATGTTGACTTGTATCCGTCCGCGGAGCGGTCAGGACATGATTTCTCCTGCAAACCGGAGGTAAAAGTGGGGAGGTTTGCGGGAGACCGCTCCCAAGCCCGCTTGTGACTGCCCTGACGCACCAACACCCACTCTCCTCCCGTGCGTGCTCCTATCTGGCGCCAATTGCCAGCAATTATGCCGTTGTAGAAGGCGCCACTTCACTTTGAAGACAGCTCAAGGCGGACACGACCTCTCACTACCTTCGCCATTGAAGCGGCACGCCGGCCGAGGGCGCCGCTCGCTGCACACCCGGTTGAACACGCCTCCTCGTCGCATCCCCCCCTCCCATTAACCCCGTGTGGAAGCCGAGAAATCTACTCCGATCACACTTCCGTTCAGGAGCGGCCCGACATTAAACGCAACGCCAGTCGAACTCCTACCGTCCGTCCTCTATTTAAACGAGGGCAGACGCCGGGCAAGAACCACACCCCTCTGTTGCTCCCCCAATCTCCTCCTCCACCACTCGGCACACACCGGTCTTTAATTTTAAAGCCAGAACCCACAAGTTCAACTAGTCTATCTATTCAAGGTCTAGTTGCTAATTAGATGTCTTCATGTCGCTTAATGCATTGCAACTGTTAGAACTGGGGTCGCTCCCCACATGCCGATTCTTAGTTGAACTAAATTGATCTATATCTTAGGTGTTGCCACTTCGATAACAATTTAGTATTTATATATGGTAGACAATATATGATCAATTCCACGAATCTGTTATATGATGGTATATCTTTATTATCATCCAATTTGTTATGGTACTAAAAACAAAGCTTTAGGTTTTTTTAAATGTCTTCACAATTTTGAATACACGCTCGTGAAATCATGGGCCCGCCCCTGCTTGGGCCCATATGATCGCCTATGAATGCTAAAATTTTGAAAATGGTAAAAAAAAAGTAATGTTTTTCAATGGATGTGTTTGTGCCTTCCGTGAAAGAATTTCTTCTATGGTTTGTGCTGGTTTAAAAACAAAATTCAGTGCTTAAGAAAGGCCTCACTCTATAGAAACTGTACTAGTACACTCCATGTCTTCCATGCTCCTCGTAAATAAAATTGTCATGATTCAATATTTGCACTTGTTATGGGGACGGAATCGCAGAATGTGCACTTCATCGTAGTACCTTTGTGGCTATTGTGCATTCTGCACTGCAACCTATAGCGCCCTTGCGAGTACTAGTAGTGAAGGCACAAGATATTCTTTTGGTTACTGCTACATGACAGATTAAGCACAAGCAACATGATTAAACGCAGAAACATGCACTTAGAGGATTATAATTGTGCACTTTGTGTTGAGTCTATGGAGGTAACAATCATTCATCTATTTCTGGGACTGCTAGTTTGCTGGGTACTGCTGGGACAGGATTGTTCCGTATAAACGTAGAAGTACATCCACCTATGACGAGGTCATGTTCACTCTTAGTGAAATTTCAAAGGATATTGCTATGGAAGTGGTGATTATGGGCTGTTGGAGCACCTGGATGACCAGGAATGACAAAATTTTCAGAAAGGCACCGAAGCAGTACGGAACTTGGAAGCATTATCTCAGAGAAGGCCTTGAAAGTACTAGACGTCGAGCAAAGCAGAAGAAAGCCAATTTAATTACCAATTGAATAGTACAGAATCTCTAAATTTTCACATGTTTTTTCAAAACTGGTGTTGGTTGATACACTTTAGTCTGGCTGATTTAGCCATTGTAATTGTACTTTGTTTTATTTATTAGCATTAAAAATACCGTAAAATGATTGTTCTATGGTTTCGGCTAAAAAAAAAGGTCAAGCTTGGAATTCCAAAGGTAGCCAAGAAAGCATGCTCAAGGGTTCTTCTCGACGTGAGCTTATTTTACTCACAAAAGAACCGTAGCCACTGGACTAACAAAAAGCTGGAGAGAACATAGAGACCACAAACTAGAATGAACTGCTTTTGACGCAAAGAATGGGCCTCGTACCCACCCACTACCGGAGAAATTGTGGTCTGTAGCTCCGAAACTTTGAGACGAGCTAGATTAGCCCGCGTGCACCGCGTCACGGTCGATATCGCGGCCGGTGCTGCCGGCGCGGTGGTTCGCGCTGGAGTGCTGGACCGCGCCCAGCGAGCGGCGCGCGTTGGGTCCGACACGCACGCACCGAACCACAGGACGAGAGGCGAGGCGAGCCGAGTGTTCAAACATGGCGGCTGTTTCCGTACGTGCGTCCCCTCCGTGCCGACGCATACAGGATCCCGAGCAAAAGAACAACAAATACAAGAGGGATCCTACTCAGACCTCGTTTAAAAGATGTAGGTATATTCCGGTGGTGCATAGAGTGTCGGCCAAAGAGTAGTTCCGTGGTGCATATGTCTGCTTAGTCAAAAGTGTGAAGTGGTGAAGTGGATAAATTAGAGCAACTCCAACCGGACCTAAATGAACGACAATTTTGTCCGTTTTTTATCCTTCTGGGTCAGCCCGGCGGACACCCATGGCCATTTTCGTGTTTAGGTCGGTGCTTGCGCCCAACGCTGGGCCCGACCCATTTTTAAGGTAGTGCAGAAAAAAATACCACAAATATTTTAGAAATAAAAAATGTTAATTAAACAATAATGTCGGCCACAAAGGCCGGCGAGAGTCCACGAGTACACTTTGCATTAAGTAAAAACATTTCATAAAACTAAAAACTAGGAGGCGCGCTGCCCTAGGCGTCCTTGTCGTCGTCGTCGGGGCCGGTGAGGTCGATGAGCGTCGGCGCCGAGCCAACCCAGGGGAACGCAGTCTCCCAGTCTATGGCGACGTCCTCCGCTGCTGGTTGTACCGCCGCCGGTTGGGCAGCTCCACCGCGGGCACGACGGTCCTCCTCCTTCGCATCCTCCGCGTCGCGTTCCAACTGCTCGAGCCGCTCGCCCTCGTGTCGCTCCTCCGCCGGCCTGCACTACCGCCATTGCTCCAGGTAGATCTGCTCGTGCGCCGACGTCGCCCCAAGCCAGACGGGTGGCGCGCTGACCCACTCGCGCACGTACCCGTCCCATGTGTAGCTCTCGGGCTTGAACCCCCCCCCACACGTTTGGATTAAAAAAGGGCGCCCGCGGTCGTCGGTCATCGTTAATGAAGACGTGGGCGGCAGTTGACCGGCCGCCATGTAGGGACACGACGGACACCGAAAGGACGCGTGCCGTGTCCGCCTCGACGCATTTCAGGCCCAAATTTGGATCAAAATTGGTCCGCGCGGACGCGATTTAAGACTGAGTCAACACTTTAGACTATCACTTTTATTCGCGGTGATCTAAACGGACGGTGAAGGATGAAATGGGCCGCCTTGAAGTTGCTCTTAGAAGACGGAGACGCTACCGGTCACGAGAGACGGTAAAGGGAAAGTGACGACCGTTCGACAGGTTCGTTTCGTCCGTGCTATACATACCTGCCACTTCGAATTCTGACTGTAAAGATGCGTTAAGCGTATGCTTTGGCAGGGACGCGTTGCGTGTTACTTATAGGCACAGAAGATTACAGGGTTTAGGTAGTTAGGTTGTTGTAGGATTGATCTCCAAGTAATTATCTATACAAAGGATAGAGATCAACCTAAACATATCCTAACCACCTATACATACAACACGCACACGCCCACATGTATACGGTTTATATGTACACGTATACATCCTACATTACATACTTTAACACGCCCCTCAATCACAACTTTATCAAGTTGAGATTGTTCTTGAATTCTTCCAGTTTGCCATGACAAGGCTTTAGTGAAGCCATCGCAACTTGATCATTAGTGGGAATGAAACGAATGTCCAATAGCTTCTTGGCTACTCTTTCACGAACAAAATGATAGTCCACTTCAATGTGCTTTGTTCTTGCATGGAATCTGGATTTGTCGACAAATAAGTAGCACCAATATTGTCACACCATAATCGTGCAATCGAAGAATGATTTATACCTAGTTCAGCAAGCGGTGTTTGAACCCATATCAACTCAGCTGTGGCATTTGCTAGAGCTTTATACTCAGCTTGATGCTAGATCTGAACACGGTTGCTTGTTTTCGTGCACTCCAAGATATAAGATTTGGTCCAAAGAAAACAGCAAAACCACCGATTGACCTTCTATCATCGGGACAACCTGCCCAATCTGCATCGAAAAGGCACTTACCATACTTGAGTTTGACCTTGTGAATTTCAGTCCTGTACTCATAGTACCTCGAGATATCTCAAAATCCTTTTCACTGCAGTCCAGTCTTTCAAGAGTAGGAGCATGCAAGAATTGGCACACCTTGTTGACAGGAAAACATATGTCGGGCCTTGTAAGTGTCAAGTCTTGTAAAGCCCTACCACACTTCAGTAGTTGGTTGCGGCCCGGCTCCCAAGGGCTCCCTTCTTCCTTGGAAAGCTTTTCGATGGTTGAAAGCGGCATGTTTGAAATTTTACAATTCATCATACCCGATCTTTTTAACACATCGACACATATTTTTCCCGACTTAAGACTATTCCATTTGTTACCTTTTCACTTCTATTCCCAAGAAGTAGTGCAAGTCACCAAGATCTTTAAGTGCAAAGTCTCTCTTGAGATCTTCCAACAATGCACCAACTGCCTCTTGTGATGAACTAGCCACAATAATATCATCAACATATACCAACATAAAGATAGTTATTTTTCCCTTCTTATAAAAGAAAAGTGACGTATCAGCCTTTGAAGGCTGAAAACCAAGCCTTTGAAGTTTATCACTTAACCTAGAATACCATGCTCTAGGTGCTTGCTTCAAACCATATAATGCCTTGTCAAGTTTGCACACATAATTACATTTGCCTTTTACCTCATACCGGTGGCTGCTTCATGTAGACTTCCTCCTCTAGAACGCCATGAAGAAACGATTTCGCACATCTAGTTGACGAAGGCTCCAACCATTTGATATCGCAATGAGAGAACAAGTCGATAGTAGCTGCTTTGACAACTGGACTAAATGTGTCCTCATAATCAATGCCATATCGCTGTTTAAAACCCTTTGCTACTAGCCTAGCCTTGTATCATCTATTTCTCCTTTGGACTTTCTTTTAACTCTGTAAACCCACTTACAATCAATTATATTTCTGCCTCTTCTTTGGAGGAACCAAGTGCCAAGTTTTGTTTCTAATGAGAGCATTATACTCTTCATCCATAGCATTTTTCCAGCTTTTATCCTCAAAAGCCTCAACTAAATTACTTGGCTCACTGTGACAGCTAGACCACCAAAACGTGTCTTACCATACCGACCGTGCCATCCGTCCAAACTTTGGGCTTCAAAACTCCATGCTGTGATCTAGTTCTCACCGCACAGATCGGCCGCAGAGGCCCGCCCACGTAAGATCCAGCGAGATCTGGCGCAGCAGAACAATCCAGCGAAGATCGGGATCGGGCGCGCAGAGCGATCCAATGGCCGCAGATCCGAGGTTGATCCTCGAGCCGACGCCGTCGCTTCGTTGGGCCACTTGGCGAGCCCCACCGGCCGGCTCGGAAAAGCGCGCTGGCGGCGTGGGTGCGGTTGGCGGCGGCGTGGGTGCGGTTGGCCCACCTGCTCTGCTGGCCCGCCTTGCGTTGTCGTTGTCTCGCCGCGGGACCGCGGAGGACGCGTGGTCGTCGCCGGTGGCCCGCTGACTCCGAGGTGGATCGCCGCCACTTCTGGCGCTGGCGGCGAGGCGGATCCGCACCGGGATCGCCATTGTCATTCTGCCGCCGCGAAGACTGAATCCGCCTCGTGCTCGCGCTTGTCCTTTGTTGCTGCATAAAATCATAGTGCAAAACCGAATTTCCTCCAAAATTGATAGCAGAATTTTCATGAGAATTACCCGAGTGATCAGCTATATGTTCGTCCCCATGATCAGGAGGTAAGGAGGAGGAATTTTCAGAGAGGAGAAGGACTTCAGATCGGATAGGCACACCGGCATTAGGGTTTAACTTGGCGAAGGGAAACACCGTTTCATCAAAGACAACGTCCCGAGAGATGTAAACTTTTCCAGCAGTTATATCTAGACACTTAAAACCTTTGTGAAGATTACTATAGCCAAGGAAAACGCATTGTTTTGAGCGAAATTCAAGCTTGCGAGCATTGAAAGGGCGAAGGTTGGGGTAGCATGCACACCCAAAAGTACGAAGGGCATGATAGTTGGGTGTTTCATGGAATAATTTTTCTAGTGGAGTTTCAAGATTGATCACCTTGCTTGGGGTGCGATTGATCAAGTATGTGGCAGCTATGAATGCCTCATCCCAAAATTTGAGGGCATGGGCGCATGAGCTAAGAGTGAGAGGCCAACCTCAACAATATGGCGATGTTTTCTTTCGGCAGAGCCGTTTTGTTGATGAGCATGCGGGCAGGAAACATGGTGTGTGATGCCAACTTGGCGAAAAAAGGAATTTAGCCTTTCATACTCACCACCCCAGTCGGTTTGCATGGTGATAATTTTGCGATCAAAGAGTCTTTCTACAAGTGCTTGGAATTCATGAAACACTTTGAAGACCTCAGATCTATGCTTAAGAAGGAATATCCATGTAAATTTACTGAAATCATCAATAAAACTCACATAATAATTCTTTTTATTGATTGAATCACGGGCAGGTCCCCATACATCAGAATAAATGAGCTCTAAAGGAGCTTTCGAAGAACTACTAGAATGCGGGTATGGAAGTTGGTGACTTTTGCCTTGTTGGCATGCATCACACACCCCCTCTTTATTCAACTCATGAACTGAAAAAGGAATTTTGTTCTTGCTAAGAACGTGCTGAACGATTTTCAAAGACGGATGACCTAGTCGATCGTGCCACCTTGACGGAGAAATCTTGGTGGCACCAAAAGCATGCCTGCCGGGCCTAAGGAAGGCGATGATAGGGGTAGAGGCCGGCTCTACACTGCCGTGGAGGAGGTGCTCCTCGTTGCCTTGTCCTTAATGAAGAAGAAAGCGAGGGTGAGTTTCAAGAAACACATTATTGTCTTGAGATAGGCGATGAGCGAAACAAGATTCTTTGTGGCTTTGGGTGAATAAAGGACATCTTTTAGATGAAGATTACGAGTAGGAGTACGAACATAAGCTTGACCAATATGGGTAATTTTCATACCTGCTCCGTTTGGCATGTTCACTTGATCATGGCCGTTGTATCTCTCCCTCATGGTGAGCTTGTCGAGCTCTCCGGTGATGTGATCTGTGGCTTTGTGTCAGCGCATCAGTTGGTGTCGACGCCGAGGAGGAGTTGGACACGGCGCCGCACTTTTCTCCTTGGTGAATCACGATGTCGGCGCTGTAGCACTCTATGGCGGTGTGGTTTGGCTTCTTGCAGATCTGGCAGGACACCTCAGGAAGCTCATCTCGTCCCCCACCTCCTTGGCCACGCCCACCGTGACCGTTTCCACGGCCGCCGTTGCCTCCATTGCCACGGCCACCACCGTGACCACGGCCGCCGCCGTTCCTGCCGCGGCCTCCACCGCGAGCGAAGCCGCGTCCGCCACGAGAGGCAGCGTTCGCAGAAGAGTGGGACGACGAGTTGCCGCCCTCGAACATGGCGAGGCGGCTCTCGAAGCTGATGAGTTGCGCGTAGAGCTCGTTGGGCTTGATGGGGACGGTCCTGGCGCAGATGGAGGACACGAAGGACATGTAGTCGAAATCCAAGCCAGCAAGGATATACGACACCATATCATCGTCTGTGGCGGCTTGCCGATGGCAGCCATCTCATCACCGAGGGCCTTCATGCGGCCAAGATACTCAGCGATGGTGAAGTTCCCTTCTTGGTGGTGGAGAGGCGATCCTCGTGTTGGCGATGGCGCTGCGTGCGGGAGATGAAGATCTCCGTGATTGCGATCCATCTTCGACGCCGTGGTGCATGTTGCGATCCGAACCATCACGGTGGTGAGATGGAATTGAAAAGAAAACTCAAAACACGAGAGTCTCGAGCCTTGTCGATCTCGTATGCCGGGTTCGCACATCGGTGACCTTGCCGTCTTTGTCCGACAGCTTTACGCGGCACCTCCCTCTCGGATCGAGGTAGGTTACGGTGGCGCCACGGATCGTGGCCATAGCCTGCTGTAGCGCCAGACGTTGAAGTTGGGCGGTGGAGTTTTTCAGCGATGGGGATGAGCACAGATGGGGCGGCTGCGGCGGAGCTTGAGGAAGACATGGTGGCGCAAGGGTTTTGGCGGCGCAGGAGATGTGCGTAGAGGAGAGGCTCTGAATACCATGTAAAGATGCGTTAAGCGTATGCTTTGGCGGGGGGCGTTGCGTGTTACTTATAAGCACGAAGATTACAGGGTTTAGGTAGTTAGGTTGTTGTAGGATTGATCTCCAAGTAATTATCTATACAAAGGATAGAGATCAACCTAAACATATCCTAACCACCTATACATACAACACGCACACGCCCACATGTATACGGTTTATATGTACACCGTATACATCCTACATTACATACTTTAACACTGACGCCGACACGCGCGATGACGGGCTGGTGGACTTGTACGCATACGTACTGAAACGCACTGACGTTTATCTTCTTTTTTTTCTCCCTGCTATATATACCAATAAAACGTCTGATTGGTATTTATCATCATCGTCTTCTTTACTGAAACCTAACGACGGAGCGACCGATCACCTCATCAGTTATATCGATTGTGACCTCCATGTGGCGCCATCCGATTCGTCGATGCATATATTGCTTTGCTCTTAAGCAATCTGTTAGTTGTATACAACTACTAGTAATCTGCAGGAGATTAGAGTATCAATGTGTCATCTTTTGAGCCTGCAGCACAATCCCTTAATCCTCGGGGTCGGGAATGGATTAGCAAGTTCGCAACGCACTTTCGTAGGTAAACACTCGATGCTTCCTGGTGGTGGAAGCTGGAAAGCAAGCATCGATGTGAAATCATAGTTCGTACGACATAGACAGCTAGGGTTAGCTATGAACTACTCCCATCCGTCTCATAATGTAAGATGTTTTTTGACACTATATTAGTGTCGAAAAAAGTCTTACATTATGGGACGGAGTAGTAATTAAGAGCTCGATTTCGGAATGATGATGATGGTAAAGACAAGATATATGGCCCGGGTCTCCTTTTCATACGTCGCCGCTGAGAGCGACCGACGCTGCGTGTGTATTACCAAGATCAGCAAGGCGAGCTACCTTCATTTTTTTTGAGGAATTGGTAGCTTGTACTGCCTATATATTAAGGAGTAAACGAAAATACAAAGGTTGCATTACATAACCGGTTTTTAAGGTGTCCCCTACCACAATAGAAAGGAAGATTTAATCTGGTTCCGGCTCTGGGCTGTTCTCAACATCAGAAAGCCAATGCGTAGAGAGAGTTGGTTGAAGGATGTCTTGCTTGATTAGCTGCAGGATAGCAGACTCATGTAACATTTTGTGCTCGAAAACACGGCGATTCCGTTTTTTTTTTTTTTTGAAATTTACACGGCGATTCCGTTATGGTGCTACCTTTAGGGTGCTTAATTATTGGCTTCGTCGGTCGCAGATCGCCAAATGCAACTCGTAAGCAATCGACACACATTGATACTACTTGATGCCGTGTTATGCAGACGCGCCTATGTTGCGAGGGCAATGCTAAAAATCAGCCTCTCATTCTGCAAGTTGCAGCAATATAATGCATTCCTGTATTCCGCTTCCTCCGTGGCCTGATTTTCGCTTCGATCGGGATGGGCCAATTGCATGCAAGACAACATCCGCAGAACCGGCTTGACTTGCGATCGGGCACGCACACAACCTCTACTCGCTCCTGTGACCACAACACGTAGATCCAGCATGTGCATGACAGGTAACGCAAGGTCAGGCAATGGCAAGCAATGCCGCTTTTGGCCAGACTTTCCCCATCGGTGTAGCGCCCGGCCATTGGACAAGTCGAGGTCCGTCTACGGCGTGCTCGTGCTTGTGGATATACATGGATAATGGCACCTTCAAGGTGGATCTGTAAACCTTCCGTAACCGTCGGGACCGGGTTGTTCGGATCACAGAAGCCATCCAACGTTGACTTGTATCTGTCCGCGGAACGGTCAGGACATGATTTCTCCTGCAAACCGAAGATAAAAGTGGGGGAGGTTTGCGGGAGTCCGGACCGCTCCCAAGCCCGCTTGTGACTGCCCTGACGCACCAACACCCACTCTCCTCCCGTGCGTGCTCCTATCTGGCGCCAATTGCCAGCAGTCTGCTGGAATTTAATCTATATTGGGCAGCCCAATAATTATTTCAGAAATTCCTAATAAATCCTAGAGGCCCACTGAGCCCATTTGTGCAAGGCAAGGGATACTACTAAAGTTTAGTCCCACATTGCTAGTCTAGTGGGAGTTGGACCTCCTTATAAGGGAGGTTCTTTCCCTACTTGTACGAGCATGAGAACAAGAGGGACATCCACGCGCGCTCCTCCTCCGCCGCCCGCCGCGCCTCGCCTCGCCTCGCCTCGCCTCGCCTCGCGGGTATGCGAAAGGTCACTCGGAAGCTGAAACATTTTTCCGTAGTGGACCATTGAATCGAGCGGCGCGCCTCTTGGCTCTTTGTCTGTTCGTTTGTCTCCGCATTCCCTTGACCCGGCGCAACCTCTCGCCTCCTTCTCTTGCGCCTATAAAGAGAGGTCGCTCCTCTCGAGAGACGCACAGAATCTCTTCCTCCTCTCGCCACAAGTTCTCGAGCACTGCTGCTGCTGTTGTCTTCCTCATCCCGGCTTGCGGCGTGCACCATGAGTCGGGACAGATGGGCCTCGGAACCGCACCTTTTGAGTCTTATGCGGAGAAGGGTGATAAGGTTTTTGGGGGCGCTCATGCGACTCTCGGCTGCTTCATCACGGACGATCCGTCGCCGACGACTACTTCCCGACGGCGACTTCTTCCCCGACGTCGACAACCTCTTTGACGACATGGCTGGTGAGGACACCGACCCCAAGTCCGGTCTACTGCTGCTGCTGTCCCGTATGTCTTCTTCTTTCATCACATGTCCCGCCACGATTACCTCTACTAGTACTTGCCCTACATATGTTAGATTCTACTTCATATATGCAACTAGTTCTCTTATGCGCTATAGATATGTTAGGCTACGGTTCATATATCTGAAGCTATTTACCTTCACTCTGTCGACGCATGACTTGCTTTATCTCTACTATTTTAGTCATGCTTTATCTAGTATTTCTGTTAATAAAATCATTTGGGAAATTGCTCATATTTCCAACAATCCAAAAACCTTATAATAGGCAATTTACCTCGAATGGTTTCTTTGCTTCCATGAGACCTCCTATGTTTGAGGGTATCCACTATAAGAGGTGGCGGCGTGAGAGCAGTCTTATGGTTTCAAACCATGAGTTGCTATTACGCCACGCTTGGCAAACTGAAGGAGAGCTTGATGCTCAACAAGCACAAGCTTTTCGAAAATGGATACTCTGTTTAAGGCTGCTCTCTTGAGTGTTCTTGGAGAGAACATAGTTGATGCTTATCGTCAATTGATAATGGAAAAGATATGTGGGATGCACTCGAGGCCAAGTTTGGGGTCTCGGATGTCGGCATCGAGCTGTACATCATGGAGCAATTCTATGATTACGGGATGACCAAGAGCGCTCCGTGGTTGAGCAAGCTCATGAGATCTGATCGTTTGCTAGAGAACTTGAGCACTTGGTTTATGCGCTCGGACAAGTTTGTTGCGGGGTATCATCACTAAGCTTCCTCCTTCATGGAGGAACTTTGCTACTCTTGAAGCATAAGAGGCAGGAGTTTTCCGTCCGGATCTCATTGGCACTCTTGATGTGGAAGAAAAGGCGAGAGCAAAGGACACACGTGCTCGAGGTATTGAGGAGGATCTAGTGCCAATGTGGTGCGAAGCGAACTTCCAGCCCCACAAGTTCAAGAACAAGGGCAAGTTTGATGGTAAAGCAAAGTTTGATGGGAAGAACAAGGCTGTGCAACACACGAACTTCAAGAAGAAGAATGGCAAGAAGAAAGGTGCTTGTCATGTGTGTGGAGATCCTGATCATTGGCTCCTAGTTGCCCCAATCGCTATGACAAGCGTCATCCTGGGAAAGGCGGCAAGACCGCTAATGTTGTTATCGGAGACATTGACATGAAGGATCTTTGGGTATGGTATATTTCCACTATTCTTTCAGTATGTCATTCTCTGATTGGTTAATTGACACGGTGCTAATGTGCATGTATGCGGTGATATTTCCATGTTTTCATCTTATCGGATCATAGGGACTTCAACCGTCTGATGGGCAACGGTTCAAGTGCTTCGTTCGTGGTGTTGGCACGGTCGATCTGAAGTTTACTTGGGAAGATCGCGGTGAAGAACGTACATTATGTCCCTCCGTCAATAAAAATCTTGTTAGCGGATCTCTTACGTGTAGAGATGGCTACAAGCTTGTCTTTGAGTCGAATAAATTTGTAATATCCAAGTATGGAACCTTTGTAGGTAAAGGGTATGAGTCGAGGCCTGTTTTGTTTATCCTTATCGACGTTTGCAATAAAGTTGTTAATCATATTTGCAACAATAGTGAATCAAATGTGTGGCATTCACGACTTTGTCATGTTAACTTTGGTTGCATGTCGCGACTAGCGAAGTTGAACTTAATCCTAGTTTTACCACCGTTAAGGGATCTAAGTGTCAAGTGTGTGTGCAAGCTAAGCAACCTCAAATCTCACGTGGATCATGGAGACGAAATCTTGCACCACTAGAACTTATACATTCAGATCTATGTGAAATGAATGGTGTTTTGACAAAAGGTGGAAAGAAATATTTCATGGCGTTAATTGGCGACTCCACTAGATACTGCTGTGTGTATCTTACGAAATCTAAGGATGAGGCTTTGAACTTTTTCAAGATCTACAAAGCTGAAGTGGAAAACCAACTTGATCGGAAAATCAAGAGGCTTAGGTCCGACCGTGGTGGAGAGTATTTTTCCAATGAATTTGATGCCTTTTGTGCGGAACATGGTATAATCCATGAGAGGACGCCTCCCTACTCACCTCAGTCAAATGGGGTGGCCGAAAGAAAGAACCGTACTCTAACTAATTTGGTTAACGCCATGTTAGACACATCGGGTCTCTCCAAGGCATGGTGGGGGGAGGCGATATTGACAGCATGTCATGTCCTAAATCGAGTCCCCACAAAGAACAAAGAAATAACTCCATTCGAGGAATGGGAGAAGAAAAGGTTAAAACTCTCTTATCTGCGAACATGGGGTTGTTTGGCGAAAGTCAATGTTCCAATTCCAAAGAAGCGGAAGCTTGGACCAAAGGCGTGGATTGTGTTTTCTGGGATATGCTTTTCATAGCATCGGCTATAGATTCTTGGTTGTAAAATCTGAGGTACCGGACATGCACGTTGGTGCGATCATGGAGTCAAATGATGCGACTTTCTTTGAAGATATCTTTCCCATGAAGGATATGGCTACCTCATCTAATCAGAGATGCCTAGTTCATCGAATCAGAACCGATTACAATTCTTGAACCTGCCATTTCGATGGAACACTTTGAAAGTCTGTGGAGGAGAACAATGAAGTTCCTACTAGGAGCAAGAGCAGAGGACT
Source organism: Aegilops speltoides (assembly GCA_021437245.1). Lineage (NCBI taxonomy): Eukaryota > Viridiplantae > Streptophyta > Magnoliopsida > Poales > Poaceae > Aegilops > Aegilops speltoides. The sequence continues at coordinate 517,546,845 of CM038147.1, forward strand.
GCAAAGTCCTTTGGTGATGATTTTTGTGTATCTCATAGATGATACTCCCAGTTCTATTTCAGAGGCCTATGCATCGAAGATCTTGACTCTTGGAAGGAAGCAGTCCAGAAGCGAGATGGATTCCATCTTGGCGAATGAAACTTGGGAGATAATGATCGTCCTTATGGGTGCAAACCTATAGGATGCAAATGGGTATTCAAGAAGAAGCTTAGGCACGATGGTACTATTGAAAAGTACAAGGCTCGCCTCGTGGCTAAGGGTTATACCCAAAAGGAAGGTGAAGACTTCTTTGATACTTACTCACTGTGGCTCGACTGACCACTATTCGAGTTCTACTTTCACTAGCTGCCTCACATGGTCTTCTCGTTCATCAAATGGATGTTAAGACTGCTTTCCTAAATGGAGAGTTGGATGAGGAAATTTATATGGAACAACCAGATGGGTTTGTAATAGATGGTCAGGAAGGGAAAGTGTGCAAGTTGCTGAAGTCTTTGTATGGATGAAGCAAGCACCAAACAATGGCATGAGAAGTTGAAAGAACTTTAACAGCCGCAGCTTTATTGTGAACGGTGACAAATGTGTACTATCGCCATGGTGGGGGCGAGGGAGTTATGCTTTGCTTGTATGTTGATGACATACTGATTTTCGGAACAAATCTGAATGTTATTATGGAGGTCAAAGATTTCCTATCTCGCTGTTTTGAGATGAAGGATTTAGGAGTGGCTGATGTCATTCTGAACATCAAGTTGTTGAGAGATGATGATGGTGGGATTATATTGCTTCAATCTCACTATGTGGAAAAGATCTTGAGTCGCTTTGGCTATAGTGATTTGCAAGCCCTCTCCAACACCATATGATGCTAGCATCTTTGCTTGAAAGAATCGAAGAATTGCTAGAGATCAATTGAAGTATTCTCAGATTATTGGCTCGCTTATGTACTTAGCTGCTACAAGACTGACATCTCTTTTGTTGTTAGCAAGCTGAGCGGTTTGTCTCAAAACCAGGAGATGTGCATTGAAAGCTCTAGAAAGAGTTTTGCGTTATTTGAAAGGCTTGCAAATTATGGAATTCACTACACGGGCACCCAAAGGTGCTTGAAGGGTATAGTGACTCAAAGCTGGATCTCGAGATCTTGATGAGATAAAGGCCACGAGCGGATATGTGTTCACTCATGGAGGTGGCGCTGTTTCTTGAAGTCTTGCAAGCAGACCATCTTAACGAGGTCAACAATGGAAGCAGAACTCACAGACTAGATACAGACTACGGTTGAAGCAGATTGGCCGCCCGGCTCTTGAATGACTTGCGGTTGTTGAGAAACCTGTACGGGTATCCTTATGAACTGTGACAATCAAACTATGATCACGAAAGTGAACAGCTCTAAGGATAACATGAAGTCATCAAGACACGTTCGAGAGAAGGTTAAAGTCTGTCGGGAAAATGAGAAACTCGGAGTTATTGCATTGGATTATATCCAAACGTCTAAAAATCTGGCAGATCCTTTTACTAAGGGTTTATCACGTAATGTGATAGATAATGCATCGAGGGAGATGGGTATGAGACCCACAATATGAGTTGTTCACAGTAGTAACCTATTCTTTGTGACCGGAGATCCCGTGAATTAGATGTGGAAGACAAGCTGTTGGTCAACTGAGAGGAGAGTATCCTTACTATTCACAATACCACACCATGAAGATGCAATACTCTCCTAATCTGCATGGCAGGTTGATGTATATCTTAATGTGTTCTAAGTGGCTTATTTAAGCAGAGATGTTATCCTGCAGAACATCTTTTGAAGAACACACCTATATGAGTCGATTGTCAAGCGTCGCAATCTATGAGAGTAGGGTTCTCTCTAGTAAACTCATGAAAGGTCACGGAGTATGACGATAAGCTCCACCATGGGAAGACCCACGAGTAGCCACGTATCGGTCAAGGCTTTATGTGAAGCTAGATTCAAGAAAACTTGCGATTCAAGGCCGATCCTTTGCTCAAGTTGCTTACTAGTGTAGCATAGAGTTCTAGGTGGAAGTTCAACTTAACGGTCTCCACTGCGAGCACGGTATATAAAAGCAGTGTTTTGGAACCAAAGGCAAATTTACGTGTGCCTCACGGGATCGGTGGGGATTGCTGGAATTTAATCTATATTGGGCAGCCCAATAACTATTTCAGAAATTCCTAATAAATCCTAGAGGCCCACTTAGCCCATTTGTGCAAGGCAAGGGATACTACTAAAGTTTAGTCCCACATTGCTAGTCTAGTGGGAGTTGGACCTCCTTATAAGGGAGGTTCTTTCCCTACTTGTACGAGCATGAAAACAAGAGGGACATCCACGCGCGCTCCTCCTCCGCCGCCCGCCTCACCACGCCTCGCCTCGCCTCGCCTCGTCACGACGCGCCGCGTCGCGCCGCGGGTTGCGGGAATGAGCCGTGCCGATGTCTAAATTTTTGCCACGCACTACGGGTATGCGAAAGGTCACTCGGAAGCTGAAACATTTTTCTGAACGGCGCGCCTCTTCGGCTGCTGTCTGTTCGTTTCGTCTCCCGCATTCCCTTCAGCTCCCGACGCAACCTCTCGCCTCCTTCTCTTGCGCCTATAAAAAAGAGGTCGCTCCTCTCAGAGAGACGCACCAGAATCTCTTCCTCCTCTCGCCACAAGTTCCTGAGCACTGCGCTGCTGTTGTCTTCCTCATCCCGGCTTGCGGCGTGCACCGCGAGTCGGGACAGTAGGCCTCTGGAACCGCACCTTTTGAGTCCCAGACGGAGAAGGGTGATAAGGTTTTTGGGGGCGCTCTGCGCGACCATGGCTGCTTCATCACGGACGATCCGTCGCCGACGACTACTTCCCGACGACGACTCCATCCCCAGCGTCGACAACCTCTTTGACGACATGGTCTGGCGAGACACCGACCCCAAGTCGGTGCTACTGCTGCTGCTGTCCGTATGTCTTCTTCTTTCATCACATGTTCATCACATGTCCCGCCACGATTACCTCTACTAGTACTTGCCCTACATATGTTAGATTCTACTTCATATATGCAACTAGTTCTCTTGTCTCGCTAGAGATATGTTAGGCTACGGTTCATATATGAAGCTATTTACCTTCACTCTGTCGAACACATGACTTGCTTTATCTCTACTATTTTAGTCATGCTTTATCTAGTATTTACATTAATAAAATCATTTGGGAAATTGCTCATATTTCCAACAATCCAAAAACCTTATAATAGGCAATTTACCTCGAATGGTTTTTTGCTTCCATGAGACCTCCTATGTTTGAGGGTATCCACTATAAGAGGTGGCGCGTGAGAGCAGTCTTATGGTTTCAAACCATGAGTTGCTATGACGCCACGCTTGGCAAACTCAAGGAGAGCTTGATGCTCAACAAGCACAAGCTTTTCGAAAATGGATACTGTTTAAGGCTGCTCTCTTGAGTGTTCTTGGAGAGAACATAGTTGATGCTTATGCATCAATTGATAATGGAAAAGATATGTGGGATGCACTCGAGGCCAAGTTTGGGGTCTCGGATCGGCATCGAGCTGTACATCATGGAGCAATTCTATGATTACGGGATGACCAAGAGCGCCCGTGGTTGAGCAAGCTCATGAGATACAATCGTTTGCTAGAGAACTTGAGCACTTGGTTATGCGCCACGGACAAGTTTGTTGCGGGGTATCATCACTAAGCTTCCTCCATCATGGAGGAACTTTGCTACCTCTTGAAGCATAAGAGGCAGGAGTTTTCCGTCCGGATCTCATTGGCACTCTTGATGTGGAAGAAAAGGCGAGAGCAAAGGACACACGTGCTCGAGGTATTGAGGAGGATCTAGTGCCAATGTGGTGCAGTAGAACTTCCACCCCACAAGTTCAAGAACAAGGGCAAGTTTGATGGTAAAGCAAAGTTTGATGGGAAGAACAAGGCTGTGCAACACACGAACTTCAAGAAGAAGAATGGCAAGAAGAAAGGTGCTTGTCATGTGTGGAGATCCCGATCATTGGGCTCCTAGTTGCCCCAATCGCTATGACAAGCGTCATCCAGGAAAGGCGGCAAGACCGCTAATGTTGTTATCGGAGACATTGACATGAAGGATCTTTGGGTATGGTATATTTCCACTATTCTTTCAGTATATCATTCTCTGATTGGTTAATTGACACGGTGCTAATGTGCATGTATGCGGTGATATTTCCATGTTTTCGTCTTATCGGATCATAGGGACTTCAACCGTGCTGATGGGCAACGGTTCAAGTGCTTCGTTCGTGGTGTTGGCACGGTCGATCTGAAGTTTACTTCGGGAAGATCGTCTTGGTCAAGAACATACATTATATCCCTCGTCAATAAAAATCTTGTTAGCGGATCTCTTACGTATAGAGATGGCTACAAGCTTGTCTTTGAGTCGAATAAATTTGTAATATCCAAGTATGGAACCTTTGTAGGTAAAGGCTATGAGTCGAGGCCTGTTTCGCTTATCCTTATCGACGTTTGCAATAAAGTTGTTAATCATATTTGCAACAATAGTGAATCAAATGTGTGGCATTCACGACTTTGTCATGTTAACTTTGGTTGCATGTCGCGACTAGCTAAGTTGAACTTAATCCCTAGTTTTACCACCGTTAAGGGATCTAAGTGTCAAGTGTGTGTGCAAGCTAAGCAACCTCGTAAATCTCACGTGATCATGGAGACGAGAAATCTTGCACCACTAGAACTTATACATTCAGATCTATGTGAAATGAATGGTGTTTTGACAAAAGGTGGAAAGAAATATTTCATGGCGTTAATTGACGACTCCACTAGATACCGCTGTGTGTATCTTACGAAATCTAAGGATGAGGCTTTGAACTTTTCAAGATCTACAAAGCTGAAGTGGAAAACCAACTTGATCGGAAAATCAAGAGGCTTAGGTCCCACCGTGGTGGAGAGTATTTTTCCAATGAATTTGATGCCTTTTGTGCGGAACATGGTATAATCCATGAGAGGACGCCTCCCTACTCACCTCAGTCAAATGGGGTGGCGAAAGAAAGAACCGTACTCTAACTAATTTGGTTAACGCCATGTTAGACACATCGGGTCTCTCCAAGGCATGGTGGGGAGGCGATATTGATGACATGTCATGTCCTAAATCGAGTCCCCACAAAGAACAAAGAAATAACTCCATTCGAGGAATGGGAGAAGAAAAGGTTAAAACTCTCTTATCTGCGAACATGGGGTTGTTTGGCGAAAGTCAATGTTCCAATTCCAAAGAAGCGGAAGCTTGGACCAAAGAGCGTGGATTGTGTTTTCTGGGATATGCTTTTCATAGCATCGGCTATAGATTCTTGGTTGTAAAATCTGAGGTACCAGACATGCACGTTGGTACGATCATGGAGTCAAATGATGCGACTTTCTTTGAAGATATCTTTCCCATGAAGGATATGGCTACCTCATCTAATCAGAGATGCCTAGTTCATCGAATCAGAACCGATTACAATTCTTGAACCTGCCATTTCGATGGAACACTTTGAAAGTCTGTGGAGGAGAACAATGAAGTTCCTACTAGGAGCAAGAGATGAGGACTGCAAAGTCCTTTGGTGATGATTTTTTGTGTATCTCATAGATGATACTCCCAGTTCTATTTCAGAGGCCTATGCATCGAAGATGCCGACTCTTGGAAGGAAGCGGTTAAGTAGTGAGATGGATTCCATCTTGGCGAATGAAACTTGGGAGATAATCGATCGTCCGATGGGTGCAAACCTATAGGATGCAAATGGGTATTCAAGAAGAAGCTTAGGCACGATGGTACTATTGAAAAGTACAAGGCTCGGCTCGTGGCTAAGGATTATACCCAAAAGGAAGGTGAAGACTTCTTTGATACTTACTCACTGTGGCTCGACTGACCACTATTCGAGTTCTACTTTCACTAGCTGCCTCACATGGTCTTCTCGTTCATCAAATGGATGTTAAGACTGCTTTCCTAAATGGAGAGTTGGATGAGGAAATTTATATGGAACAACCAGATGGGTTTGTAATAGATGGTCAGGAAGGGAAAGTGTGCAAGTTGCTAAAGTCTTTGTATGGACTGAAGCAAGCACCCAAACAGTGGCATGAGAAGTTCGAAAGAACTTTAACAGCTGCAGGCTTTATTGTGAACGAAGCTGACAAATGTGTGTACTATCGCCATGGTGGGGGCGAGGGAGTTATCCTTTGCTTGTATGTTGATGACATACTGATTTTCGGAACAAATCTGAATGTTATTAAGGAGGTCAAAGATTTCCTATCTTGCTGTTTTGAGATGAAGGATTTAGGAGTGGCTGATGTCATTCTGAACATCAAGTTGTTGAGAGATGATGATGGTGGGATTATATTGCTTCAATCTCACTATGTGGAAAAGATCTTGAGTCGCTTTGGCTATAGTGATTGCAAGCCCTCTCCAACACCATATGATGCTAGCGTCTTTGCTTGAAAGAATCGGAGAATTGCTTGAGATCAATTGAAGTATTCTCAGATTATTGGCTCGCTTATGTACTTAGCTGCTACAAGACTCGACATCTCTTTTCTCTGTTAGCAAGCTGAGCCGGTTTGTCTCAAAACCGGAGATGTGCATTGGAAAGCTCTAGAAAGAGTTTTGCGTTATTTGAAAGGCATCAGAATTATGGAATTCACTACACCGGCACCCAAAGGTGCTTGAAGGGTATAGTGACTCAAAGCTGGATCTCGATCTTGATGAGATAAAGGCCACGAGTGGATATGTGTTCACTCATGGAGGTGGCGCTGTTTCTTGAAAGTCTTGCAAGCGAGACCATCTTAACGAGGTCAACAATGGAAGCAGAACTCACAAAGACTAGATACAGCTACGGTTGAAGCAGATTGGCTTCGCGGCTCTTGAATGACTTGCGGTTGTTGAGAAACCTGTGCGGGTATCCTTATGAACTGTGACAATCAAGCTGTGATCACGAAAGTGAACAGCTCTAAGGATAACATGAAGTCATCAAGACACGTTGAGAGAAGGTTAAAGTCTGTCGGGAAAATGAGAAACTCCGGAGTTATTGCATTGGATTATATCCAAACGTCTAAAAATCTGGCAGATCCTTTTACTAAGGGTTTATCACGTAATGTGATAGATAATGCATCGAGGGAGATGGGTATGAGACCCACAATATGAGTTGTTCACAGTGGTAACCTATTCTTTGTGATCGGAGATCCCGTGAATTAGATGTGGAAGACAACCTGTTGGTCAACTGAGAGGAGAGTATCCTTACTATTCACAATACCACACCATGAAGATGCAATACTCTCCTAATCTGCATGGCAGGTTGATGTATATCTTAATGTGTTCTAAGTGGCTTATTTAAGCGAGATGTTATCTGCAGAACATCTTTTGAAGAACACACCTATATGAGTCGATTGTCAAACGTTACAATTTATGAGAGTAGGGTTCTCTCTAGCAAACTCATGAAAGGTCACGGAGTATGACGATAAGCTCCACCAGCGGGAAGACCCACGGTAGCCACGTGTCGGTCAAGGCTTTATGTGAAGCTAGATTCGCAGAAAACTTGCGTTCAAGGCCCGATCCTTTGTTCAAGTTGCTTACTAGTGTAGCATAGAGTTCTAGGTGGAAGTTCAACTTAACAGTCTCCACCGCAGCATCGGTATATAAAATGTGTTCGGAACCAAAGGCAAATTTCGTGTGCCTCACGGGATCTGGTGGGGATTGCTGAATTTAATCTATATTGGGCAGCCCAATAACTATTTCAGAAATTCCTAATAAATCCTAGAGGCCCACTTAGCCCATTTGTGCAAGGCAAGGGATACTACTAAAGTTTAGTCCCACATTGCTAGTCTAGTGGGAGTTGGACCTCCTTATAAGGGAGGTTCTTTCCCTACTTGTACGAGCATGAGAACAAGAGGGACATCCACGCGTGCTCCTCCTCCGCCGCCCGCCTCGCCTCGCCTCGTCACGACGCGCCGCGTCGCGCCGCGGGTTGCGGGAATGAGCCGAGCCGATGTCTAAATTTTTGCCACGCACTACGGGTATGCGAAAGGTCACTCGGAAGCTGAAACATTTTTCTGTAGTGGACACTGAATCCAAATGGCGCGCCTCTTCGGCTGCTGTCTGTTCGTTTCGTCTCCCGCATTCCCTTCAGCTCCCGACGCAACCTCTCGCCTCCTTCTCTTGCGCCTATAAAAGAGAGGTCGCTCCTCTCAAAGAGACGCACCAGAATCTCTTCCTCCTCTCGCCACAAGTTCTCAAGACCTTTTGCTGTTGTTGTCTTCCTCATCCCGGCTTGCGTCGTGCACCATGAGTCGGGACGAAGAAACCTCCGAACCGCACCTTTTGAGTGCTGACGGGAGAAGGGTGATAAGGTTTTGGGAGCGCTCTGCGCGACCATCGGCTGCTTCATCACGGACGATCCGTCGCCGACGACTACTTCCCGACAGCGACTTCTTCCCCGACCTCGACAACCTCTTTGACGACATGGCTGGCGAGACACCGACCCCAAGTCCAAGCTACTGCTGCTGCTGTCCCGTATGTCTTCTTCTTTTCTGTCACATGTTCATCACATGTCCCGCCACGATTACCTCTACTAGTACTTGCCCTACATATGTTAGATTCTACTTTATATGTGCAACTAGTTCTACTGTCTGCTATAGATATGTTAGGCTACGGTTCATATATGCAGAAGCTATTTACCTTCACTCTGTCAGAACGCATGACTTGCTTTATCTCTACTATTTTAGTCATGCTTTATCTAGTATTTCTGTTAATAAAATCATTTGGGAAATTGCTCATATTTCCAACACAGTCATGCCGTTGTAGAGGGCGCCGCTTCACATTGAAGAGGGCTCAAGGCGGACACGATCTCACTACCTCCGCCATTGAAGCGGCACGCCGGCCGAGGGCGCCGCTCGCTGCACACCCGACTGAACACGCCTCCTCGTCGCATCCACACACCCCCATTAACCCGTGCGGAAGCCCAGAAATCTACTCCGATCACACGTCCGTTCAGGAGCGGCCCGGCATTAAACGCAACGCCAGTCGAACTCCTACCGTCCGCCGTCTATTTAAACAAGGGCAGACGCCCGACAAGAACCACACCCCTCTGTTGCTCCCCCAATCTCCTCCACCACTCGGCACACACCGGTCTTTAATTTTAAAGCCACAACCCACAAGTACAACTAGTCTATCTATTCAAGGTCTAATTGCTAATTAGATGTCTTCATGTCGCTTAATGCACTGCAACTGTTAGAACTGGGGTCGCTCCCCACATGCCGATTCTTAGTTGAACTAAATTGATCTATCTTAGGTGTTGCCACTTCGATAACAATTTAGTATTTATATATGGTAGACAATATATGATCAATTCCATCTGTTATATTATGGTATATGTTTATTATCATCCAATTTGCTATGGTACTAAAAACGAAGCTTTAGTATTTTTAAATGTCTTCACATTTTTGAATACACACTCATGAAATCCTGGGCCCGCCCCTGCTTGGGCTCATATGATCGCCTATGAATGCTAAAGTTTTGAAAATGGTAAAAGGAAAGTAATGTTTTTCAATGGATGTGTTTGTGCCTTCCGTGAAAGAATTTCTCTTCTACGTTTTGTGCTGGTTTGAAAACAAAATACGGTGCTTAAGAGCATCTCCAACAGCCGCGCTAAACTAGCGCCGCTGCAAAAGGTTTTTAGCGCTGCAGCCGCTGTGGCGGTTTCGCTTCCATGGGCGCAAGAAACGGCAGCGCTGCTGCGATAACGGCTTAGGGTGCGGTCAAAACCGCTTATCCGCTGGTGTATTTGGAGCGCCACATACTGGTCTGGCACACTCGGCGCCAGCGCCAAGACTCTCTCCCTCTCCTTGTCCCTCGCCCAAGACGCGCCGGGCGCCGGCGCCTGTCTCCCGCCATGGACGCGACACCGGCGCCCGCCACCCCACTGTACATCCGCGACCCCGCCGGAAACCCTAGCGCGAAGCGGCGGCGTCGCCGCCGCCGGAGCTCCGCCGAGCGTTTATTTTACTCACGGAAAATAGACCGCTAACGGTTCTTCTCGGGGTCTATTTTATTCACGGAAAATCCGTAGCCACTGGACTAACAAAAAGCTGGAGAGAACATAGAGACCACCAACTAGAATGAACTGCTTTTGACGGGAAGAATGGGCCTCGTACCCGCCCACTACCGAAGAAATTTTGGTCCACTGTTGCTCCGAAACTTTGAGACGAGCTAGATTAGCCCGCGTGCACCGTGTCCGTGCCCTGCACCCACGGTCGATATCGCGGCCGGTGCTGCCGGCGCGGTGGTTCGCGCTGGACCGCGCCCAGCGAGCGGCGCGCGTTGGGGGCAGGCCGAGTGTCCGACACGCACGCATTGAACCACAGGACGAGAGCGCGAGGCGAGCCGAGTGTTCAAACATGGCGGCTGTTTCCGTACGCACGTCCCCTCCGTGCCAACGCATACAGTACAGGATCCCGAGCAAAAGGACGACAAATACAAGAGGGATCCTACTCAAACCTCGTTTAAAATATGTAGATACGTATACCCCGGTGGTGCACAGAATGTCGGCCACAAAGTAGTTCCGTGGTGCATATGCATGCTTAGTCAAAAGTGTGAAGTGGATAAATTAGAGCAACTCCAACCGGACCAAAACGAACGACGATTTTGCCCCTTTTTTTATCCTTCCGGGTCAGCCTGGCGGACACCCATGGTCGTTTTCGTGTATGGGTCGGCGCTCGCGCCCAACACTAGCCCGACCATTTTTAAGGTGGCGTGGAAAAAAATACCGCAAATATTTTTTTAAAAAAACATTAATTAAACAATAATGTCGGCCACAAAGGCCCGCGACAGTCCACGAGTACACTTCACATTAAGTAAAAACATATCATAAAACTAAAAACTAGGAGGCGCGCTGCCCTAGGCGTCCTTGTCGTCGTCATCGGGGCCGGTGAGGTCGATAAGCGTTGGCGCCGGGCCAACCCAGGGGAACGCCGTCTCCCAGGCTATGGCCACGTCCTCCGCCGCTGGTTGTACCGCCGCCGGTTGGGCTGCTCCATCGCGGGCACGACGCTCCTCCTCCTCTGCATCCTCCGCGTCGCGCTCCCACTGCTCGACCCGCTCGCCCTCGCGACGCTCCTCCGCCGGCCTGCGCTACCGCCATTGTTCCAGGTAGATATGCTCGTGCATGTACCCACTCGCGCACGACCCGTCCCATGTGTACCTCTTGGGCTTGAGGGGGCCTTGCCCTTGTTCTTGCTTGAGAAGAAGCCCATGGTGGCTAGGATTGTCGCCGAACGGGGAGCAGAGGGGTGGCTAGATGGGGACGGGCGTCTGGAAGAGGATGAGGAGCCCCCCCCACACGTTTGGATTAGAAAAAGGCCGCCCGCGGTCGGCGGTCGTCATTAATGAAGACGTGGGTGGTAGTTGACCGGCCGCCATGTAGGGACACAACGCACACCGAGAGGGTGTGGGCCGTGTCTGCCCAGACACATTTCAGGCCTAAAATTGAATAAAAAATGGTCCGCACAGACGTAATTTGAGACTGAGTCGACACGTTGGGCTATCATTTTTGTTCGCGGTGATCTAAACAAACGGTGACAGATGAAAGGGGTCGCCGCCACGTTGGAGTTGCTTAAGACAGAGACGCTACCGGTCAGGAGAGATGGCACTGGGAAAGTGATGACCGTTAGGTCCGTTTTGTCCGTGCTATACATACCTGCCACTTCTGAATTCTGACGCCGACACGCGCGATGACGGGACTGGTGGACTTGTACGCATACGCAGTGGCGGAGCTTCATGGGGCCAACCTGGGCGGTGGCCCCCCCGCTCAAAAAAAAAAATGCATATATACCTGTGTATTTGACCTATCTTTTCACTAAAAATCAGCATATTGTGATTTTGTTTGCCCCTCCTAGCCAATGCCCCCCCATGATTTTAGCCCAAGCTCCGCCACTGCGCATACGTACTGAAACGCACTGACGTTTATCTTCTTCTTTTTCTCCATGCTATATATACCAATAAAACGTCCGTCGACGCCACAATTAACTACTCATGCGGGCGTACGTGTTGACGAGCTGATTGGTATTTTTCTTCGTTAAAATAGATGGCTAACTTCAGACTAACTTTAAGACAAAGTTAAGACAAAATCGGCCATCTATTTTGGAACGGAGGAAGTATTTATCATCATCGTCTTCTTTACTGAAACCTGACGACGGAGCGACCGATCACCTCATCAGTTGTATCGATGGTGACCTCCATGTGGCGCCATCCAATTCGTCGATGCATATGTATATTGCTTTGCTCTTAAGCAATCTGTTAGTACTACACAACTATCTAATCTGTTGGAGATTAGAGCATCTCAATGTGTCATCTTTTGAGCCTGCAGCACAATCCCTTAATCCTCGGGGCCGGGAATGGATTGGCAAGTTCGCAACGTACTTTCGTAGGTAAACACTCGATGCTTCCTGGCTAGTAGTTCCCAGTGGTGGAAGCTGGAAAGCAAGCATCGATGTAAATTGTGAATCATAGTTCGTAGGACGTAGACAGCTAGTGTTAGCAAGGAACTACTCCCTCCGTCTCATAATATAAAAACGTTTTTAACACTAGTATAGTGTTAAAAACGTTCTTATATTTCGGGACATAGGGAGTAATTAAGAGCTCCATTCCGGAGTGATGATGGTAAGACGAGATATATAGGCCCGGATCTCCTTTTCGTCGCCCCTGACAGCGACCGACGCACTGCGTGTATATTACCAAGATCAGCAAGGCGAGCTACCTTTAGGGGTTGCTTAATTATTGGCTTCGATCGTCGGTCGCTGATCGTGGAATGCAACTTGTAAGCAATCGACATACATTGATACCACTAGATGCCATGTTATGCAAACACGCCTATGTTGCGAGGGCAATGCTAAAAATCAGCCTCTCGTTCTGCAAGTTGTGGCAATAATGCATTCCTGTATTCCACCGCTTCCGCCGTGGCTTGATTGACTTGCGACTGGCCACGCACGCAATTTATACACCACCTCTTATCAAACGTACGCATGTGCATGACAGGTGACGCAGGGTCCGGCAATGGCAAGCAATGCCGCGTCCCCGTGTCCATCAAAGTGTGCTAGTCTGGCTCTGAAGATAACATTAATATCTAATCTAAATGGTCGTTTGTGTTCGTTTCTTGTGTCCGGCCATCAATCTCGAGAACTGAAACTTCATCGTCCCCACTTCCGCCTCGGCACTTCCCAGCTCCGCCTATGTAACCTTCTCCTTCGGAGCCCCGGAAACAAAAGTTGTTCGTCTCCACATGGCCGCCGAGCGATTAATCGGCCGAAGATGGTGAGCCCACCAAGCTTGGCATCAAAGGGAGGGGAGGAGCGGTGGCCTTCCTGAGACACGAGCGATGACGACCTATCGTGCACTACTCTTCCTCACTGCCGGCGACACCCACGGACGTGTCGGCTTCGTGGTTGCCAGGCGGGGCGCGGACTCGGTGATGTCCTCCTCCTCGTTGCCGGTCTCTCCGAGCACTGCCTCACCACCGTCGTTGCTCTCCTTGTAGGCGGCCGCCACCTCCGCCACCCGTTGGCGGTATTGCCAGCAAGCGAGGTGGATCTCGCGTGCGGTGTGGTAGGACTCTTGCAGCGCCTCCTGCTCCGTCAGGTCCGTGTCCGGTGCAACGGCCCTGCCGGCGGCAAGCTGCTCCTCCGCCTACATGTGCTCCTGCAGGAGGTGATTGTTGTAGGAGGCGTCAGCCAGCGCCTCCCGCACCATGTCCATGTAATGGACACGGGCCTAGCCGATGGTCAAAGTGCAATACACCGGCGAGGGTGGCGCGGAGGATGAGGGCGGTGCCGGTTCGTTGTCAGGAGCGTCCTCATTGGGACGACGTCGTCCTCCGGCTGCCTGCCATCCAGCCGGCCAGCAATGACGGCCATCTCCTTCTTCTTCTCCTACGTTAGCCCGTCCCAGAGAGCTTTGACGGGGGAGGGATCCATGGTGGGAGTGGCGCGGAGAGGGATCAGAGATGGATGACTGCGGCTATGGCCGGGGCAGCGGTTTATATAGCCGTGATGGGCGGCAGAGGGACGGACGGGTGGTGTCGGAGGAGACGCCTCGCCAACCGCGTGCCATCTATGTAGGCGGCAGACGGACGGACCGGCAGTCGTCTGTTGGGGAACGTTGCAGAAAATAAAATTTTTGTACGCTTCACCAAGATCAATCTATGGAGTCATCTAGCAACGAGAGAGAGGAGTGCATCTACATACCCTTGTAGATCGCGTGCGAAAGCGTTCAAGAGAACGGGGTTGAGGGAGTCGTACTCGTCGTGATCCAAATCACCGGAGATTCGAGCGCCGAACGGACGGCACCTCCGTGTTCAACACACGAACGGTTGGGAAGACGTCTCCTCCTTCTTGATCCAGCAAGAGGGAATGAGAGGTTGATGAAGATCCAACAGCACGACGGCGTGGTGGTGGATGCAGCAGCGATCTCGGCAGGGCTTCGCCAAGCACTTGCGAGAGAGGTGTTGCAGGGGAGAGGGAGGCGCCAGAGACTTGGGGTGCGGCTGCCCTCCCTCCCTCCTCTTTATATAAGCCCCCTGGGGAGGGGACGCCGGCCCTAGGAGATGGGATCTCCAAGGGGGGGCGTGACCAGGGGTGGCTTGCCCCAAGCCAGGCGCCCCACCCCTAGGGTTTCCTGCCCTAGGCGCAGGGGGAGGCCCTAGGGGGCGCACCAGCCCACCAGGGGCTGGTTCCCCTCCCCACTTCAGCCCATGGGGCCCTCCGGGATAGGTGGCCCCACCCGGTGGACCCCCGGGACCCTTCCGGTGGTCCCGGTACAATACCGGTAACCCTCGAAACTTTCCCAATGGCCGAAACTTGACTTCCTATATATGAATCTTTACCTCCGGACCATTCCGGAACTCCTCATGACGTCCGGGATCTCATCCGGGACTCCATACAACTTTCGGGTTACTGCATACTAATATCTCTTTAACCCTAGCGTCACCGAACCTTAAGTGTGTAGACCCTACGGGTTCGGGAGACATGCAGACATGACCGAGACGCCTCTCCGGTCAATAACCAACAGCGGGATCTGGATACCCATGTTGGCTCCCACATGCTCCTCGATGATCTCATCGGATGAACCACGATGTCAAGGATTCAATCAATCCCGTATACAATTCCCTTTGTCAATCGGTACGGTACTTGCCCGAGATTCGATCGTCGGTATCCCAATACCTCGTTTAATCTCGTTACCGGCAAGTCACTTTACTCGTACCGTAATGCATGATCCCGTGACCAGACACTTGGACACATTGAGCTTATTATGATGATGCATTACCAAGTGGGCCCAGAGATACCTCTCTGTCATACGGAGTGACAAATCCCAGTCTCGATTCGTGCCAACCCAACAGACACTTTTGGAGATACCCGTAGTGCACCTTTATAGTCACCCAGTTACGTTGTGACGTTTGGCACACCAAAGCACTCCTACGGTATCCAAGAGTTGCACAATCTCATGGTTTAAGGAAATGATACTTGACATTTGGAAAAGCTCTAGCGAAACGAACTACAGGATCTTTGTGCTATGCTTAGGATTGGATCTTGTCCATCACATCATTCTCCTAATGATATGATCCCGTTATCAATGACATCCTAGGTCCATAGTCAGGAAACCATGACTATCTGTTGATCAACGAGTTAGTCAACTAGAGGCTCACTAGGGACGTGTTGTGGTCTATATATATTCACACATGTATTACGATTTCCGGATAACACAATTATAACATGAATAATAGACAATTATCATGAACAAAGAAATATAATAATAACCATTTTATTATTGCCTCTAGGGCATATTTCCAACAGTCTCCCACTTGCACTAGAGTCAATAATTTAGTTACATTCTGATGAATCGAACACCCATTGCGTTCTGGTGTTGATCATGTTTTGCTCTAGGGAGAGGTTTAGTCAACGGATCTGCTATATTCAGATCCGTATGTACTTTACAAATATCTATGTCTCCATCTTGAACATTTTCACGAATGGAGTTGAAGCGATACTTGATGTGCCTGGTCTTCTTGTGAAACCAGGGCTCCTTCACAAATGCAATAGCTCCAGTGTTGTCATAGAAGAGTGTGATCGGCCCCGACGCATTGGGTATGACTCCTAGGTCGGTGATGAACTCCTTCACCCAGATAGCTTCATGCGCTGCCTCCGAGGCTGCCATATACTCCACTTCACATGTAGATCCCGACACGACGCTCTGCTTGCAACTGCACCAGCTTACTACCCCACCATTCAAAATATACACGTATCCGGTTTGTGACTTAGAGTCATCCAGATCTGTGTCGAAGCTAGCGTGCGTAACCCTTTACGACGAGCTCTTCGTCACCTCCATATACGAGAAATATATCCTTAGTCCTTTTCAGGTACTTAAGGATGTTCTTGACCGCTGTCCAGTGTTCCATGCCGGGGTTACTTTGGTACCTTCCTACCAAACTTACGGCAAGGTTTATATCAGGTCTGGTACATGTCATGGCATACATTATAGACCCTATGGCTGAGGCATAGGGGACGACACTCATCTTTTCTCTATCTTCTGCCGTGGTCGGGCATTGAGCCGAGCTCAATTTCACACCTTGCAACACAGGCAAGAACCCCTTCTTGGACTGATCCATATTGAACTTCTTCAATATCTTATCAAGGTATGTGCTTTGTGAAAGACCTATGAGGCGTCTTGATCTATCTCTATAGATCTTGATGCCTAATATGTAAGCAGCTTCTCCAAGGTCCTTCATTGAAAAACACTTATTCAAGTAGGCCTTAATGCTGTCCAAAAGTTCTATATCATTTCCCATCAAAAGTATGTCATCCACATATAATATGAGAAACGCTACAGAGCTCCCACTCACTTTCTTGTAAACGCAGGTTTCTCCATAAGTTCGCACAAACCCAAACGCTTTGATCATTTCATTAAAGCGAATGTTCCAACTCCGAGATGCTTGCACCAGCCCATAGATGGAGCGCTGGAGCTTGCATACCTTGTTAGCATTCTTAGGATCGACAAAAACTTCCGGCTGCATCATATACAGTTCTTCCTTAAGATGGCCGTTAAGGAATGCCGTTTTGACGTCCATTTGCCATATCTCATAATCATAGTATGCGGCAATTGCTAACATGATTTGGACGGACTTCAACTTCGCTACGGGTGAGAAAGTCTCATCGTAGTCAACCCCTTCAACTTGTCGATAACCCTTAGCGACAAGTCGAGCTTTATAGATGGTAACATTTGTTGGGGAACGTAGTAATTTAAAAAAATTTCCTACGCACACGCAAGATCTTGGTGATGATATAGCAACGAGAGGGGAGAGTGTTCGTCCATGTACCCTTGTAGACCGTAAGCGGAAGCGTTAGCACAACGCGGTTGATGTAGTCGTACGTCTTCACAATCCGACTGATCCAAGCACCGAACATACGGAGCCTCCGAGTTCAGCACACGTTCAGCTCGATGACGATCTCCGGCCCTCCGATCCAGCAAAGGCTCCGGAGATGAGTTCCATCAGCACGACGGCGTGGTGACGATGATGATGTTCTACCGGCGCAGGGCTTCGCCTAAGCTCTGTGACGATATGACCGAGGTGGAATATGGTGGAAGGGGGCACCGCACACGGCTAAGGAATGATCCGTAGATCAACTTGTGTGTCATGGGGTGCCCCCCTGCCCCAGTATATAAAGGAGCAAGGGGAGGAGGGCCGGCCAAGGAGGAGAGGCGCGCCCTAGGGGTGTCCTACTCCCACCGGGAGTAGGATTCCCCCTTTCCTAGTCCAACTAGGAGTCCTTCCAAGTATTAGGAGTCGGAGACAAGGAAGGGGAAGAGGGAAGAGAAGGAAGGAGGGGGCGCCGCCCCTCCCCCTAGTCCAATTCGGACTAGTTAATGGGGGGGCGCGCAGCCTACCTCTTCCTCTCCCCTAAAGCCCAATAAGGCCCATATACTTTTTCCCCCGTATCCCCGTAACTCCCCGGTACTCCGAAAAATACCCGAATCACTCGGAACCTTTCCGAACTCCGAATATAGTCGTCCAATATATCGATCTTTACGTCTCGACCATTTCGAGACTCCTCGTCATGTCCCCGATCTCATCCGGGACTCCGAACTCCTTGGTACATCAAAACTCATAAACTCATAATAAAAGCATCATCGAAACCTTAAGCGTGCGGACCCTACGGGTTCGAGAACTATGTAGACATGACCTAGAACTATTCTCGGTCAATAACCAATAGCGGGACCTGGATGCCCATATTGGCTCCCACATATTCTACGAAGAACTTTATCGGTCAAACCGCATAACAACATACGTTGTTCCCTTTGTCATCGGTATGTTACTTGCCCGAAATTTGATCGTCGGTATCCAATACCAAGTTCAATCTCGTTACCGGCAAGTCTCTTTACTCGATTCATGAATCGTCATCTCATAACTAACTCATTAGTTATAATGCTTGCAAGGCTTAAGTGATGAGTATTACCGAGAGGGCCCAGAGATACCTCTCCGACAATCGGAGTGACAAAACCTAATCTCGAAATACGCCAACTCAACATGTACCTTCGGAGACACCTGTAATACTCCTTTATAATCACCCAGTTACGTTGTGACATTTGGTAGCACCCAAAGTGTTCCTCCGGTAAACGGGAGTTGCATAATCTCATAGTTACAGGAACATGTATAAGTCATGAAGAAAGCAATAGCAACATACTAAACGATCAAGTGCTAGGCTAACGGAATGGGTCATGTCAATCACATCATTCTCCTAATGATGTGATCCCGTTAATCAAATGACAACTCTTTTTGTCCATGGCTAGGAAACATAACCATCTTTGATAAACGAGCTAGTCAAGTAGAGGCATACTAGTGACACTATGTTTGTCTATGTATTCACACATGTATTATGTTTCCGGTTAATACAATTCTAGCATGAATAATAAACATTTATCATGATATAAGGAAATAAATAATAACTTTATTATTGCCTCTAGGGCATATTTCCTTCAGTCTCCCACTTGCACTAGAGTCAATAATCTAGTTCACATCGCCATGTGATTTAACACCAATATTCATATCTGTATATGATTAACACCCATAGTTCACATCGTCATGTGACCAACACCCAAAGGGTTTCTTCACATCGCTATGTGATTAACACCCAAAGAGTACTAAGGTATGATCATGTTTTTCTTATGAGAGAAGTTTAGTCAACGGGTCTGTCATATTCAGAGCCGTATGTATTTTGCAAATATTCTATGTCCACAATGCTCTGCACGGAGCTACTCTAGCTAATTGCTCCCACTTTCAATATGTATCCGGATTGAGACTTAGAGTCATCTGGATTGGTGTAAAATCTTGCATCGTTGTAACTTTTTACGACGGGCTCTTTTATCACCTCCATAATCGAGAAACATCTCCTTAGTCCTCACTAAGGATATTCTTGACCGCTGTCCAGTGATCTACTATTAGATCAAAATTGTATTCCTTTGTCAAACTCAGAGCAAGGTATACAATAGGTCTGGTTCATAGCATAGCATACTTTATAGAACCTATGACTGAGGCATAGGGAATGACTTTTCATTCTTTTTTTATTTTCTGCCATGGTCGGGTCTTGAGTCTTACTCAACTTCACACCTTTGCATCACAGACAAGAACTCCTTCTTTGACTGTTCCATTTTGAACTATTCAAAATCTTGTCAAGGTATGTACTCATTGAAAATTCTTATCAAGCGTCTTGATCTATCTATATAGATCTTGATGCTTAATGTGTAAGTAGCTTCACCTAGGTCTTTCTTTGAAAAACTCTTATTCGAGAATCCTTTCATGCTATCCAGAATTTCTATATCATTTCCAATCAACAATATGTCATCCACATATAATATTAGAAATGCTACAGAGCTCCCACTCACTTTCTTGTAAATACAGGCTTCTCAAAATGTCTGTATAAAACCATATGCTTTGATCAACTTATCAAAGCGTATATTCCAACTCCGAGAGGCTTGCACCAGTCCATAAATGGATCGCTGGAGCTTGCACACTTTGTTAGCACCTTTAGGATTGACAAAACCTTCTGGTTGCATCATATACAACTCTTCTTTAATAAATTCATTAAGAAATGCAGTTTTGATATCCTTTTGCCAGATTTCATAAAATGTGGCAATTGCTAACATGATTCGGACAGACTTAAGCATCGCTACAGCTGAGAAAATCTCATTGTAGTCAACACTTTGAACTTGTCGAAAACCTTTCGCAACAAGTCGAGCTTTATAGATAGTGACACTACTATCAGCATCTGTCTTCCTCTTGAAGATCCATTTATACAATATGGCTTGCCGATCATCGGGCAAGTCAATCAAAGTCTATACTTTGTTCTCATACATGGATCATATCTCAGATTTTATGGCCTCAAGCCATTTCGTGGAATCTGGGCTCATCATCGCTTCCTCATAGTTTGTAGGTTTATCATGGTCTAGTAACATGACTTTCAGAACAGGATTACCGTACTACTCTGGTGCGGACCGTACTCTGGAAGACCTACGAGGTTCTGTAGTAACTTGATTTGAAGTTTCATGATCATCATCATTAGCTTCCTCACAAATTGGTGTAGGAATCACTGGAACTGATTTCAGTGATGAACTATTTTCCAATTCGGGAGAAGGTACAAATTACCTTATCAAGCTCTACTTTCCTCCCACTCACTTCTTTTGAGAGAAACTCCTTCTCTAGAAAGGATCCATTTTTAGCAACGAATATCTTGCCTTTGGATCTGTGATAGAAGGTGTACCCAACAGTTTCCTTTGGGTATTCTATGAAGACGCACTTCTCCGATTTGGGTTTGAGCTTATCAGGATTAAACTTTTTCACATAAGCATCACAACCCCAAACTTTAAGAAACGACAACTTGGGTTTTTTGCTAAACCACAGTTCATATGGTGTCGTCTCAACGGACTTAGATGGTGCCCTTTTAAAACGTGAATGCAGCTGTCTCTAATGCATAACCCCAAAACAATATTGGTAAATCAGTAAGAGACATCATAGATCGCACCATATCCAATAAAGTGCGGTTACGACGTTCGGACACACCATAACGTTGTGGTGTTCCAGGTGGCGTGAGCTGTGAAACTATTCCACATTGTTTTAATTGAAGACCAAACTCGTAACTCAAATATTCGCCTCCGCGATCAGATCGCAGAAGCTTTTATTTCTTTGTTACGATGATTTTTCCACTTCACTTGGAAATTCTTTGAACCTTTCAACTATTTCAGACTTATGTTTCATCAAGTAGATATACCCATATCTGCTCAAATCATCTTGTGAAGGTCAGAAAATAACGATACTTGCCACGAGCATCAACACTCATTGGATCGCATACATCGATATGTATTATTTCCAATAAGTTAGTAGCTTGTTCCATTGTTTCGGAGAACGGAGTTTTAGTCATCTTGCCCAAAAGGCACGGTTCGCAACCATCAAATGATTCATAACCAAGTGATTCCAAAAATTCATCTTTATGGAGTTTCTTCATGCGCTTTACACCGATATGACCCGAACGGCAGTGCCACATATAAGTTGCACTATCATTATTAACTTTGCATCTTTTGGCATCAATATTATGAGTATGTGTATCATCACGATCGAGAACCAACAAACTATTTTCATTGGGTGTATGGCCATTGAAGGTTTTATTCATGTAAACAGAACACCAATTATTCTCTGATTTTAAATGAATAACCGTATTGCAATAAACATGATCAAATCATATTCATGCTCAACGCAAACGCCAAATAACATTTATTTAGGTTCAACACTAATCCCGAAAGTTTAGGGAGTGTGTGATGATGATCATATCAATCTTGGAACTACTTCCAGCACTCATCGTTACTTCCCCTTCAACTAGTCTCTGTTTATTCTCAGAACTCCTGTTTGAGTTACTAATCTTAGCAACCGAACAAGTATCAAATACTCAGGGGCTACTATAAACACTAGTAAGGCACATATCAAGAACCTGTATATCAAATATACCTTTGTTCACTTTGCCATCCTTCTTATCCACCAAATGTTCAGGGCATTTCCATTTCCTTTGCAGTGTAAGCACTCAGTTTCAGGCTATGGTCCAGCTTTGGGCTTCTTCGCAGGAGTGACAACTTGCTTGTCTTTCCACTTGAAGTTCCCCTTTCTTTCCCTTTGCCCTTTTCTTGAAACTAGTGATCTTGTAAACCATCAACACTTGATGCTCTTTCTTGATTTCTACCTTCGTCGATTTCAACATCACGAAGAGCTCGGGAATCGTTTTCGTCATCCCTTGCATAATATAGTTCATCACAAAGTTCTACTAACTTGGTGATGGTGACTAGAGAACTCTGTCAATCACTATCTTATCTGGAAGATTAACTCCCACTTGATTCAAGCGATTGAAGTACCCAGACAATCTAAGCACATGCTCACTAGTTGAGCGATTCTCCTCCATCTTTTAGCTATAGAACTTGTTGGAGACTTCATATCTCTCAACTTGGGTATTTGCTTGAAATATTAACTTCAATTCCTGGAACATCTCCTATGGTCCATGACGTTCATACGTCTTTGAAGTCCCGATTCTAAGCCGTTAAGCATGGTGCACTAAACTATCAAGTAGTCATCATATTGAGCTAGCCAAACGTTCATAATGTCTGCATCTGCTCCTGCAATAGGTCTGTCACCTAGCGGTGCATCAAGGACATAATTCTTCTGTGCAGCAATGAGGATAAACCTCAGATCACGGATCCAATCCGCATCATTGCTACTAACATCTTTCAACATAGTTTTCTCTAGGAACATATCGAAATAAACATATGAAAGCAACAACGTGAGCTATTGATCTACAACATAGTTTGCAAAATACTACCAGGACTAAGTTCATGATAAATTTAAGTTCAATTAATCATATTACTTAAGAACTCCCACTTAGACAGACATCTCTCTAGTCATCTAAGTGATCACGTGATCCAAATCAACTAAACCATGTCCGATCATCACGTGAGATGGAGTAGTTTTCAATGGTGAACATCACTATGTTGATCATATCTACTACATGATTCTCGCTCAACCTTTCGGTCTCCGTGTTCCGAGGCCATATCTGTATATGCTAGGCTCGTCAAGTATAACCTGAGTATTCCGCGTGTGCAACTTTTTTGCACCCGTTGTATTTGAACGTAGAGCCTATCACACCCGATCATCACGTGGTGTCTCAAAGACGAAGAACTTTCATAACGGTGCATACTCGGGAGAACACTTCTTGATAATTAGTGAGAGATCATCTTAAAATGCTACCGTCAATCAAAGCAAGGTAAGATGCATAAAGGATAAACATCACATGCAATCAATATAAGTGATATGATATGGCCATCATCATCTTGTGCTTGTGATCTCCATCTTGAAGCACCGTCATGATCACCATCGTCACCGGGCGCGACACCTTGATCTCCATCGTAGCATCGTTGTCGTTCGCCATCTATTGCTTCTACGACTATCGCTACCGCTTAGTGATAAAGTAAAGCAATTACAGTATGCGTTGCATTTCATACAATAAAGCGACAACCATATGGCTCCTGCCATTGCCGATAACCGGTTACAAAACATGATCATCTCATACAATAAAATATAGCATCACGTCTTGACAATATCACATCACAACATGCGCTGCAAAAACAAGTTAGACGTCCTCTACTTTGTTGTTGCAAATTTTACGTGGCTGCTACGGGCTTAGCAAGAACCGTTCTTACCTACGCATAAAAAAACCACAATGATAGTTCGCCAAGTTGGTGCTGTTTTAACCTTCGCAAGGACCGGGCGTAGCCACACTCGATTCAACTAAAGTGAGAGAGACAGACACCCGCCAGTCACCTTTAAGCACGAGTGCTAGTTACGGTGAAACCAGTCTCGCGTAAGCGTACGCGTAATGTCGGTCCGGGCCGCTTCATCTCACAATACCGCCGAACCAAAGTATGACATGCTGGTAAGCAGTATGACTTGTATCGCCCACAACTCACTTGTGTTCTACTCGTGCATATAACATCAACGCATAAAACCTAGGCTCGGATGCCACTGTTGGGGAACGTAGTAATTTTAAAAATTTTCCTACGCACACGCAAGATCTTGGAGATGATATAGCAACGAGAGGGGAGAGTGTTCGTCCATGTACCCTTGTAGACCGTAAGCGGAAGCGTTAGCACAACGCGGTTGATGTAGTCGTACGTCTTCACAATCCGACCGATCCAAGCACCGAACGTACGGAGCCTCCGAGTTCAGCACACGTTCAGCTCGATGACGATCTCCGGCCCTCCGATCCAGCAAAGGCTCCGGAGATGAGTTCCGTCAGCACGACGGCATGGTGACGATGATGATGTTCTACCGGCGCAGGGCTTCGCCTAAGCTCCGCGACGATATGACCGAGGTGGAATATGGTGGAAGGGGGCACCACACACGGCTAAGGAACGATCCGTAGATCAACTTGTGTGTCATGGGGTGCCCCCCTGCCCCCGTATATAAAGGAGCAAGGGGACGAGGGCCGGCCAAGGATGAGAGGCGCGCCCTAGGGGTGTCCTACTCCCACCGGGAGTAGGATTCCCCCTTTCCTAGTCCAACTAGGAGTCCTTCCAAGTATTAGGAGTAGGAGACAAGGAAGGGGAAGAGGGAAGAGAAGGAAGGAGGGGGCGCCGCCCCTCCCCCTAGTCCAATTCGGACTAGTTAATGGGGGGGCGCGCGGCCTACCTCTTCCTCTCCCCTAAAGCCCAATAAGGCCCATATACTTTTTCCCCCGTATTCCCGTAACTCCCCGGTACTCCGAAAAATACCCGAATTGCTCGGAACCTTTCCGAACTCCGAATATAGTCGTCCAACATATCGATCTTTACGTCTCGACCATTTCGAGACTCCTCGTCATGTCCCTGATCTCATCCGGGACTCCGAACTCCTTAGGTATATCAAAACTCATAAACTCATAATAAAACTGTCATCGAAACCTTAAGCGTGCGGACCCTACGGGTTCGAGAACTATGTAGACATGACCTAGAATTATTCTCGGTCAATAACCAATAGCGGGACCTGGATGCCCATATTGTCTCCCACATATTCTATGAAGATCTTTATCGGTCAAACCGCATAACAACATACGTTGTTCCCTTTGTCATCGGTATGTTACTTGCCCGAGATTTGATCGTCGGTATCCAATACCTAGTTCAGTCTCGTTACCGGCAAGTCTCTTTACTCGTTCTGTAATACGTCATCTCATAACTAACTCATTAGTTATAATGCTTGCAAGGCTTAAGTGATGAGTATTACCGAGAGGGCCTAGAGATACCTCTCCGACAATCGGAGTGACAAAACTGTTGGGGAACGTAGTAATTTCAAAAAATTTCCTACGCACACGCAAGATCATGGTGATGCATAGCAACGAGAGGGGAGAGTGTTGTCCACGTACCCTCGTAGACCGAAGCGGAAGCGTTGACGCAATGTAGAGGAAGTAGTCGTACGTCCTCCCGGTCCAACCGATCCAAGCACCGTTACTCCGGCACCTCCGAGTTCTTGACACACGTACAACTCGATGACGCACCCCGATCTCCGATCCAGCAGAGGCGCGGGGAGGAGTTCCGTCAACACGACGGTGTGGTGACGATCTTGATGTTCTCCTGTCGCAGGGCTTCGCCTAAGCACTGCTACAATATGACCGAGGTGTAATATCGTGGAGGAGGGCACCGCACACGGCTAAGGAACGATCTCAATGATCAACTTCTGTGTCTATGGGGTGCCCCCACCCCGTATATAAAGGAGGGAGGGAGGAGGAGGCCGACCCAAGGGGGAGGCGCGCCCTAGGGGAGTCCTACTCCCACCGGGAGTAGGATTCCCCCCTTTCCTAGTCCAACTAGGAGTCCTTCCATGTATTAGGAGTAGGAGACAAGGAAGGGGAAGAGAGAAGGGAAGGAAGGAGGGTGCGGCCCTCCCCTAGTCAATTCGGACTAGGCCATGGAAGCGCGGCCTGCCCTAGGCAGCCCCTCTCTCTTTCCTGTATGGCCCAATAAGGCCCAATACTTCTCCTCGGCGAATTCCCGTAACTCTCCGGTACTCCGATTAATACCCGAATCACTCGGAACCTTTCCGAACTCCGAATATAGTCATCCAATATATCGATCTTTACGTCTCGACCATTTCGAGACTCCTAGTCATGTCCCTGATCTCATCCGGGACTCCAAACTCCTTCGGTACATCAAAACTCATAAACTCATAATATAACTGTCATCGAAACCTTAAGCGTGCGGACCCTACGGTTCAAGAACAATGTAGACATGACCGAGACACGTCTCCGGTCAATAACCAATAGCGGGACCTGGATGCCCATATTAGTTCCTACATATTCTACGAAGATCTTTATCGGTCAGACCGCATAACCACATACGTTATTCCCTTTGTCATCGGTATGTTACTTGCCCGAGATTCGATCGTCGTTATCCAATACCTAGTTCAATCTCGTTACCGGCAAGTCTCTTTACTCGTTCCGTAATACATCATCTCGCAACTAACTCATTAGTTGCAATGCTTGCAAGGCTTAAGTGATGTGCATTACCGAGAGGGCCCAGAGATACCTCTCCGACATTCGGAGTGACAAATCCTAATCTTGAAATACGCCAACCCAACAAGTACCTTTGGAGACACCTGTAGAGCACCTTTATAATCACCCAGTTATGTTTTGACGTTTGGTAGCACACAAAGTGTTCCTCCGGTAAACGGGAGTTGCATAATCTCATAGTGATAGGAACATGTATAAGTCATGAAGAAAGCAATAGCAACATACGATCGGGTGCTAAGCTAACAGAATGGGTCATGTCAATCAGATCATTCAACTAATGATGTGATCCCGTTAATCAAATAACAACTCTTTGTCCATGGTTAGGAAACATAACCATCTTTGATTAACAAGCTAGTCAAGTAGAGGCATACTAGTGACACTCTGTTTGTCTATATATTCACACACGTATTATGTTTCCGGTTAATACAATTCTAGCATGAATAATAAACATTTATCATGATATAAGGAAATAAATAATAACTTTATTATTGCCTCTAGGGCATATTTCCTTCAGTCTCCCACTTGCACTAGAGTCAATAATCTAGATCACATCACAATGTGATGAACATCGATAGTTCACATCATCATCTGATTAACACCCATAGTTCACATCGCCATGTGACCAACACCCAAAGGGTTTACTAGATTCAGTAATCTAGTTCACATCGCTATGTGATTAACACCCAAAGAGTACTAAGGGGTGATCATGTTTTGCTTGTGAGAGAATCTTAGTCAACGGGTCTTTCACATTCAGATCCGTTATGTATTTTGCAATTTTCTATGTCTACAATGCTTGCACGGAGCTACTCTAGCTAATTGCTCCCACTTTCAATATGTATCTAGGTCGAGACTTAGAGTCATCCAGATCGGTGTCAAAACTTGCATCGACGTAACCCTTTACGATGAACCTTTTGTCACTTCCATAATCGAGAAACATATCCTTATTCCACTAAGGATAATTTTGACCGCTGTCCAGTGATCTACTCCTAGATCACTATTGTACTCCCTTGCCAAACTCAGTGTAGGGTATACAATAGATCTGGTACACAGCATGGCATACTTTATATAACCTATGGCCAAGGCATAGGGAATGACTTTCATTCTCTTTCTATCTTCTGCCGTGGTCGGGTTTTGAGTCTTACTCAATTTCACACCTTGTAACACAGGCAAGAACTCTTTCTTTGACTGTTCCATTTTGAACTACTTCAAAACTTTGTCAAGGTATATGTGCTTTGTGAAAGTCCAATTAAGCGTCTTGGTCTATCTCTATAGATCTTAATGCCCAATATGTAAGCAGCTTCACCGAGGTCTTTCATTGAAAAACTTTTATTCAAGTATCCCTTTATGCTATCCAGAAATTCTATATCATTTCCAATCAATAATATGTCATCCACATATAATATTAGAAATGCTACAGAGCTCCCACCCACTTTCTTGTAAATACAGGCTTCTCCAAAAGTCTGTATAAAACCAAATGCTTTGATTACACTATCAAAACGTTTATTCCAACTCGAGAGGCTTGCACCAGTCCATAAATGGATCATTGGAGCTTGCACACTTTGTTAGCTCCTTTGGATCGATAAAACCTTCGGTTGCATCATATACAACTCTTCTTCCGTAAATCCATTCAGAATGCCGTTTTACATCCATTTGCCAAATTTCATAATCATAAAATGCGGCAATTGCTAACATGATTCGGACAGACTTAAGCATCGCTACGGGTGAGAAGGTCTCATCGTAGTCAACCCCTTGAACTTGTCGAAAACCTTTTGCAACAAGTCGAGCTTTGTAGACAGTAACATTACCGTCAGCGTCAGTCTTCTTCTTGAAGATCCATTTATTCTCAATTGCTTGCCGACCATCAGGCAAGTCAACCAAAGTCCATACTTTGTTCTCATACATGGATCATATCTTAGATTTTATGGCCTCAAGCCATTTCGCGGAATCTGGGCTCATCATCGCTTCGTCATAGTTCGTAGGTTCATCATGGTCTAGTAACATGACTTCCAGAATAGGATTACCGTACCCCTCTGGTGCGGATCTTACTCTGGTTGATCTACGAAGTTCAGTAACAACTTGATCTGAAGTTTCATGATCATCATCATTAACTTCCCCACTAATTGGTGTAGGTGTCACAGGAACCGATTTCTGTGATGAACTACTTTCCAATAAGGGAGAAGGTACAATTACCTCATCAAGTTCTACTTTCCTCCCACTCACTTCTTTCGAGAGAAACTCCTTCTATAGAAAGGATCCATTTATTAGCAACGAATGTTTTGCCTTCGGATCTGTGATAGAAGGTGTACCCAACAATTTCCTTTGGGTATTCTATGAAGACGCACTTCTCCGATTTGGGTTTGAGCTTATCAGGATGAAACTTTTTCACATAAGCATCGCAGCCCCAAACTTTAAGAAAGCGACAACTTTGGTTTCTTGCTAAACCACAGTTCATATAGTGTCGTCTCAGCGGATTTAGATGGTGCCTTATTTAACGTGAATGCAGCTGTCTCTAATGCATGATCCCAAAATGATATTGGTAAATCGGTAAGAAACATCATAGATTGTACTATATCCAATAAAGTCTGAGTTATGACGTTCGGACACACCATTATGATGTGGTGTTCGGTGGCATGAATTTGTGAAACTATTCCACATTGTTTTAATTGAAGACCAAACTCGTAACTCAAATATTTGTCTCCATGATCGATCGTAGAAACCTTATTTTCTTGTCACGATGATTTTTCCACTTCACTATGAAATTCTTTGAACCTTTCAACTATTTCAGACTTATGTTTCATCAAGTAGATATACCCATATCTGCTCAAATCATCTGTGAAGGTCGAAAATAACGATACCGCCATGAGCCTTAACACTCATTGGATCGCATACATCGGTATGTATTATTTCCAATAAGTCGGTTGTTTCGCTCCATTGTTCGGAGAACGGAGTCTTAGTGATCTTGCCCATGAGGCATGGTTCTTAAGCATCAAGTGATTCATAATCAAGTGATTCCAAAATCCCATCGGCATGGAGTTTCTTCATGCGTTTTACACCAATATGACCTAAGCGGCGATTGCCACAAATAAGTTGCACTATCATTATTAACTTTGCATCTTTTGGTTTCAATATTATGAATATGTGTATCACTACGATCGAGATCCAATGAACCATTTTCATTGGGTGTGTAACCATATAAGGTTTTATTCATGTAAACAGAACAACAGTTTATTCTCTTAGTTAAATGAATAACCGTTTTGCAATAAACACGATCAAATCATATTCATGCTCAATGCAAACACCAAATAATACTTATTTAGGTTCAACACTAATCCCGAAAGTATAGGGAGTGTGCGATGATGATCATATCAATCTTGAAACTACTTTCAACACACATCGTCACTTCACCCTTAACTAGTTTCATTTTATACGCAACTCCGTTTGAGTTACTACTCTTAGCAACTGAACCAGTACCAAATACCGAGGGGTTGCTATAAACACTAGTAAAATACACATCAATAACATGTATATCAAATATACCTTTGTTCACATTGCCATCCTTCTTATCCACCAAATACTTGGGGTAGTTACGCCCAAATGACCAGTCCCTTTGCGGTAGAAGCACTTAGTCTCGTGCTTAGGTCCAGACTTGGGCTTCTTCACTTTAGCAGCAACTTGCTTGCCGTTCTTCTTGAAGTTCCCTATATCCCTTTGCCCTTTTCTTGAAACTAGTGGTCTTGTTAACCATCAACACTTGATGTTCTTTCTTGATTTCTACCTTCATCGATTTCATCATCATGAAAAAAACTTGGGAATCGTTTTCATCATCCCTTGCATACTATAGTTCATCACGAAGTTCTACTAACTTGGTGATGGTGACTAGAGAATTCTGTCAATCACTATCTTATCTGGAAGATTAACTCCCACTTGATTCAAGCGATTGTAGTACCCAGACAATCTGAGCACATGCTCACTAGTTGAGCGATTCTCCTCCATCTTTTAGCTATAGAACTTGTTGGAGACTTCATATCTCTCAACTCGGGTATTTTGTTGAAATATTAACTTCAACTCCTGGAACATCTCATATGGTCCATGATGTTCAAAACATCTTTGAAGTCCCGATTCTAAGCTGTTAAGCATGGTGCACTAAACTATCAAGTAGTCATCATATTGAGCTAGCCAAACGTTCATAACGTCTGCATCTGCTCCTGCAATAGGTCTGTCACCTAGCGGTGCATTAAGGACATAATTCTTTTGTGCAGCAATGAGGATAAACCTCAGATCACGGATCCAATCTGCATCATTGCTACTAACATCTTTCAACACAATTTTCTCTAGGAACATATCAAAATAAACACATGAAAGCAACAACGCAAGCTATTGATCTACAACATAATTTGCAAAATACTACCAGGACTAAGTTCATGATAAATTTAAGTTCAATTAATCATATTACTTAAGAACTCCCACTTAGACAGACATCTCTCTAGTCATCTAAGTGATCACGTGATCCAAATCAACTAAACCATAACCGATCATCACGTGAGATGGAGTAGTTTTCAATGGTGAACATCACTATGTTGATCATATCTACTATATGACTCACGCTCGACCTTTCGGTCTCCGTGTTCCGAGGCCATATCTGCATATGCTAGGCTCGTCAAGTTTAACCTAAGTATTCTGCGTGTGCAAAACTGGCTTGCACCCGTTGTAGATGGACGTAGAGCTTATCACACCCGATCATCACGTGGTGTCTGGGCACGACGAACTTTGGCAACGGTGCATACTCAGGGAGAACACTTCTTGATAATTTTTAGTGAGAGATCATCTTAAAATGCTACCGTCAATCAAAGCAAGATAAGATGCATAAAGGATAAACATCACATGCAATCAATATAAGTGATATGATATGGCCATCATCATCTTGTGCTTGTGATCTCCATCTCTGAAGCACCATCATGATCACCATCGTCACCGGCGCGACACCTTGATCTCCATCGTAGCATCGTTGTCGTTTACGCCATCTATTGCTTCTACGACTATCGCTACCGCTTAGTGATAAAATAAAGCAATTACAGGGCTTTTGCATTTCATACAATAAAGCGACAACCATATGGCTCCTACCAGTTGCCGATAACTTCGGTTACAAAACATGATCATCTCATACAATAAAATATAGCATCATGTCTTGGCCATATCATATCACAACATGCCCAGCAAAAACAAGTTAGACGTCCTCTACTTTGTTGTTGCAAGTTTTACGTGGCTGCTACGGGCTTAAGCAAGAACCAATCTCACCTACGCATCAAAACCACAACGATAGTTTGTCAAGTTGATGCTGTTTTAACCTTCGCAAGGACCGGGCGTAGCCACACTCGGTTCAACTAAAGTTGGAGAAACCGACACCGCTAGTCACTGTGTGCAAAACACGGCGGTAAAACCAGTCTCGCGTAAGCGTCTGGCGTAATGTCGGTCCGGGCGCTTCATCCAATAATACCGCTGAACCAAAGTATGACATCTGGTAAGCAGTATGACTTATATCGCCCACAACTCATTTGTGTTCTACTTGTGCATATAACATCAAACCATAAAACCTAGGCTTGGATGCCCTTTGTTGGGGAGCGTAGTAATTTCAAAAATTTTCTACGCACACGCAAGATCATGGTGATGCATAGCAACGAGAGGGGAGAGTGTTGTCTATGTACCCTCGTAGACCGAAGCGGAAGCGTTGACGCAACATAGAGGAAGTAGTCGTACATCCTCCCGGTCCAACCGATCCAAGCACCGTTACTCCGGCACCTTCGAGTTCTTGACACACGTACAGCTCGATGACGCACCCCGATCTCCGATCCAGCAGAGGCGGGGAGGAGTTCCGTCGGCTGCTGACGGCGTGGTGGCGATCTTGATGTTCTCTGTCGCGCAGGCTTCGCCTAAGCACCGCTACAATATGACCGAGGTGTAATATCGTGGAGGAGGGCACCGCACACGGCTAAGGAACGATCTCAATGATCAACTTGTGTCTATGGGGTGCCCCACCCCGTATATAAAGGAGGAGGGAGGAGGAGGCGGCCCAAGGGGAGGCGCCCTAGGGGAGTCCTACTCCCACGGGAGTGGGATTCCCCTTCCTAGTCCAACTAGGAGTCCTTCCATGTATTAGGAGTAGGAGACAAGGAAGGGAAGAGAGAAGGGAAGGAAGGAGGGTTGCGGCCTCCCCTAGTCAATTCGGACTAGGCCATGGGCGCGCGGCCTGCCCTAGGCAGCCCTCTCTCTTTCCCGTATGGCCCAATAAGGCCCAATACTTCTCCCGGCGAATTCCGTAACTCTCCGGTACTCGATAAATACCGAATCACTCGGAACCTTTCCGAACTCGAATATAGTCGTCCAATATATCGATCTTTACGTCTCGACCATTTCGAGACTCCTCGTCATGTCCCAGATCTCATCCGGGACTCGAACTCCTTCGGTACATCAAAACTCATAAACTCATAATATAAGCATCATCGAAACCTTAAGCGTGCGGACCCTACGGTTCGAGAACAATGTAGACATGACCGAGACACGTCTCGGTCAATAACCAATAGCGGGACCTGGATGCCCATATTGGTTCCTACATATTCTACGAAGATCTTTATCGGTCGAGACCGCATAACCACATCGTTATTCCCTTTGTCATCGGTATGTTACTTGCCCGAGATTCGATCGTCGGTATCCAATACCTAGTTCAATCTCGTTACGGCAAGTCTCTTTACTCATTCCGTAATACATCATCTCGCAACTAACTCATTGGTTTCAATGCTTGCAAGGCTTAAGTGATGTGCATTACCGAGAGGGCCCAGAGATACCTCTCCGACATTCGAAGTGACAAATCCTAATCTCGAAATCGCCAACCCAACAAGTACCTTTGGAGACACCTGTAGAGCACCTTTATAATCACCCGATTACGTTGTGACGTTTGGTAGCACACAAAGTGTTCCTCCGTAAGCGGAGTTGCATAATCTCATAGTCATAGGAACATGTATAAGTCATGAAAAAAGCAATAGCAACATACTAAACGATCGGGTGCTAAGCTAACGGAATGGGTCATGTCAATCAGATCATTCAACTAATGATGTGATCCCATTAATCAAATAACAACTCTTTGTCCATGGTTAGGAAACATAACCATCTTTGATTAACAAGCTAGTCAAGTAGAGGCATAATATTGACACTCTGTTTGTCTATATATTCACACATGTTTTATGTTTCCGGTTAATACAATTCTAGCATGAATAATAAACATTTATCATGATATAGGGAAATAAATAATAACTTTATTATTGCCTCTAGGGCATATTTCCTTCAAAAACCTAATCTCGAAATACGCCAACTCAACATGTACCTTCGGAGACACCTGTAGTACTCCTTTATAATCACCCAGTTATGTTGTGACGTTTGGTAGCACCCAAAGTGTTCCTCTGGTAAACGGGAGTTGCATAATCTCATAGTTACAGGAACATGTATAAGTCATGAAGAAAGCAATAGCAACATACTAAACGATCAAGTGCTGGGCTAACGGAATGGGTCATGTCAATCACATCATTCTCCTTATGATGTGATCCCGTTTAATCAAATGACAACTCTTTTTGTCCATGGCTAGGAAACATAACCATCTTTGATAAACGAGCTAGTCAAGTAGAGGCATACTAGTGACACTATGTTTGTCTATGTATTCACACATGTATTATGTTTCCGGTTAATACAATTCTAGCATGAATAATAAATATTTATCATGATATAAGGAAATAAATAATAACTTTATTATTGCCTCTAGGGCATATTTCCTTCAACATTACCATCCGCGTCCGTCTTCTTCTTAAACATCCATTTGTTTTCTATCGCTCGCCGATCATCGGGCAAGTCTGTCAAAGTCCATACTTTGTTTTCATACATGGATCCTATCTCGGATTGCATGGCTTCAAGCCATTTGTTGGAATCTGGGCCCGCAATTGCTTCTTCATTGTTCGAAGGTTCACCGTTGTCTAACAACATGATTTCCAGGACAGGGTTGGCATACCACTTTGGTGTTGAACGTGTCCTTGTGGACCTACGAAGTTTAGTAGTAACTTGATCTGAAGTACCTTGATCATCATCATTAGTTTCCTATCTAGTTGGTGCAGGCACCATAGGAACATCTTCCTGAGCTGCGCTACTCACTTGTTCAAGAGGTAGTACTTCATCAAGTTCCACTTTCCTCCCACTTACTTCTTTCGAGAGAAACTCTTTCTCCAGAAAGGACCCGTTCTTGGCAACAAAGATCTTGCCCTCGGATCTTAAGTAGAAGGTATACCCAATGGTTTCCTTAGGGTATCCTTTGAAGACGCATTTTTCCGACTTGGGTTCGAGCTTTTCAGGTTGAAGTTTCTTGACATAAGCATAGCATCCCCAAACTTTAAGAAACGACAGCTTAGGTTTCTTCCCAAACCATAATTCATACGGTGTCGTCTCAATGGATTTAGACGGTGCCCTATTTAAAGTGAATGTAGCTGTCTCTAGAGCGTATCCCCAAAATGATAGCGATAAATCGGTAAGTGACATCATAGATCGCATCATATCCAATAGAGTGTGATTACGACGTTCGGACACACCGTTACGCTGAGGTGTTCCAGGTGGCGTGAGTTGTGAAACGATTCCACATTTTCTTAAGTGCATACCAAATTCGTGACTTAAATATTCTCCCCCAGGATTTGATCGTAAGAACTTTATCTTTCGGTCACGTTGATTCTCTACCTCATTCTGAAATTTCTTGAACTTTTCAAAGGTCTCAGACTTGTGTTTCATCAAGTAGACATACCCATATCTACTCAAGTCATCAGTGAGAGTGAGAACATAACGATATCCTCCGCGAGCCTCAACTCTCATTGGACCGCACATATCAGTATGTATGATTTCTAATAAGTTGGTTGCTCGCTCCATTGTTCCAGAGAACGGAGTCTTGACCATTTTTCCCATGAGGCATGGTTCGCATGTGTCAAACGATTTATAATCTAGAGACTCTAAAAGTCCATCAGCATGGAGCTTCTTCATGCGCTTGACACCAATGTGACCAAGGCGGCAGTGCCACAAGTATGTGGGACTATAGTTATCAACTTTACATCTTTTGGTATTCACACTATGAATATGTGTAACATCACATTCGAGATTCATTAATAATAAACCATTGACCAGCGGGGCATGACCATAAAACATATCTCTCATATAAATAGAACAACCATTATTCTCGGATTTAAATGAGTAGCCATCTTGCATGAAACGAGATCCAGATACAATGTTCATGCTCAAAGCTAGCACTAAATAACAATTATTGAGGTTTAAAACTAATCCCGTAGGTAAATGTAGAGGTAGCGTGCCGACGGCGATCACATCGACCTTGGAACCATTCCCGATGCGCATCGTCACCTCGTCCTTCGCCAGTCTTCGCTTATTCCGCAGCTCCTGCTTTGAGTTACAAATATGAGCAACCGCACTGGTATCAAATACCCAGGAGCTACTACGAGTGCTGGTAAGGTACACATCAATAGCATGTACATCATATATACCTTTGGTGTTGCCGGCCTTCTTGTCCGCTAAGTACTTGGGGCAGTTCCACTTCCAGTGACCACTTCCCTTGCAATAAAAGCACTCAGTTTCAGGCTTGGGTCCATTCTTTGACTTCTTCCCGGCAACTGGCTTACCGGGCGCGGCAACTCCCTTGTCGTCCTTCTTGAAGTTCTTCTTACCATTGCCTTTCTTGAACTTAGTGGTTTTATTCACCATCAACACTTGATGTTCCTTTTTGATCGCTACCTCCGCTGATTTCAGCATTGAATATACCTCAGGAATGGTCTTTTCCATCCCCTGCATATTGAAGTTCATCACAAAGCTCTTGTAGCTCGGTGAAGCGACTGAAGGATTCTGTCAATGACCGCGTCATCCGGGAGATTAACTCCCAGCTGAGCCAAGCGGTTGTGCAACCCAGACATCTTGAGTATGTGCTCACTGACAGAACTATTTTCCTCCATCTTACAGCTGAAGAACTTGTCGAAGACTTCATATCTCTCGACCCGGGCATGAGCTGGGAAAACCATTTTCAGCTCTTCGAACATCTCATATGCTCCGTGTTGCTCAAAACACTTTTGGAGCCCTGGTTCTAAGCTGTAAAGCATGCCGCACTGAACGAGGGAGTAATCATCAGCACGAGACTGCCAAGCGTTCATAACATCTTGGTTCTCTGGGATGGGTGCTTCACCTAGCGGTGCTTCTAGGACATAATCTTTCTTTGCAACTATGAGGATGATCCTCAGGTTCCGGACCCAGTCCGTATAGTTGCTGCCATCATCTTTTAGCTTGGTTTTCTCTAGGAACGCATTGAAGTTGAGGTTGACATGAGCGTGGGCCATTTGATCTACAAGACAAGTCCATGATAATTAAGTTCATAAATCAAATTATTTAATGAACTCCCACTCAGACAGACATCCCTCTAGTCATCTAAGTGAAACATGATCCGAGTCAACTAGGCCGTGTTCGATCATCACGTGAGACGAACTAGTCATCATCGGTGAACATCTTCATGTTGATCGTATCTTCTATACGACTCATGCTCGACCTTTCGGTCTTCCATGTTCCGAGGCCATGTCTGTACATGCTAGGCTCGTCAACCTAAGTGTATTGCGTGTGTAAATCTGGCTTACACCCGTTGTATTCGAACGTTAGGATCTATCACACCCGATCATCACGTGGTGCTTCGAAACAACGAACCTTCGCAACGGTGCACAGTCAGGGGGAACACTTTCTTGAAATGATTACGAGGGATCATCTTATTTAAGCTACCGTCGTTCTAAGCAAATAAGATGTAAAACATGATAAACATCACATGCAATCAAATAGTGACATGATATGTCCAATATCATATTGCTCCTTTGATCTCCATCTCGGGGCGCCATGATCATCTTCGTCACCGGCATGACACCATGATCTCCATCATCGTGTCTTCATGAAGTTGTCACGCCAACGATTACTTCTACTTCTATGGCTAACACGTTTAGCAATAAAGTAAAGTAATTTACATGGCGTTACTCAATGACACGCAGGTCATACAAAAAATAAAGACAACTCCTATGGCTCCTGCCGGTTGTCATACTCATCGACATGCAAGTCGTGATTCCTATTACAAGAACATGATCATCTCATACATCACATATATCATTCATCACATCCTTTGGCCATATCACATCACACAGCACATGCTGCAAAAACAAGTTAGACGTCCTCTAATTGTTGTTGCAAGTTTTTACGTGGCTTCTATAGGTTTCTAGCAAGAATGTTTCTTACGTACGTAAAATCACAACATGATATGCCAATTTCTATTTACCCTTCATAAGGACCCTTTTCATCGAATCCGCTTCAACTAAAGTGGGAGAGATAGACACCCGCTAGCCACCTTATGCAATTAGTGCATGTCAGTCGGTGGAACCTGTCTCAATTAAGCGTACGTGTAAGGTCGGTCCGGGCCGCTTCATCCCACGATGCCGCCGAATCAAGATAAGACTAGTAGTGGCAAGAAAATTGACAACATCTACGCCCACAACAAGTTTGTGTTCTACTCGTGCATAGTAACTACGCATAGACCTAGCTCATGATGTCACTGTTGGGGAACGTTGCAGAAAAAAAATTCTACGCTTGACCAAGATCAATCTATGGAGTCATCTAACAATGAGAGAGAGGAGTGCATCTACATACCCTTGTAGATCGTGTGCGGAAGCGTTCAAGAGAACGGTGTTGATGGAGCCGTACTCGTCGTGATCCAAATCACCGGAGATCCTAGCGCCAAATCTAAGGAGTCATGAACAAAAAAATATAATAATAACCATTTTAATATTGCCACTAGAGCATATTCCAACATCGTCGTTTCGTTTGAAAGCGCGGTAGTCACCTATACCGGGAAGCGGCGCGGGCGGTGCTCCCTCTGCCGGCGCGCTACTTCAATTCCAGCGACGGTGAGCGTTGGCGTCCGCTGACCGGGCATGAACGCGGTCATTAACGTTTTGGAGAGGCACTGACAGAAAACATGCGGGAGGAGGGAGGGGGTTTTGGTGGGCTAATGCGGTCAGAAACGGGCTTGGGTCGGTCCAAACTCCCGCAAACCTCCCCGCGTTTATCTCTGGTTTGCGGGAGAAAACCCAGACCGCGTCGCCGACTAATACAGATCCGCGCTGGATGGCTTCCGTGGCCTGGACAGCATGATTCGAACAGTTACGAAATGTTCGAGGATCAGTGTTGGAGATGCCGTAATGACCATCTTCTTTTGTGGAACCTGACGCGGAAGCTATCGATCACCTCATCAGTCGTATCGGTGGTGGCCTCCACTAGCACTCTGT
The DNA here is from genome assembly GCA_021437245.1 of Aegilops speltoides. NCBI lineage: Eukaryota > Viridiplantae > Streptophyta > Magnoliopsida > Poales > Poaceae > Aegilops > Aegilops speltoides. Next base: position 517,585,831 of record CM038147.1, read on the forward strand.
TAGCATTATACAACTACTCGTACTTACTAATCCGCTGAAGATTAGTACTAGTATATCATGGTTTGAGCCTGCAGCACAATCTTTAATTATCGGGGCATCGGAATGGACCGCAAGTTCGCAACATATGTACGCTCTTGTCGGTAAACACTCGATGCTTCCTGACTACTCCCTCCGTCCCATAATATAAAAGCGTTTTTGACACTTAGTATAGTTTCCAACGGTGAAAACTGAAAAACAAGCATCGATGTGAACCATAGTACTTCATTAGACGTAGACAGCTAGCGTTAACAAGAAACTAATTAAGAGCTTGAATTCAGAAAGACGATGGTAAGGCGAGAATAAGCCCGGGTCTCCTTTTCGCCGCCCCTGACAACGATCGATGCACTACCTGCTTGTGCAATGCAGTACACATTATAGCACCAGGAACGTGCGTGGTTACAAATCATTCTCTCAAGCATGACATTATATATTATCATGATCAGTGAGGCGCTATCCGTGCCTTTAGGGGGTGCTTAATTATTGGCTTCGATCATCGGTCGCTGATCACGAGCTGCAACTTGTAAGCAATCGGCTAACTTTTTGTTATCTACTGTATGGAGTATGGAAAAGGACTGGTCGAGTCGAGCATCCCCGATCGACACACATTGATAGATGCCATGTTATGCAGACGCGCATGTGTTGCGAGGGCAGTGCTAAAAATCGGCCTCCCGTTCTGCAAGCTGCAGCAATAACGCATTAATGCTATATTCTGCCTCCGCCGTGGCTTGATTGATTCCCGATCGGGCAGGGCCAGTTGCATCAAGACGACATCCGCAGATCCGGCTTGACTTGCGATCGGGCACGGACGCCATTTATACCACCTCTGATCGCTCATGTGAGCAAGCACGTCGATCCGGCCGGTGCGTACGTACGCGTGTGCATGACGGATGACGCAGTTTCAGGCAAGCAATGCCGCTTTCGGCCGGCATTTCCTCGTCGGTGCACCGGCCGGCCACTGGATAAGGATCTTGGATCGAGGTCGATTCGTGTACGGCGGGCTCGCGCTCGTGGGCCAACGGCTTCGGAGATACAGAGTCGCCCGTCCTTATCACTTATCACCAAGGCCGCGCTTGGAAGCAGTGTAATCAAATACAGATGTATTTATTTTACGCGTGTAACATATCGGCAGATTTCCAGTCGTAAACAAAACGATGGACAGAGGTCTGTATTTTCTCTACAGATGTATTTGAGTTTGAGACTAAAACGGTAATCCAAACAAGGCCTAAGGCCGCGCTTGGATGCGGTGTATTGTAATACGGAGGTGTAAAATTTACAGATGTATTATACCGATCAAGACTGTTTTTCGGCCGAAAACGATACCGACCGCCGGAGGCCTGTATATTTTACAAGCGTATTCTAAAGAAACACGCTAATTCAAACAGGGCCTAAGGCCGCGTTTGGATCAGCGTTTCTCCTCGTTTCTGGCCGGTATAAAATACAGAGCTCGTTCCGTCGTTTTGATTTCAGGCAGGAATCAAGTGTTGACCTGTAATTTACACTTGTAAAATAAATACAGGTGTAAAAACTTACACCCAATCCAAGCAGGGCCTAAGTTGTATCTTGTCCTTCCTTATATGATCTGTGGAGAGGCGCGGAGGAAATGCTAAAACCAAAGTTTTTTCTTTTTGAGCAAGTCCAAAACCAAAGCTACCGATCTCTGGTTCTGGTGAAAGCTGCCCGTGCGCCCCTCACGAAAAAAAAGATCGTGCGATCAGCCCAGCGTGAGCATAAGAATTTCCCGAGCCCAAGATGAGGTTGTGGGCCTTGCATGTTTTTCACTCTGCTTCTTTGTTTAAACGTTTTTCACTCTGTTTCTAGTGGAGAGAAGTCCATTTTTCACCACCCAAATGGATAAATACGCCCCTGAAGTCGATTTTGTTATAATTTTAACCTTGAAATCCCTGAAACCGGGCAAGCCCTGAAATGCGACTTTAGGGAAGTCTTGGGCATGTGTTGGTAGCATAGTAGCAACGCATACTGGCTAGTGTATTGATTCATAAATTCAATATAGTACACAAAGTACGGTACATTAGTACTCCCTCCGTTCCTAAATATTTGTATTTTTAGATATTTCAAATGGACTACCACATATGGATGTATATAGACGCATTTTAGAGTGTTGATTCACTCATTTTGCTCTGTATGTAGTCATTTGTTGAAATCTTTAGAAAGACAAATATTTAGGAACGGAGGGAGTACATTACAGGTTGTGGTTGATCATGTGTGCTTCACCATTCTTTTTTGTCAATTACGTCATGGATACGTGTTATGTAGAGAAATTGGTTCGGTACTGATTCGATGCATGCTAGCCCATCTTTTGGCATCCTGCAATTTTATAACACCAGCAAAAAATAATGGCGTGGCAAAGCATGCCTTTGCTTCTAGTATTGAATGATGTGTCAACTTTTTCACAGATGTGGCAAATCAGTCCGCATAAAAAGTCAAGTTTATAAAACAATATCAAGTTAAATCTAAAAATATGGGACTTTTCTTTCTGAAAATATGGGACATGTCTTTACAAAATCAGAACCACAGTGGAAACTAGGGTAAATATTGAAACGTAAATAGATCTTAAGTGTTCCGTGAGACAGAGAAAGTTTTATGAGTAATGCTTTGTGAAACAAACAAAATAAGTAGAGATAAATAAGAAATATTACATAGAGGTTACTACTATTATCTTTGAGAAAGAAAGTAAAACAATCTGCGTCCCGTGAGATAGTGAAATTTCAAGAAAAATCTCAAAAATTAATTTTGAACTCCAGTTAAATTTAGAAACATTGTTAAATGTGCTTAATGCTTGGAAGCACCATATATTGATGTGTAGGTATGAATGTTCCGCATGTACAACTAGATTTATGGAGTTGATCCACGCAAAAAAAATTGGGGGAAAACTAAATGCATAAAAATCCAGAAGAAACTGAACGAAGGCTTAAGAAGACAACAAGCTCAAGGCAAGAATATATATATATTTTGAGCACACATACTAACATTTTTGAATTTAATTTGCATTGTTTATTTTTTCCTATTTTTTACCAATCACAATGTTTTTCTTCATGATGCTTATTATTTTGTACTTTATTTATTTCTCTGTAATAAGTAACCAATTGTTTGTATATTTCCTAAATTTTTCTTTTCTTGAGTTACCCTTTTATGATAACTCAACAACATATTTACCTAATTTATTCTCCTCTCAACTTTCCAACAAAATTCTAGTTTTCCATTTTCTTGGTTTGTTTTGTGCTCGTCTGGCTTCACACAAGTACGAAAACACCATATATTAACTTCATTGTCAAGGAAGACTCCTTGACGATAATCGATGTCATTTTTACTTCTCGAGCGTCACATTAATTTTCTCCATTAGAACAGTGACGTGAAGACTTTCAGGTCCACTCCTTTTGTGGATTACGAGTCCAACACGCTGAGCACGGGAAGAAAGAAGTGCCATCACCAAACGTAGGAGCTCTGATTTACCAGAGGAAGGCCTCATGGCTGAGATACTAGGATCCGCGGTTGCAAGCGAGTCTGTAAGCAGAATTTTCTCGATCATATCAGGCAACTCGAGAGGGGATGGGGTTGCGGAGGACAACGCCGAGAGGTTGGAGTTTGCGGTGCTGAAGATCCACAGCGTTGTCGCCGTCTCCGAAGATTGGCGCATACTCCACCAGCCATTGCTCGACTGGAAGGCGAGGCTGAAGCGCGTAGCCGAGGAAGGCGATGGCATCCTGCGCGCTCACAGGAGGAGCTCCGCGGAGCGCGAACGGAGCGAGGGGGTTGCGAGGAAGGCCATCCCCGTTCACAAGCGCGTCGCTCGAGCGGCGACACGCTTCCTGCCTTTCCGCCGCGGCAAGGACGACGACGGCGATCCGGGCGACGCGACGGTGCGGAGGTTCGAGAGGCTAGCGCATGTCGCCGACGAGTTCTTCCGGTACGTCCAGCTTGGGGGCCGCCCGAAGAGCTTGACGTTGTCCATGGAAGTTCCTGCGGAGCCGCTGCTCGCAGGGCAGACGCTCGAGTTCTCCCTCAGGAACGGCAGCCGGGACGCCGTCCTGCTGCTCCATCCGTGCGACGGCAACAGGGAGATCGTTCTCTTCCTCTCCTGCGACGACAGCGCCAAGTGGGAGAAGAACTTGAAGCTCTGCGTGGTGTTCCAGCTGCTCGAGCGTACTGACGTCTTGGACATCGTCATGTCTTCCTTGCAGCTGCTGCCTCCCCAGTTCGGCGGCGCGTCTGCGACGGCAAGGGAGTTCGTCAGGGAGGCGCGGGCGCAGGAAACGAGCTATTCCAACGCGTCGTCCATGTCTATGCGGTGCGTCTCGTCGGCATGGAGGTGTCACCGCAATTCCACGGACGAGGGATGCGCGGCGACCGACGGTATGCCGCGGCTGCCGTGGCCGATCGTTCGAGTCGACGCCGTGTACTTCGCCATGCCGCAGAACTATTCGCCGGATGCGCCTGCGGACCAGAACAAACTTCTGAAATTGGCATGTCATATCACTCCCCATCTTGTGCCCGAGACGTACTCCCGGCACTACCGGCAGATCGGGACGGAAACACTGCAAGAGCTGTCCCCCAAAGCGGCGGACGAAGGAGCTTCAGCTTGCGGATGGGAAGCTGCGTGGTGGTGTCCTCGCAGCTCAACGTATTTGTCGGTGGAACCAGAGGTTTCGGTGCCGCCGCCGACGCTGCAGCAGTTGTTCATGGTGGAAAGCTTGAAGGGGGCAATGTAGTTCTCGCAGTAGTAGCAGAAGCGTAGCAATTTCTCAGTCTTATTATGCAATAAGTTGTTTGTCTCAGATCATGGCAAAGTGGCATCTTGTAATTTCATAACTTTTCTTTTCAGTTTTGCTCAGACTCAATCTATGTCTAGTCAACGCCATGTTATTTCGATCTCGGGTGAAGATTCGTGTAAAAATTTTATTTTAGCCTTTTCATTTTTCTTCTTATATACTAACTTGACATAGACCTTTTCTTTTGAAAAGGAGAAGATATTCATGTCGCGAAGATATCAATTACGCGCAGCCTTTGCACCTACAAGATGTCACAAAAAACATCAAGAATGCACACATCCAAAGAAAAAAAAAAGGTCATGTCACAGTGATCAACTCCTCTCAACAACAACATGCCTACCACCACCTAATACAACACCCGGAAAACATAAAAAGGTTTCCTAAAGCAACGCCTCCAAGAAGGGAACATTGCACAAGCACCGTTGTTGCCCGATCCAAGATCTTAGGTTTTCATCTTGGAGAAAGCCCGCGCTCTCAATACAATTTCTTCAGCAAGGCAATCGCTAGGCACAACTAATGAATGTCATGTTAAACAGCTTGTATCTCCGGTCCTGCATATGTTTATATAGGTGACTATCACATTTGGATACGTGACCGTATGTTAGACAATGGTTGTTGGTGTCAAAATCGGCAGACCTCTCGGGGTAGGGGGTCTCGAACTGTGGATCTGAGATTTATGGGGAACAAGGGACGATGAATACGGTGTTTACCCAGGTTCAGGCCCTCTTGAAGAGGTAATACCCTACGTCCTCCTTGATTATATTGGATGTGTATATGATTACAGAGTGGTTCTACCTCGAGATCAGCATGAGCTAAACCCTAAGGCGATGAGGTGATGTGGGAAGCTCTCCCTCTAAAGACTACAACCCCCAGTTTATATAGACACCGGTAGGGTTAGGGTTTCCGGAGATAGATTACAATAAGGAATAAAGAGATCCTGCCTATCCTTGACTTGGAGGGCACACCACGGTTTCATAGGTCTCACGTCATTATACGGCTTCACCAGCCCAGCCCATATACAATGGGCCGACTCCCTGAGGACCCCTTAGTCCATGACTCCCTCAGTAGGCCCTGAACTTGCCTCCAATGCCAAAGCTTGTGTCCGGCTTCTGCTCTCCTAACAGTATTCGGCTTGCGAGGTGAGTTCTCTGATTCGCTTCATTCATGTTCAGAGCCAAGGGGTGTCCAGAATATGAAACAATAGTTTTCCTTAGCAACGAAGGCAAAAACCGTTGAAGTGTAAACGGTGCCTTTGCTTGACAACTTTTTCTCTTTCAAGGAAAGGAGCATCACCGCCCTGAGCAGTATTTTGTGCAGGTGATGAATGGCGCGCGGGTGATAGAGGGCCATTGTTCAAAATATGTAATGCTTGAGTGACAATGTTAAATTTGTGTCAATTGGACCCTTATGCTTTATGGTGCATCCACATGACTTATTTTGTCTTGTCATTTTTTAATTTTGACTCCTGTGCGGCCGTATGTTTATTCTGAAAGCTACCAGTCGTGGGCTTCTGCCCTCCAGTGAATATCACGAGGGGTGTTTGTCGCCGCACTATTATCCTTAGCCAACGTCTTGGAACCCGAAGGCGGTAGTGTTGGGGAACGTAGTAATTTCAAGATTTTTCCTACGCACACGCAAGATCATGGTGATGTATAGCAACGAGAGGGGAGAGTGTTGTCTCGTACCCTCCAGAGACCCGAAGCGAAGCGATCACAGCGTAGAGGAAGTAGTCGACGTTCTCCTCGCGATCCGACCGATCCGGCGCCGTTACTCCGGCGCCCGAGTTCTTGACACACGACAGCTCGATGGCGTCCCTCGTACTCCGATCCAGCCGAGTGTCGAGGAGAGTTCTGTCAAGACGACGGCGTGGTGGCGATCTTGATGTTCTACGGCGCGAGGCTTCGCCTAAGCATCGCGACGATATGACCGAGGTGGAATATGGTGGAGGGGCACCGCACACGGCTAAGGAGCGATCCGTAGATCAAACTTGTGTGTTCTAGGGTGCCCCTGCCCCGTATATAAAGGAGGGAGGGGGAGGTGCGGCCGCCCAAGGAAGGCGGCGGAGGAGTCCTACTCCCCGGGAGTAGGACTCCCCTTCTTAGTTGGAGTAGGATTGGGGGAGGGGAAGAGGAAGGGGCGCCGCCCCTCCTTGTCCTATTCGGACTAGGGGAGGGCGCGGCCTGCCCTGGCCGGCCCTCCTCTTCTCCTCGAGGCCCACTAAGGCCCATTTAGTTCCCGGGGGTTCGGTAACCTCCGGTACTCGATAAATTCCGTTTTCACGGAACCATTCCGGACTCCAAATATAGGCTTCAATATATTAATCTTTATGTCTCGACCATTTGAGACTCCTCGTCATGTCCGTGATCACATCCGGGACTCGAACTTCTTCGGTACATCAAAATACATAAACTCATAATAAGCGTCATCGAAAACCTTAAGCGTGCGGACCCTACGGTTCGAGAACAATGTAGACATGACCGAGACACGTCTCGGTCAATAACCAACGATGGGACCTGGATGCCCATATTGGTTCCTACATATTCTATGAAGATCTTTATCGGTCGGACCGCATAACAACATCGTTGTTCCTTTGTCATCGGTATGTTACTTGCCCGAGATTCGATCGTCGGTATCCAATACCTAGTTCAATCTCGTTACCGACAAGTCTCTTTACTCGTTCCGTAATACATCATCTCGCAACTAACTCATTAGTTGTAATGCTTGCAAGGCTTAAGTGATGTGCATTACCGAGAGGGCCAGAGATACCTCTCCGACAATCGGAGTGACAAATCCTAATCTCGAAATCGCCAACCCAACATCGGCCTTTGGAGACACTGTAGTACTCCTTTATAATCACCCGATTACGTTGTGACGTTTGGTAGTACCAAAGTGTTCCTCGGCAAGCGGAGTTGCATAATCTCATAGTCATAGGAACATGTATAAGTCATGAAGAAAGCAATAGCAACATACTAAGCGATCGGGTGCTAAGCTAACGGAATGGGTCATGTCAATCAGATCATTCAACTAATGATGTGATCCCGTTAATCAAATAACAACTCTTTGTTCATGGTTAGGAAACATAACCATCTTTGATTAACAAGCTAGTCAAGTAGAGGCATACTAGTGACACTCTGTTTGTCTATATATTCACACATGTATTATGTTTCCGGTTAATACAATTCTAGCATGAATAATAGACATTTATCATGAAATAAGGAAATAAATAATAACTTTATTATTGCCTCTAGGGCATATTTCCTTCAGGTAGTGCTTGAGCCAAACTAGGCAATCGGACTATTTGGTTTTATTGCTTTCACTTAGCCTTAGGAGTTTGATTTTGGGGGCTAGTGACTGGCCCCGGTGACATACTTGGGGAACGATACATGTCCATTCCGATCACATGGTTTGTGTTAAAACGAACCCTTCGTGTGACACGGTGAAATCGCCAATGATTTTTAGAGTCAAACCTTCGTCATCGGATCGCTGACCAGTTTGCGCTTACTATGTCGGTCAGTTTTCGGCTTTCTCCTCCTGAGGTGCTTTACTAGGCTAGCCAGAAGCACAATGGCAGGGGTTCTTCCTTTACCCTCTTAGCCGAACATGCGGAACATAAGGGGTAAACACATGAGTCGGGTAACCCAACTATGGACCCAAGACATAGTTCGAAACTTGATGCATATAGTGCAATATCCGAGACGCCGAACACTCCGCGAAAGGCGGTGTCGGATTTGGTATGTGGAGCCGATGAGGAAATCAACTTGAGGGTCCGACACCGCGATAGGCTCTGAGAGAGTGAATTATGTCATCATGCCAAGCTGTTCGAAGAGCGAGGGGGAATCAAAAAGGAAGGAGACAATCGCGAGATGCGGATATCCGAACACCATAAAGGGTGTTTTTATTATTTCTCCTAGGCTCAAGACGTCTAACCATACAATTCTAACTGCCAAGACTTTTATTAAAGAAAAAGGATTTACAGAGTAAAGGTTTACATAGGGCCTTGATGCATGAGTCGAAGGCTCAATTGTGCCCTACTGCACGTCTGCGCCTTTGCTTCTGAGAGGTAGGGGCTGGGACCTTCAATAAAACATTAAGGGGGATCCTGCCGATGAAGCTTAATGCCGGGGGGCTACGGAATTGACCCCGTACCGTCCTAAGACAAGGTGGCTCCGCAGTTCGGGTTAGCCGAACGCGTGGTGCGGATCTTCTAACGTAGGCCTCACGGCTGCCCATGGTATTTTGAGTGCAAAATTGTGCCGACGAGGCACGTGGAGTGCTAAGATTTTGGGCATGCCGTGGGGCACGCATCCTTATTTGCGGCAAATGCATGCGAGTTCCCATGACGGGGAGTGCGTTTGGACCCATTTGCTGTTCTTGCCGGTCTTTACGGCGGGCCGGTATCAAGGCCTGTACGAGCTGGTTTCATCGGTCGCTAGGGCTGCAGTGTGCTCTTTGGTCTGAAGTGAGCGTTCTGTATTGCCATTGATAGTTATGACACCCGAGGGTCCAGGCATCTTCAACTTGAGGTATGTGTAATGCGGAACGACATTGAATTTAGTGAATGTTGTTCGGTCGAGGAGGGCGTGATAGCCGTTGCGAAAAGGTGCAATATCAAAGATCAAGTCCTCGCTTGGGAAGTTTTCTGGAGAGCCGAACACTACTTCGAGCGTTACCGTGCCCGTGCAGCAGGCCTCTACTCCCGGAATGACCCCCTTGAAGGTGGTGTTACTAGGTTTGATCCTTGGCGGGTCGATCCCCATCTTCCTCACTGTGTCTTCGTATATAAGACTGAGGCTACTGCCTCCGTCCATGAGGACTCCGGTGAGGTGGAATCCGTCGATGATGGGGTCGAGCACTAAGGCTGCGGACCCTCCGTGGCGTATGCTAGTCGGGTGATCCCTGCGATCAAAAGTGATCGGGTAGGCTGACCATGGGCTAAACTTCGGCGCCATGGACTCGACGGCATATACGTCCCGCAGCGCTCGCTTCCTCTCGTTCTTCGGCATGTGGGTTAAGTATATCCTGTTTTCCGTTTTGATCTCGGAAGGGAAGGGTTTCTGGCCTCAACTGTTCGTTCTACGGGGCTCATCATTGTCGTCGCTTTGTGGGCTTTTGCCAGAGTCTTTGGCTGTGAGCTTGCCGACCTGTTTTATCACCCAACAGTTACAATTGGAGTGGTTGGCAGGCTTCTCTGATGTGCCGTGGATCTGGTAGGGCATGTCCAGAATTGCGTCTAATATGAACGGCTCGTCGCCGTTGCCTTTAGGGGCTTTCTTTTGGGATCCGGGATTGGGATTTTTGAATCCGGCATTTACTGTGTGTCCTCGCCATCGCCATCGTTGTGGCGATGTTTAGTCTTACTGTGTCGTGGCTTTCCGTTTCCGTCCCGAACCTTAGAGGTACCCGGTGTATATGGGTTGGTGTTTTTGCGAGCGAGCCAATTGTCCTCGCCTGTGCAAAAGCGGGTCATGAGAGAAGTAAGGGCTGCCATCGTTCTTGATTTGTCCTGGCCGAGCTGTCGTACGAGCCATTCGTCCTTGACACTATGCTTGAAGGCGGCCAAGGCCTCGCCGTCCGAATAGTCGACAATCTGGTTTTTCTTGGTCAAGAATGGGTTCTAGAATTGTTGGGCAGACTCCCTAGGCTATTGTGTGATGTAATTTAGGTTGTCAGCATCCGGAGGCCGGACATAGGTGCCCTGAAAGTTTGCTCGAAAAGCGTCCTCGAGCTCCTCCCAATAGCCTATAGAGTCCTCGGGAAGGCTGTTCAACTAGTGCCGAGCTGGCCCTTTAAGCTTTAGCAGCAAATACTTGAGGGCGTGGAGGTCATCTCCTCGAGCCATGTGTATGTGTAGGAGGAGATCCTCTATCCATACCGTCGGGTCCGTAGTTCCGTCGTATGGTTCAATGTACGGGCTTGAAGCCTTCTGGGAATTGGTGTTGCATCACCCTCTTCGTGAAGCACAGGGGGTGTGCGGTGCCCCGAACTCGGACTATATCGCGTCGGAGGTCTTCGGCCATCCGAGTCCACTGTTGCTCCCGAACTCTATCGTTTCAGTTCAGCCAGTCGTAATATCCTTCTCAGTGAGCGGGCGAGTCTTCTCTTGATCCGTAGATGGACCTGGTGTGGCCTCCCCGAGTGTCTAGGTCGTGATGGAGGCCATATTCATAGGTAGGCTGCATTTTATCCTTGCCATAACGGCAAGGTGGTGCGGTGGGGGTGCTCAGCCTTGTCAGCTTCTCTGTCCCGCCCTCTAGGGGGACGGTCCGACTCTTCGGCGCGGGTGCGTGTTGGACGCGTTTGCTCTATGGCCTTGTCGTCGATCTGTGGTAGTAATCGTCGCTTTGGATAACTTTTGATTGGCCATTCATGGCTGTACCCTTCTTCAACGGCTAGGACTTTAGTCCATCGGTCGTTGAGGGTTTCCTGCTTGGCCTTGATTATACGTTTTTGTTACTTCAGGCTGCAGGCGGTGGCTATAAGCCTCTGCTTGAACCGCTCCTGCTCCCGCGGGTCTTCGAGGACGATGAAATCTTCCTCCCCGAGACTGCCCTCCTCTTTGGAGGATGGGAGGTAGTTGCTATCTTTGGAGTCCTCGAGGTTTTTTGGATTGAGCGGGTCCTCGTGCCTCGCGGGGTCATCCTGCTGTTGTTCATTAGCTACGGCTCCGGTGAGGTCATCCTGCTGTTGTTCATTAGTTCCGAGTCCACTTATGAGGTTATTCACGGTGCCGTTCCCCGCAGAGGCCATGTTGCTCGCATGGCTTCGACGTGGCTTTGATCGATGACGCTGTCTTCGGCGCTTGGGTGGCTCATCTCCGGGCTTGTCTTGGTCCTGATTGGGAGTGCCATCGCCGTCCTTGGGGGTGCCCACCATGTAAATATCATAAGTGGACGTGGCTGACCAGTGCCGTGACGGGCGGGGCAACATCAGATCGCCATGGCTCCGTATCCTCGTCCATGTATTTGGTGTTTTCCAAATTGTAATCCAGCATATCTACGGGCCGAGCTAAACTCGGGGTACAGTGCCGGATCCTTGATAGGGACCGGGTTGTCACTGGTGACGAAGGACGGGCCTTGGTTTTTGCGTGCAATTTCCTCATCGGGATTCGAGGTCGAGCCGTTTCGGTCCAGGAGTGACCCCGGGCCATCGGTCGCTGATTCATCGTAAGTGACGGTGTTCTGGACTAGGGGGTACTCACCACGTCGTCTCCCGACCTGTGGGTCGGGCCGGGGACCCCCATGGCGGTTCACAATTGGGCCAGTTCGGGCAGCCCATGCCGCATACAAGGAAGACTCCACAAGACTTGACGCTCAAGCCAAGGACTCTCCTAAAAACCCTAGGCCTCCGGTGTGTTGTATAAACCGAGGCCATGCTAGTCAATAGATCAATCTCATATCCATGAGAACAATCTCATGGTAGACACATGTACTCTGTGCTATCCCCCATATGAATACAATCAAAAACATGACGTAGGGTTTTACCTCCATCAAGAGGGCCCGAACCTGGGTAAAACATGTGTCCGTGTTATCATCGCTCCAAAACGCCTAGCTTAGGACCCCTGCTACGAGATACGCCGGATATAGAACCAACATTGATGCTTTCCTTGAGAGCCTTCTAGGTGATCGTCACGGTGCGATGTGATCTTCAACGAACGCCAAACAGGTGTTATATTTTCAGTTAAATTCGTGCCTTTAAATTAGCTTTTTTTAGGGTTGTTGCTGTGAGCCTTTGCAAATTTTCGTCTGCAGGCATAATTGAGATCACGGACAAATTGTCACGATGATCGGTGGCAGCGGCCACATCATATCTGCTGATCAACTTGTACGGTTCCTACAGATCGGCTAGGCGCGGCTCGCGCACTAGTCTGGCCGCTGCTCCAGGTGGCCGTGTGTTTCCGTAGGAGCCTGTACAAGGTCGGATCGGTTTTGACTTCACGTGGGCATCAAGCACTAGTATTTCCTTAACTGGTTCTACTAAATAACTAGTATTTCCTTCTAGATATTTTTCTGTCGGCTCGCATGTTTTGTGCGTTCAGCTTTTCTACTTGTTGCTGCCGTTCCGAGGCGATCCGAGATGTACATCACGTCGACACAATCGTTCCAGGAACAGCGACCTGCGTCGACATATTCGCTCGACCAAGACGATCTCGAAGCCAGGCCATCTTTCTTCAATTACTTAATTCGCATGGATTAATTATGCAATTCTTTTTTCAATTATTATTACTGGTTTGCACTCTTTTATGTGCACAAATTCGAGGGGAATTCGGATAAAAGCGTCTGTGCACAGCGTTAGACGATGCCAAGGACAATCCGTTCTAATTATAGAGATCGGTGGCACCCGACGTACCATGCACAATAGTGCGCGTGAGGCCGATGAGAGTTCGGTTCAATTTAGCCAAGGAAGATTTGATCTTTCTTTTTCCTATTATTTAATTAAGTCTGGAGGCGGTCTAGCACCTTTTACTAATGATACTTTTTCATGCACTGTCCCGTGGAGCAATCAACTGGACTACTAATTGGGACACATCAATTGAGGTTTGGTTGATGCATCGTCCTAGTCTATCAAGCTACCTCTCACATGGATCTTGACTGTGGCATCTGTGCACTATTTTATCTGATGATGGCGACAGGTAAAGTTAATTCAATCTGTAGCCGCACTACAGGTGTTGCGTATGCAACCTGGTTGTTTCCATGTCCGTGTTACATCAGACTGTTCGGCCACGACTCAGCCGACCTGATGCACTGTGGCACGTTATGAATCCGCAGTCGCTTCGGCTGTCACCCGAATAAGTCAGGTTATATTTTTCCTGTTAAAATTATATTGCATAAATTTTTTGTACCCACATATGCTCTGTTAGTCTGCACTGTCTTATGTACGCACGTCTTATGTACGCAGACACTGGTTGCCATCCGGAGCGTTCCAGGCTGTTGCCGTCGCTCTAGTTCGCAGCTCGGTCTGCCAGACGAATTCGCACAACATGGCGTGGTAACCGCCGTCATGCCATCAAGCTAACTTTGGCGTTCAGATCATGTTTCTCAAATTATTTATTTCATATAAAAAATTATACCATTTTCTCTCTTTGTCTTCCGCTACTTTGTGTATGCAGGATAATCATCTATGGCCATGTTATGCTGGGCAAGCCGATGCCAGCGTCGGCCAGATAGTGTCATCGCCCCAATGGGTCAACCTTTTCTCCCCGTAATCGACCTTGGAGGCATCACGCAGGACTTCGGCGTCACCCCGCCAACCTAGCTACTTTGTCTTCTCGGATGGACCGGCTTCACCTCTCCACAACGGTCGTGCGGTGTCGCCACTTTCGAGTGCCGAGCTCTTCCCTCGGCCACCTCGGTACCGGCTTGGGGGCTGGAGCCTTGTCCCGCATCAAGCCCGGACCGAATCATCAATGCCGAACATATTAACCAGCTAAGTCGATTTCATGCTCAAAGTTTTAAATTTTTAACTTGTGTTCGGTTCTACCCTGCTCACATACATTGTTTGTTAAAAGAAACTCCCTTTACCCATGTTAACTGGGGCTCTTAAAATTTATATGAGCCGTTTTATAGTAAATGTGTTTTCTTCGTGATCGTTGCGAAGTCTTTTTCTACCACTCCTTTTTCGACTCGAGTGTGTGGTCAATAGTCGGATAGCCTGGCTTCTCTCTAAAGCCGCTCGAGTTTAGTTCGCTAAACTGGCCTCGGAGAAGCACTCCACCTTCAGGATAAGGAGGTTGAAGCCGATGCTGACCTACTTGCAGTCTTGAGATCGCATGTGTCATGTTAAAGCACGACAAAAGCACAATTTTTTAAGACTAATTTCAGATTAACACCAAATCTCGATTTAGTTCGGACGCAAAGTTTTTACTGAAGTATTTTGGTTCTCCAAGCTATTGGCATTTTTAACCTATTTGTGTGTCTCCGGCATAAGTCTCGCCGTACAACGCCAGACACCTTTAAAGCTTCGGCAATATCAAAGAGGGGCTGCGGCTAGAGTCGAACCCACCAAAAGCCAAGGTAGGACTCCTCGACAAAACATTCTTGGATACTACTTTATATGCATCGATTTCAAATTGTGTCTTCGGTCAATAGTTGGGTTGCCCGGCTCCTGTGCTTGCCTCCTACGTTCTGCTTTGTTCGGCTAGGTGTGCGAAGGGAGAACCACTGTAATTGTGCTTCCAGCTCGCATGGTTAAGCGGCTTAGTGGAGAAAGCCGAAAATTGACTGTCACAATAAGCGCAAACTGGTCAGCGATCCGATGACTATGTTAAACTATAAGATCGATAGAGGTCACCCTGTGTTAAATGACGGGCCGTTCATAACATTGGCCGAAGTGTTTACGGCTTGACCTCGGTTGTCGCCGAACACTAACCGGGGGCTAGTAACTGGCCTCCCAACTTTAAGCTCCTATGACTAAGTGAAAGTTATAAAGCCCGCATATCTGATTGCCTCGTTTCCGCTAACACGACGTCGGCTAAGGGTTGTTTTGTTATTGTGGAAACACCCTGTATAGCATCTACAATGGGGTGGAAGCCGACGACGGGCCACTTTCAACTGATAAACAGTCGCAGCGGAGTCAAAATAAACATATCATCAGCATTTGTATTCAGTATACAAGCGCTGCCTTCCGTAATCATCGTTATAAAGCCATAAATATGCATCAAATTTGACTTAAGATTTTGGCCAAGCTGGGTAGCCTGGCTCATGTGTTTAACCCTACGTTCCCGATTGTTCGACTAGGGGGTAAAGGGAGCACCTCTGTGATTGTTACTACCGGGTCATCCGGATTAGTACCTTTGGATGAAGCTGGAAGCTAGCTATCTTAAGAATATAATTGGTCGGCAACGACGGAAGTGAAAATTTTGGTTCATTAAGACCATAGAGTTTGGGAGCTTTTCCCACACTCAATCCTCAGTATTTTGCTCCCACAATGACCGGAGGTGAGGTTTCATGATCATGGTCAGCATGACAATGCCACCTCTTGAGCATGTGTTAGTTTTCCCTTGAACAGGAAAGGGTGATGCAGCAAAGTAGCGTAAGTATTTCCCTCAGTTTTTGAGAACCTAGGTATCAATCCAGTAGGAGGCTACACTCAAATCCCTCGTACCTGCACAAACAAATAAGAACCTTGCAACCAACACGATAAAGGGGTTGTCAATCCCTTCACGGCCACTTGCAAAAGTGAGATCTCATAGAGATAATTAAGATAAATATTTTTGGTATTTTTATGATATAGATTGGAAAGTAAATATTGCAAAATAAAATAGATCGGAAACTTATATGATGGAAAATAGACCCGGGGGCCATAGGTTTCACTAGTGGCTTTTCTCAAGATAGCATAAGTATTACGGTGGGTGAACAAATTACTGTCGAGCAATTTATAGAAAAGTGCATAGTTATGAGAATATCTAGGCATGATCATGTATATAGGCATCACGTCCGCGACAAGTAGATCGAAACGATTCTGCATCTACTATTATTACTTTACACATCGACCGCTATCCAGCATGCATCTAGAGTATTAAGTTCATAAGAACAGAGTAACGCATTAGGCAAGATGACATGATGTAGAGGGATAAACTCAAGCAATATGATATAAACCCCATCTTTTTATCCTCGATAGCAACAATACAATCGTGCCTTGCTGCCCTAACATCCACACCGGGAAAGGACACCACAAGATTGAACCCAAAGCTAAGCACTTCTCCCATTGCAAGAAAGATCAATCTAGTAGGCCAAACCAAACTGATAATTCGAAGAGACTTGCAAAGATAACAAATCATACATAAAAGAATTCAGAGGAGATTCAAATATTGTTCATAGACAATCTTGATCATAAACCCACAATTCATCGGATCTCAACAAACACACCGCAACAAGAATTACATCGAATAGATCTCCAAGAAGATCGAGGAGAACTTTGTATTGAGATTCAAAGAGAGAGAAGAAGCCATCTAGCTAATAACTATGGACCCGAAGGTATGAGGTAAACTACTCACACATCATGGAGAGGCTATGGTGTTAATGTAGAAGCCCTCCATGATCGATTCCCCCTCCGACGGAGCGCCGGAAAAGGCCCTAAGATGGGATCTCACGGGTACAGAAGGTTGCGGCGGTGGAAATAGGGTTTCGTGGTGCTCTCGGATCTTTTCAGGGTATATGAGTATATATAGGTGAAAGAAGTCGGTCAGGGGAGCCACGAGGGGTCCACGAGGGTGGGGGGCGCGCCAACCCCCTGGGTGCACCTCCCTGCCTCGTGGCCGCCTCGTTGCTTCCTTGATGTCCACTCCAAGTCTCCTGGATTGCGTTTGTTCCAAAAACGACTCTCCCGAAGGTTTCATTCCGTTTGGACTCCCTTTGATATTCCTTTTGTGCGAAACACTAAAATAGGCAAAAAAAACCCAGCAAGTTGGACTGGGCCGCCGATTAATAGGTTAGTCCCAAAAATAGTATAAAAGTGTATAATAAAGCCCATTAAACATCCAAAACAGATAATATAATAGCATGGAACAATAAAAAATTATAGATACGTTGGAGACGTATCAAGCATCCCCAAGCTTAATTCCTACTCGTCCTCGAGTAGGTAAATGATAAAAACAGAATTTTTGATGTGGAATGCTACCTAGCATAATTCTCAATGTAATTTTCTTTATTATGGCATGAATGTTCCGATCCGAAAGATTCAAAACAAAAGTTTAATATTGACATAAGAGTAATAATACTTCAAGCATACTAACAAAGTAATCATGTCTTCTCAAAATAACATGGCCAAAGAAAGTTATCCCTACAAAATCATATAGTCTGGCTATGCTCTATCTTCATCACACAAAATATTTAAGTCATGCACAACCCCGGTTTTAGCCAAGCAATTGTTTCATACTTTAGTATTCTCAAACTTTTTCAATCTTCACGCAATACATGAGCCATGGGCATATCACTATAGGTGGAATATGATGGTGGTTGTGGAGAAGACAAAAAAGGAGAAGATAGTCTCACATCAACTAGGCGTATCAACGGGCTATGGAGATGCCCATTAATAGATATCAATGTGAGTGAGTAGGGATTGCCATGCAACGAATGCACTAGAGCTATAAGTGTATGAAAGCTCATCAAAAGAAACTAAGTGGGTGTGCATCCAACTTGCTTGCTCACGAAGACCTAGGGCAATTTGAGGAAGCCCATAATTCGAATATACAAGCCAAGTTCTATAATGAAAAATACCCACTAGTATATGAAAGTGACAACATAGGAAACTCTCTATCATGAAGATCATGGTGCTACTTTGAAGCACAAGTATGGTAAATGGATAGTAGCATTGCCCCTTCTCTCTTTTTCTCTCATTTTTTGGTGGGCTTCTTTGGCCTCTTTTTTTTATTTGGGCTTCTTTGGCCTCTTTTATTTTTCATAAATACCGGAGACTCATCCCAACTTGTGAGGGAATCATTGCTTCCATCATCCTTTCCTCACATGGGACAATGCTCTAATAATGAAGATCATCACACTTTTATGTACTTACAACACAAGAATCTTAGAACAAAATATGACTCTATGTGGATGCCTCTGATGGTGTACCGGGATAATGAATCAAGAGTGACATGTATGAAAGAATTACGAATGGTGGCTTTGCCACAAATACGATGTCAACTACATGATCATGCAAAGCAATATGACAATGGTGGAGCGTGTCATAATAAACGTAACGTTGAAAAGTTGCATGGCAATATATCTCGGAATGGCTATGGAAATGCCATAATAGGTAGGTATGGTGGCTGTTTTGAGGAAGGTATATGGTGGGTGTATGATACCGGCGAAAGTTGCGCGACACAAGAGAGGCTAGCAATGGTGGAAGGGTGAGAGTGCATATAACCCATGGACTCAACATTAGTCATGAAGAACTCACATAATTATTGCAAAAATCAACAAGTTATCAAAACAAAGTACTGCACGCATGCTCCTAGGGGAAGGTTTGGTAAGAGTTAACCATCGCGCGATCCCGACCTCCACACATAAGGAAGACAATCAATAAATAAATCATGCTCCAACTTCATCACATAACGGTTCACCATACGTGCATGCTACGGGAATCACAAACTTTTAACACAAGTATTCCTCAAATCACATCTACTCAACTAGCATGACCCTAATATTACCATCCTCATATCTCAAAACAATCATCAAGTATCAAACTTCTCATAGTATTCAATGCACTTTATATGATAGTTTTTATTATACCTATCTTGGATGCTCATCATATTAGGACTAAAGTTTTAATCAAAGCAATTACCATCCTGTTCTAAAGGACTCTCAAAATAATATAAGTGAAGCATGAGAAATCAATAATTTCTATAAAATAAAACCACCGCCGTGCTCTAAAAAGATATAAGTGAAGTAATAGAGCAAAATTATCTAGCTCAATAGATATAAGTGAAGCACATAGAGTATTCTAATAAATTCCAATTCATGTGCGTCTCTCCCAAAAGGTGTGTACAGCAAGGATGATTGTGGTAAACTAAAAAGCAAAGACTCAAATCATACAAGACGCTTCAAGCAAAACACATATCATGTGGTGAATAAAAATATAACTTCAAGTAAAGTTACCGATGGACGAAGACGAAAGAGGGGATGCCTTCCGGGGCATCCCAAGGCTTAGGCTTTTGGTTGTCCTTGAATTTTACCTTGGAGTGCCTTGGGCATCCCCAAGCTTAGGCTCTTCCAACTCCTTATTCCATAATCCATCAAATCTTTACCCCAAAACTTGAAAACTTCACAACACAAAACTCAACAGAAAAACTCATGAGCTCCGTTAGCGAAATAAAACAAACCACCACTTTAAGGTATTGTAATGAACTCATTCTTTATTTATATTGGTGTTAAACCTACTGTATTCCAACTTCTCTATGGTTCATACCCCTCGATACTATATTCATAAAAATAAGCAAACAACACACGAAAAACAGAATTTGTCAAAAACATAACAGTCTGTAGAAATCTATAACTTTCTAATACTTATGGAACCCCAACAATTCTAAAAAAATAGGAAGTCCTGCATAATTTGTTTATTAATCTTCTGAAAAAAGAATCAACTGAAAATCACGTTTCTGTGATTTATGAAAATTATTCTCGTGCGCGCAAAAGTTTCTGTTTTTCAGCAAGATCAAATTAACTATCACCCAAGAAGATCCTATAGGTTTTACTTGGCACAAACACTAACTAAAACATAAAACCACATCTAACCAGAGGCTAGATGAATTATTTATTACTAAACAGGAAGAAAAAGCAAAGAACAAAAATAAAATTGGGTTGCCTCCCAACAAGCGCTATCGTTTAACGCTCCTAGCTAGGCTTAAAAGCGAGAATAGATCTAAGTATTGCCATCTTTGGTATTCAATTCATAGGTGGATCTCATAATAGATTCATAAGGTAATTTGATTTTCTTTCTAGGAAAGTGTTCCATGCCTTTCCTTAATGGAAATTGGAATCTAATATTTCCTTCTTTCATATCAATAATTGCACCAATCGTTCTAAGGAAAGGTCTACCAAGAATAATAGGACATGAAGGATTGCAATCTATATCAAGAACAATAAAATCTACAGGCACATAATTCCTATTTGCAACAATAAGAACATCATTAATCCTTCCCATAGATTTCTTAATGGTGGAATCCGCAAGGTGCAAGTTTAAAGAGCAATCACCAAATTCACGGAAACCTTACACATCACACAAAGTTTTTGGAATCGTGGAAACACTAGCACCCAAATCACACAAAGCATAGAATTCATGATCTTTAATTTTAGTTTTAATATTAGGCTCCCACTTATCATAAAGTTTTCTAGGGATAGAAACTTCTAATTCAAGTTTTTCTTCATATGATTGCATTAAAATATCAACAATATGTTTAGTAAAAGCTTTATTTTGACTATAAGCATGAGGAGAATTTAACACGGATTGCAACAAGGAAATACAATCTATTAAAGAACAATTATCATAATTAAATTCCTTCAAATCCAAAGTGGGTTCATTGCTATGTAATGTTTTGACCTCTTCAATCCCACTTTTACCAATTTTTGCATCAAGATCTAAAAACTCCGAATCATTGGGACGCCTCTTAACTAAAGTTGACTCATCTCTAGTCCTATTATTATCAAGATTCATATTGAAAAACAAAGATTTAATAGGAGGCACATCACACATCAATCACTTTTAGATCTTTATCCCTATTATCATGAAAACTAGAAGAACTCACTTTTACAAAGCAATCTTTTTTTTGCACGCATTCTAGCGGTTCTTTCTTTGCACTCATCAATGGAAATTCCTATGGCTTTGAGGGACTCATTGATATCATGCTTAGGTGGAATAGATCTAAGTAAGAATCAACATCAAGAGAAATTCTATCCACGTTCCTAGCCAACTCATCAATCTTAGGCAATTTTTCTTCAAGCAAAGCATTGAAATTCTTTTGAGAAATCATAAATTCTTTAACACTAATCTCAAAATCAGAGGGCAACTTACTAAAATTTCCATAAGAGTTGTTGTAGCAATTACCATAATTATTAGAGGAATTACTAGGGAACGGCCTAGGATTAAAGTTTCCTCTATATGCGTTGTTACCAAAATTGTTCCTACCAACAAAATTCACACCCATAGATTCATTATGATTCTCAATCAAAGTAGATAAAGGCATATCAATAGGATCATAGGAAACACTCTTATTAGCAAATAATTCATAAGTTCATCCATCTTTCCACTCAAAACATTAATATCTTCTATCACATGAACCCTTTTACTAGTAGATCTTTCGGTGTGCCATTGAGAATAATTAATCATAATATTATTTAGGAGTTTAGTAGCTTCTCCTAAAGTGGTTTCCATAAAAAGTGCCTCCCGCGGCCGAATCTAAAAGATTTCTAGAAGCAAAATTCAATCCGGCATAATTTTTTTGTATAATCATCCTAAATTCAAACCATGTGTACGGCAATTACGTATCATTAATTTCATTCTCTCCCAAGCTTGTGCAACATGTTCATGATCAAGTTACTTAAAATTCATAATATCGTTTCTAAGAGAGATGATCTTAGCGGGAGGAAAATACTTAGAGATAAAAACATCTTTGCACTTATTCCATGAATTAATACTATTTTTAGGCAAAGACGAAAACCAAGTTTTAGCACGATCTCTAAGTGAAAACGGAAATAGCTTCAATTTAACAATATCATTATTCACATCTTTCTTCTTTTGCATATCGCACAAATCAACAAAGTTGTTTAGATGTCTGGCGGCATCTTCACTAGGAAGGCCAGAGAATTGATCTTTCATGACAAGATTCAATAAAGCAGCATTAATTTCGCAAGATTCAGCATCGGTAATAGGAGCAATCGGAGTGCTAAGAAAATTATTGTTGTTGGTATTGGAAAAATCACACAATTTAGTATTATCTTGAGCTAGGGCTAGAATTCGAGCCGAGTCGAGCCAGCTCGGCTCGACTCGCTAGAGCTCGTTTCGTTAACGAGCTAGCTCGACTCGACTCATTACTATAACGAGCTCAAACCCAAGATTGGCTCAACTCGTATAACTCGCAAGCTGGCTCGTTTAGCTTGTTAAGCTCGTTAAAGATATAAAAAAGCCCTCAAATATGATAAAAATGATTATGTATATATTAAACATATATATCACTAAACAATTGTAATTTCCTTGTAACGCATGAGTCTCCTAGGAGGCTAGGCCTTCAACGGTTGTGCCTTGGGTTGTGTGCCTGGGACGTAGGTTGTTTAGTGATTGATCTTTATTTGTATTGGGAGTGGCTGATCTACTGTATCGAGCCTAACGAGTTACACGAGTGCTCGTGAGATTGGATCGTTTAACTTGGTCTATAAACGATCTTAAACTAAAACTCGGCTCGACTCGTTATTCTTCGAGTTTGAGTCGATTCGAGCCGAGTCACGAGCTACTTGTTTAGCTCGCAAGCTTCGAGCTTTTTTCCAGCCCTATCTTGAGCCATAGTGACAAAAAATCCAACACACAAGCACACAAGAGGCAAGCGAAAAAGAGGCGAACGGGAAAAAGAGGGCAAAAAAACGGCAAGGGTGAAGTGGGGGAGAGGAAAACGAGAGGCAAATGATAAATAATGTAATGCGAGGGATAAGAGTTTGTGATGGGTACTTGGTATGTCTTGACTTGTGCGTAGACTCCCCGGCAACGGCGCCAGAAATCCTTCTTGCTACCTCTTGAGCATGCGTTGGTTTTCCCTTGAAGAGGAAAGGGTGATGCAGCAAAGTAGCGTAAGTATTTCCCTCAGTTTTTGAGAACCTTGGTATCAATCCAGTAGGAGGCTACACTCAAATCCCTCATACCTGCACAAACAAATATGAACCTTGCAACCAACACGATAAAGGGGTTGTCAATCCCTTCACGGCCACTTGCAAAAGTGAGATCTGATAGAGATAATAAGATAAATATTTTTGGTATTTTTATGATATAGATTGGAAAGTAAAGATTGCAAAATAAAATAGATCAGAAACTTATATGATGGAAAATAGACCCGGGGGCCATAGGTTTCACTAGTGGCTTCTCTCAAGATAGCATAAGTATTACGGTGGGTGAACAAATTACTGTCGAGCAATTGATAGAAAAGTGCATAGTTATGAGAATATCTAGGCATGATCATGTATGTAGGCATCACGTCCGCGAGAAGTAGATCGAAACGGTTCTGCATCTACTACTATTACTCCACACATCGACCGCTATCCAGCATGCATCTAGAGTATTAAGTTCATAAGAACAGAGTAACGCATTAGGCAAGATGACATGATGTAGAGGGTTACACTCAAGCAATTTGATATAAACCCCATCTTTTTATCCTTGATGGCAACAATACAATACGTGCCTTGCTGCCCCTGCTGTCATTTGGAAAGGACACCGTAAGATTGAACCCAAAGCTAAGCACTTCTCCCATTGCAAGAAAGATCAATCTAGTAGGCCAAACCAAACTGATAATTCGTAGAGACTTGCAAAGATAACAAGTCATACATAAAAGAATTCAGAGGAGATTCAAATATTGTTCATAGATAATCTTGATCATAAACCCACAATTCATTGGATCTCGACAAACACACCGCAAAAAGAATTACATCGAATAGCTCTCCAAGAAGATCGAGGACAACTTTGTATTGAGATCCAAAGAGATAGAAGAAGCCATCTAGCTAATAACTATGGACCCAAAGGTCTGAGGTAAACTACTCACACATCACCGGAGAGGCTATGGTTTTGATGTAGAAGCCCTCCATGATCGATTCCCCCTCCAGCGGAGCACCATTAAAGGCCCCAAGATGGGATCTCTTGGGTACAAAAGGTTGCGGTGGTGGAAATTGGGTTTCGTGGTGCTTTCGGATGTTTTCAGGGTATATGCGTATATATAGGCGAAAGAAGTCGGTCAGGGGAGCCACGAGGGGTCCACGAGGGTGGGGGGCGCGCCTACCCCCCTGGGCGCGCCTCCCTGCCTCATGGCCGCCTCGTTGCTTCCTTGACATCCACTCCAAGTCTCCTAGATTGCGTTTGTTCCAAAAAACGACTCTCCCGAAAGTTTCATTTAGTTTGGACTCCCTTTGATATTCCTTTTGTGCGAAACACTGAAATAGGCAAAAAACAGCAATTTGGACTGGGCCACCGGTTAATGGGTTAGTCCCAAAAATAGTATAAAAGTGTATAATAAAGCCCATTAAACATCCAAAACAGATAATGTTATAGCATGGAACAAACAAAAATTATAGATACATTGGAGACGTATCAGACAACCCAAAGAAAGGAACCGATAGCGGGACTATTTTCTTGGGAGATGTTTCTTACGATAATAGTAATATAACATATCTCTCCGTGTACCTTTGTTTATAAAACCATATGGCCAGATTGCCTTGTTTGTCATAAATATTTGCCCTTATAAAGGCTTTATAAAGTAGGACAAACACTCCTCGGCTACTGGCCTAGGAGGTTGAAGTCGATGGTCGGTCAACAAAGTTTTGTACAATACAGATCCGAGCAGTAATGAGATAGAGTACTTGGATACATAGAATCATGACACATATTTTGTGATTTTACTCTGGATACCAATTCTTAATTCGGCCACCCGTGCCCACATTAAGGCTCGGGGGATACTGGGCTTTGGGCTTATCATTTACTATAGTAAAGCGGCACATCAATCCCCTGATCTGGTGTTGCCACTCGACGAATGTCTCGGGGGCTGCTGCATGCCTATTCAATGCAGAAAATTCAAAGTGCTCAGTGTTCGACTTGACCGAACTATGGGCAAAAGCATCTTCGAAAAACAATAAGTACCAACTGAGACTTATCCGGCATCAAGCTAATATATTACGACGACTTCTCACAACCCTCTCTTAAGGGCCTGTCCGCCGATCACTATCTCCTCTAATGTGCATCTCGGATTTTAGGCTGACACGCACCTTGAGGGCTACTGGCCATATATCTCGTCAGGAAATAAAATAAAATCCGCAAACAATCAGCCCAAGACCAAGGTGGTACACCACCTCGGATGCTGTTCGGCATAAAGCTCAGATACAAATGGCTGGCTCCATAGAGGGCATTTCTATCATTAAGCTCGGTAGAACTCCTTCAAAATTTTCAAACCAAGGTGATGTATGACACCTCGGATACAGTCCGGCGTTGGAGCTTGGATATAGTCCGACGTTGGAGCTGGGATGTGATAACCCACAAGTGTAGGGGATCCCAACAGCTTTCGAGGGTAAAGTATTCAACCCAAATTTATTGATTCGACACAAGGGGAGCCAAAGAATATTCTTGAGTATTAGCAGTTGAGTTGTCAATTGAACCACACCTAGATAACTTAATATCTGCAGCAAAGTATTTAGTAGCAAAGTAATATGATAATAAAGGTAACGGTAGCAAAAGTAATGTTTTTGGGTTTTGTAGTAGTTGTAACAGTAGCAACGGAAAAGTAAATAAGCCAAACACAATATTTGAAAAGCTCGTAGGCAATGGATCAGTGATGGATAATTATGCCGGATGCGATTCCTCATGTAATAGCTATAACATAGGGTGACACAAAACTAGCTCCAATTCATCAATGTAATGTAGGCATGTATTCCGTAAATAGTCATACGTGCTTATGGAAAAGAACTTGCATGACATCTTTTGTCCTACCCTCCCGTGGCAGCGGGGTCCTAACGGAAACTAAGGGATATTAAGGCCTCCTTTTAATAGAGAACCGGAACAAAGCATTAGCACATAGTGAATACTTGAACTCCTCAAACTACGGTCATCACCGAGAAGTATCCCGATTATTTTCACTTCGGGGTTGTCGGATCATAACACATAATAGGTGACTATAGACTTGCAAGATAGGATCAAGAACACATATATATTCATGAAAACATAATAGGTTCAGATCTGAAATCATGGCACTCGGGCCCTAGTGACAAGCATTAAGCATAGCAAAGTCATAGCAACATCAATCTCAGAACATAGTGGATACTAGGGATCAAACCCTACAAAACTAACTTGATTACATGGTAAATCTCACCCAACCCATCACCGTCCAGCAAGCCTACAATGGAATTACTCACGCACGGCGGTGAGCATCATGAAATTGGTGATGGAGGATGGTTGATGATGATGACGGCGACGAATCCCCCTCTCCGGAGCCCCGATCGAACTCCAGATCAGCCCTCCCGAGAGAGATTAGGGCTTGGCGGCGGCTCCGTATCGTAAAACGCAATGAAACTTTCTCTCTGATTTTTTTCTCCCCGAACGTGAATATATGGAGTTGGAGTTGAGGTCGGTGGAGGTCCAGGGGGCCCGCGAGACAGGGGGCGCGCCCAGGGGGAGGGGGTGCGCCCCCACCCTCGTGGATAGGGTGTGGGCCCCCTGGTCTTGATTCTTTCGCTAGTATTTTTTATATTTTCCCAAAAGTGCCTCCGTGGATTTTCAGGACATTCCGAGAACTTTTCCTTTCTACACATAAAACAACATCATGGCAGTTCTGCTGAAACAACGCCAGTCCGGGTTAGCTTCATTCAGATCATGCAAGTTAGAGTCCAAAACAAGGGCAAAAGTGTTTGGAAAAGTAGATACGTTGGAGACGTATCAACTCCCCCAAGCTTAAACCTTTGCTTGTCCTCAAGCAATTCAGTTGATAAACTGAAAGTGATAAAGAAAAACTTTTACAAACTCTATTTGCTCTTGTTGTTTAAACATGCAAAGCCATCATTCAGGTTTCAGCAAATATTATGAACTAACCATACTCACAATAACACTTAGGTCTCACAATTACTCATATCAATAGCATAATCAGCTAGCGAGCCATAATAATAAAACTCGGATGACAACACTTTCTCAAAACAATCATAACATGATATAACAAAATGGTATCTCGCTAGCCCTTTCTGAGACCGCAAAACATAAATGCAGAGCACCTTTAAAGATCAAGGACTGACTAAACATTGTAATTCATGGTAAAAGAGATCCAGTCAAGTCATACCCAATATAAACCAATAATAATGAATGGAAATGACAGTGTGCTCTCCAGCGGGTGCTTTTTAATAAGAAGGGTGATGACTCAACATAAAAGTAAATAGATAGGCCCTTCGCAGAGGGAAGCAGGGATTTGTAGAGGTGCCAGAGCTCAATTTTAAAATAGAGATTGAATAACATTTTGAGCGGCATACTTTCGCTGTCAACGCAACAACTATGAGATGGCTGTATCTTCCATACTACATGCAATAATTGCAGTTCCCAAACAGAATGGTAAACGTTTATACTCCCCCAACCACCAACAAGCATCAATCCATGGCTTGCTCGAAACAACGAGTGCCTCCAACTAACAACAGCCCTGGGGGAGTTTTGTTTAATTATTTTGATTTGCTTTGATCTTTTGGATCATGGGACGGGCATCGGTTCATCGCCCTTTCTCGTGAATGAGGAGCGGAGTCCACTCCTCTTGAGAATAACCCACCTAGCATGGAAGATATAGGCAGCCCTAGTTGAAACATGAGCTGCTCGAGCATACAAAACAGAATTTCATTTGAAGGTTTGGAGTTTGGCACATACAAATTTACTTGGAACGGCAGGTGTCGGTGTCAAAACCGGCGGATCTCGGGTAGGGGGTCCCGAACTGTGCGTCTAGGCGGATGGTAACAGGAGACAAGGGATACGATGTTTTACCTGAGTTGGGCCCTCTCGATGGAGGTAAAACCCTACTCCTGCTTGATTGATATTGATGATATGGGTAGTACAAGAGTGGATCTACCATGAGATCAAGGAGGCTAAACCTAGAAGCTAGCCTATGGTATGATTGTTGTAATGGTTGTTAGTCCCCACGGACTAAAACCCTCCGGTTTATATAGACACCGGAGAGAGCTAGGGTTACAGAGTCGGTTACAATGGTAGGAGATCTACATATCCGTATTGCCAAGCTTGCCTTCCACGTCAAGGAAAGTCCCATCCGGACACGGGACGAAGTCTTCAATCTTGTATCTTCATAGTCTTGGAGTCTGGCCGATGATGATAGTCCGGCTATCTGGACACCCCCTAGTCTAGGAGTCCCTCAGTAGCCCCCGAACCAGGCTTCAATGACGACGAGTCCAGCGCATATATTGTATTCGGCGTTGCAAGGCGGGTTCTCCTTCAAATTCCATGTACCTGCCGAATAGTGTCCGGCACCCTTACAAATGTTGCGCTCCTTGGCTTCCACGCCCAATAATGGCCCTCTTCCACGCGTCGGACGAATGCGAAAGGCCAGGGTATCTTTTATATTCCCCCCTAGCTGTGCGAATAACCTGCCTATAGGAGAGGTAAGAATCCAGATCCAAATCACACCATCTTCCTTCCGCGAGTACTCATCGGAGCGCTTCTGACCAAAAATCCATTCCATCATGGACCGTCGACGCGGCTCCTCCTCTCGCGCTCCCAGCCCTCCGCCAGGAGATTGGAGGATATGTTCTGTTCCGCACAACGAGCTAGTGACGCTCCAAGCGGAGGGATACCTTCCTCCGGCCTTTATGGTCCCGGTCCGAGCCGGGCTGGCCACTTACAAAGGTGGAAAGCAAGCGGAGGCCACCCCTAGTCCCTCCAAAGGGGAGCGGGTGTGCTTCGTCCCTTATCTAATAAGGGGGCTCGGATTTCCCATTCATCCGTTTCTCCGGGGGCTTCTGGAGTTCTACGGACTCCAGCTTCATCACCTCACGCCCGCCTCCATTCTGCACATCGCGGGTTACGTAGCTCTTTGCGAGCTGTTCCTGGGCATCGAGCCCCATTTTGCGCTGTGGAAGAGGTTATTCTGCCTCGTACCCCGTTCTCACGAGGGGTCAATATATCAAGTGGGCGGAGCCGAAATATGGCGCATCGCCGGGACCGGATATCTATCCGGAACCCCAAAGAAGGCGTCCGAAGACTGGCCCTCGGAATGGTTTTATGTGGAAGATGCTCCACTGCCGGACCCAGTTCGGATCGGCCTCCCGGAGTTTAACAAGGCTCCTCTAAAGAAGCGCCTAAGTTGGCGCCCACGGAGCCCTCAACAGGAGGAAGACAGGAGCGTCCATTACTTGATGGGCCGGATTAGGTTGCTGGCCCATTCCGGATTAACCATGATTGGAGTCATGGCCGTATGCATCATGCGAGGGGTGCAACCGCTCCAATATAGGGGCCACCCCATGTGGGATTTCAACGGGGAGAACGACGCTACCTGTCATGGCCGTAAGGGGCCGGGATCGACCGCGGATCTGGTAAAGATCCTGTCCGGCCTGTACAAGGGGGAGAAAGAGGACTTCCTCCAGACGAGCCCATTGAATGGGTTCTCCATCAAAAACCCTCGGAGCTGGGTAAGCGGACGTTTATTTATCCGACCCGTGCTTTCAAAGTTAAGTACCTTACTTTATGGTTTTGATGCAGGAACTGCGCCGGACTGTGGAGAGCATACATAGTCCGGCCCCACAATCCGAGGATCCGGGAAGATCCCTTGATCCGGCCTCCGAAGAGGATCCGGACATAAAGGTGGAGCTAATTGACGGGGTGTTCCACCAACTCAGCATGGACAATGCTCTAGTCGCCATCACGGCCGACTACCCCGGCCTAACTCCGGCTTCCCAGGTAATTATGACTGGAGTCCTGACACTATTACTTCATCCTTGCGTATTTCTGACCACCGTATACAACGGTGTCTTGCAGGAGGTGCCTTCAAGGCGGGAAGCCGAACCCGCGGCGGCGGACCAACAAGGGTCAGTCCGGCCCCGCAGGCGGAAGAGGGGTGCGGTGCGAATCGAAACATCACCGCAACGGTATAGCTCGCGACCGTTATTCACGAAAAGGATTCCTAGGAGGTGTATTAACGCTCATGACTTTTACAGGAGAAAGAGCACTCGCCGGACTATGCCTGGAGAGGTTGCCAACCAAGCCTCCGCCCGCCAGGCTCCAACACCTGGTCCGGAGGGGGAGGCGAGCGCGAGGCGCGAGCCGGATACTCCTCTAGCGGAGGATGCCGACAGGCTGTCCGCCACCAGGTCTGAGGTGGAGAGCGCCATGAATCATAGGCGTCGCCGGACAGTTCTGCGTGATGCGTGTTTCTCCCCAGAGGCGTTGAATGCCTTTAACGCGGGAGACGCGCACCTCTGTACTGCTCAAGATGGTTTAACCAGAGCCACGGAGCAGTATGTAAAAGACATACGGGTAAGGGATTATAATAGTTGTATATGCCAGCAGCCCCCGAGACTTAAAGTAGTTAAAATAACTGATTTAAGGATCATATAATGTGCAGGATCTTACAGAGAAGAATACCCAATTGTCCCAGGAGCTACAAGAGTGCAAGGCCCAACTTGAGGCCGCACTAGCTGCCGCAGAAGGAGGCACAGAGACCCCCTCTGGTAACACATTATTTCAAAAAGATAAGCGGTGTGCGGCGTACGTATAAATCTGACAATGGTATTGCAGATGTTGCCGGACTTGATCCGGACAAGCAACAACTACTGCGCCAGCTGAAGGCCGGCGAGAGGGTGCTACGAAGTTGCATGAGGAGAGGAACAAACTCGGGATGCCCACACCCAGTGGGAGAAGAGCTAAAGGGTGTTCGGGCCGAGCTATGCAGCTCCGTGAAGGAGAATCAGCGGCCGTCGCGGCATCTATAGTAAGTGCTTGAGCGAACTCCTTTGAAAAGAAGAGTTTGGCGAGAAGTCAATTGATGAAATATATGCGTAGGTGTGCTCACTGTGTCGCCTCATGGAGGAAATGCCCGATTCAACGGGCGACCCACTTCCCGAAGCTGGTGCAACTGCTCGAACGTGTTCGGCGGCGATGAGCGGCGTCATCCAGGCCTTATGGCCGCCCCTCTACCTACCGAGGGCCTTGGAGAGCTTGCGAGAAGCTTGTGGCTTGGCGGCGCTTACATTTATGGAAGATATCGGCTGCCGTCAAGGTGCGAGGAGGCACGGGCCATGGTGAAGACGCGGTACAAGAAGGCGGATCCAAACCACATGGCCGAGGTTGGACCTGTGGGGCCCGATGGGAAGGAGATCCCTGTGAGCTTAGTGTACGGCCAAGTAGAGTTGGCCACTAAGTATTCCCAATGGGACTGTAAATTAGACAGCCTATTAGACGGGATTGAGGAGGAGTACAGTCAGTCGATTTGACGATGTATTTAAAATGACATGTAAAATGCCTTCTAGCCGGATTCTAGATCGTATGTCTTTGCCGAACTTTTCGCTTCAACCTCGGGACCCTAGAGTCCGGAGTGTGTCCGAATACCTTCTCGGTTATGAACAAACCGGGGCATGCATGGAGACCAGGCGTAGGGGTCATTAGTGCTTTATCAGACAAGTGCCCAACTAGTTATGTTATATTACATGGTTAGTAAGAAACATCTTCCAGGGAGAATAGTTCCGTTAAGGGTTCCTTTCCCTGGGAGGCATGCCCTAAAGTGCATGTCCGGACTGCAAAAAGAGCAGGAAAACATATGGGGGCAGATAAATAAATGTGTAAAAAATCATCTTTCAAGTCACCGACCGAATATTCCCTTAAGAACGCTAGCTTTCGGCTTCACCCAGTCTGAGGTACACATCCGGCTGACCCGGCAGTAACAATCGCAGAGGTGCTCCCTTTACCTCCTAGCCGAACATTCCGGAACATAGGGGTAAGCACAGGAGCTAGGCAACCCAGCTTGGCCAAAACTTAAGTCATATCGATGCATATAATGGTGAATAAAAGGTACATGTGGAAGTTTGACACATGTGCTGAGCATGAAGCCCATATAAGTAAGCTTCTGTTAAAGAAGCCCCCAGGTATAATGAGTGCGGGTAGCACATCAAGTGTGTGCGAACAATGTGCAAATAGGCCCTCAAGGGCTTTTATGAAAAAGGTGGGAGAAAAGAGAGAAACAAAGACAGCTGAAGTGTGAAAATGTGGACGGAGGAAGGAGACGAACTCTTAGTCCGGCGCTAGGCGTAGAATCTTCGGAGGTGGGCTGCGTTCCATGGGTTCGGCTCGAGTCGGTTGTCCGATGCATTTCGCAGACGGCATGCTCCGCCGGTCAGGACTTGGTCGATGATGAAGGGACCTTCCCATTTGGGCTTGAGTTTGTCCTTTTTCTTGTCCGGCAGGCGTAGAACTAGTTCGCCAACATTGTAAGTTTTAGACCGTACTTCTCTGCTTTGATATCTTCGAGCCTGCTGCTGATAGAATGCGAAACAGGCCTTTGCCACATCGCATTCCTCCTCCAATGCGTCCAAGCTGTCCTGCCAATCCAGCTCGGCTTCTCTTTCTTCGTACATGCGCACTCGAGGTGAGTCATGAATTATGTCGCAGGGCAAAACTGCCTCTGCGCCGTATACCATAAAGAATGGTGTGAATCCGGTAGTACGGTTTGGCATGGTCCGCAGCCCCCAGAGTACGGAGTCAAGCTCCTCTACCCAGTGCGTGTTAGATTCCGTAAGGGACCGCACTAGTCTGGCCTTGATGCCGCTCATTATCAGACCATTTGCTCGCTCAACTTGACCGTTGGTTTGAGGATGATAGACTGAAGCGTAATCGAGCTTAATGCCCATATTTTTGCACCAGAGTTTGACCTCATCGACCGTGAAGTTTGTGCCGTTATCGGTAATGATGCTATGGGGGATGCCATAATGGTGTACTACCCCGCATATGAAGTATATCATTGGTCCAGACTCTGCCGTTTTAACTGGCTTGGCCTCTATCCATTTGGTGAATTTGTCCATCATGACCAATAGGTAATTTTGCTTGTGGGTTCCCCCTTTAAGGGGTCCAACCATGTCAAGCCCCGCACCATGAACGCCGGGTAATGGGTATAGTTTTGAGGGCGGTGGGTGGCATATGGCTCTGATTAGCAAAGAGCTGACAACCGACGCATCTTTGGACTAAGTCCTGAGCATCTGCCCGGGTCGTCGGCCAATAAAATCCTATGCGGAAGGCCTTACCTACAAGGGCCCGGGCTGCAGCGTGGTGTCCGCCTAGTCCGGCATGAATTTCAGCTAGAAGATTTCGCCCTTCCTCTTCGGAGATGCACATTTGAAGGATTCCGGTTGTGCTTTTCTTATAAAGTTCTCCCTCATGGACCTTGTAGGCTTTAGATCGCCGAACTATGCAGCGGGCCTCATTTTGGTCTTCGGGAAGTTCCTGCCTAATTAAGTAGGCTAGGAATGGTTCTGTCCAAAGGGGCAATTACCGCCATTATTTCGTGGGCTGAAGGTGTTATTTCATCGGCTGAACCGCCGATTATGTCAGATTGTTCTGTGTTGGGTGGCGCGGTTGTTTCCGGGTTTTTATTTTCCGGACTCCTCTTCCCATAGTACGGATGGCTTACAGGGCCATTCCAGGAAGATGTTTGGAGGGACAGCGTCGCGTTTCGCGCTGATGCGTGCCAACACGTCGGCTGCTTGGTTATTATCGAGCTACGTGGTGGAATTGAGTCCTTGAACCGGTGACATTTTAGGACAGCGTTCGATAGGCTGCCATTTTGGATCCTTGGCGTCAAAGTCTCCATTTACTTAGGATATTGCAAGGTTTGAATCGCGCACCTCTAGGCGTTGAATACCCATGGAGATTGCCATCCGGAGACCATGTAGGAGGGCCTCAGATTCGGCTGCGTTGTTGGAGTCCGTGTACATTACGAAACGTATTGGACTGTGTCTCGGTTGGGGACGTCAATCTGAGGCCAGCCCCAAGCCGACCAACATTTTGGAGCCGTCGAAATGCATAATCCAATTGGAGTATGCGCCGTACTCTTTAGGGAGTTCGGCTTCGGTCCATTCAGCGATGAAGTCAGCCAAGACTTGTGACTTTATAGCTCGCCGAGGTTTATAAGTTATATCGAATGGTAAGAGCTCAATGGCCCATTTTGCAATCCTGCCCGTCGCGTCGCGGTTGTTTATAATGTCGTTGAGGGGCACTTCGGAGGCCACTGTTATCGAACACTCTTGAAAGTAGTGTCGGAGCTTCCGGGATGCCATGAACACCGTGTACGCTATTTTTTGATAATGCGGGTACCGGGACTTGCAGGGAGTTAAGACAGTGGATACGTAGTACAATGGTTTTTGAAGAGGGAATTTATGCCCTTCTGTTTCTCGTTCGATGACGAGCACCGCGCTTACAACTTGATATGTTGCCGCAATATATAACAACATTGGTTCGCCCAGGTTAGGCGCAGCCAGGACCGGATTTGTTGCCAATATGGCTTTTATTTCTTCGAGTCCAGCAGTGGCAGCATCCGTCCACTCGAAGTGTTCGGTGCGCCTGAGGAGGCGATAGAGGGGTAATGCCTTTTCTCCCAATCGGAGATGAAGCGGCTTAAGCCGCCACGCATCGATCAATTTTGTATTTGTTAGAGGTCTTTTGGAATATCCGGTGTGTGAGCTCGGATCTTGGCTGGGTTTGCTTCAATTCCTCTACGGATACAATGAAGCCGAGAGCTTTCCGGTGATGCGCGAAAACACATTTTTCGGATTGACTTAATGTCATATGCTCGGAGGTTGTCGAATGTGAGCCTCAAATCGTCTACTAGAGTTTCGACGTGTTTGGTTTTGACGACACGTCGTCTCGTATGCCTCTACTGTTTTGCCGATCTGGGTAGCGACATGTACGAATCATGCGATATATGTTGCGGCGTTTTTGAGTCGAAGGGCATCGTGTTGAAGCGAGAATGGTCCGTATGGAGTAATGAATGCCGTTGCGGCTTGGTCCGCCTCCGCCATCTTGATTTGATGGTAGCCGGAGTATGCGTCAAGGAAGCACAATGAATCGTACCCTGCAGTAACATCGATTATTTGGTCGATGCGGGGAAGGGGGAAAGGATCCTTTTGGCAGGCCTTGTTGAGGTCTTTAAAATTGACACATAGGCGCCGGGATTGTCCTTCTTTGGTACCATTACCAGGTTTGCTAGCTAGTCCGGATGTTTGATGTCTCTGATGAATCCGGCTTCCAGTAGTTTGGCTAGCTCTTCTCCCATTGCATGTCTTTTGGGTTCGGAAAATCGCCGAAGAGCCTGTTTGACTGGCTTGAATCCTTTTAGGATGTTTAGGCTGTGTTCTGCCAATCTGCGTGGGATTCCTGGCATATCTGAAGGGTGCCAGGCAAAGATGTCCCAATTTTCCCGAAGGAATTCTCGTAGTGCGGCGTCTACATCAGGGTTCAACTGTGCCCCGATGGAGGCCGTCTTTGTTGGGTCCGTTGGATGGACCTGGAATTTGACTATTTCGTCCGCTGGTTTAAAGGAGGTGGACTTGGATCTCTTATCGAGTATCACATCATCCCTATTCACCGTAGAGCGCAGCGCAGTGAGTTCCTCCGCCGCTAGGGCTTTGGATAGTGCCTCCAGGGCTAATGCGGCTGTCTTGTTTTCGGCGCGGAGTGCTGTGTCCGGATCACTGACGAGAGTGATTATTCCGCCGGGCCCGGGCATCTTAAGCTTCATGTACCCGTAATGGGGTATGGCTTGAAAAATTGTGAATGCCTCTCGTCCTAATATAGCGTGATATCCGCTGCTGAACGGGGCCACTTGGAACGTGACTTCCTCGGACCTGTAATTGTCCGTCGAGCCGAACACCACATCAAGTGTGATTTTTCCTGTGCAGCGTGCTTCCGGCTAGGGATTATTCCTCTAAAGGTTGTGCTGCTTCGCTCAATGCGGCTCGATCTATTTTCCATTTTTGAAGAGTTTCCTCATAGATGGGTTTAATCCGCCGCCATCCATGAGTACCTTGGTAAGACAAGCCGTCCACTATTGGACCGAGGACCAATGCGGCTGGTGCTCGGGCTGTTCGAATTTAGGTTCGTTTCGCATATTATTTGATGCGAAAGTCTCAAGAAGGCTGATTGACCTTTGTCTTTGGTATTGTTAGAGTTGTTCTCCGGGGTTAGAAGCTCTTCGCCACTTTTGGCCACCGCGATATCCAACATGCTCGAAGGCTATGTGTTGGAGTGGCATATACATCTTGTGAATTTTACAGGGTCCGTTGAGCCAGCCCTCCAGTACGGCTCCGTGCCCTTTATGGGGTTTTTGCTTTTTGGTTTTTGTACCTGGTGCCTGAGTATGATGCACCCTTTTGTTTCGGACTGGGGTTGTATTCGGAGCCGGATTGTCCCAAAACTTAGTTTCGGTTTTGCAGAAACTCTCCATCGCACAGTACTTGCGTACTATGGACGCCAGGTCGGCGAATCGTGTAATTTCACAACGACTTACAACGTTCAAGATTCCCTTGTTCGTGCAATTATTGCAGAAAATTGAAATTGCGTTTTCCTCACGGCAGCCTTTTATCCTTTCCATAACCAGGAGGAATCTGGCCCAGTAATGATGTACTGTTTCAGCGGGCTCTTGCCGAATTTGAGATAGATCGCATATGTTTGGGTGGGTGGGTGGAATTGAGTCCGGAACCCTACCCATCTTGAGGCTCAAGGGTCGGGAAGTTTCCGAATTTGGAAGCTTGAATTGCTGGACGTTGTCCAACGAGTCTGGTCCGATGTCTGACTTTAGGTTTAGTGCTTGATCGATGTACGTCCCTCCGCCGAAATCCGGCATGGAGGGTTCGGGAGTCTGGACATAACTAGTTTTCAATGTAGAAGAAGAATCGCCGCGTTGTTCCTCTACGACAGTAACGTGGTGGGTAACCTGGGGAGAGTTAATCTCTCTCAGATCGGTTTTAAGCCCAATCTGATTGTAGTATGTAGCGACTCGAGGCGGCGATAGCGATCAAGAGCTCGTTACTGGACAAGAGCTCTATTGGATCCAGCTACTCGGCGAATTCGAGTTGGCGTGAAGATTGCTTTTGATGACCCGAGAGGTCATCGTCGAAGCGATGGCGAACAGCGATCATGAAAACCACCTAGCGGATTGTTTGGCGGCGGCGAGGCTCCTTTGGCGATGATACCGTCTTTAAAGGCGGAAGAGGCATCCTTCTGATCGCGACGGCACGAGAGGAACTCTCAATGAAAGCACAAATGTCGGTGTCAAACCGGCGGATCTCGGTAGGGGTCCCGAACGTGCGTCTAGGCGGATGGTAACAGGAGACAAGGGACACGATGTTTTTACCCAGGTTCGGGCCCTCTCGATGGAGGTAAAACCGTACTCCTGCTTGGTTGATATTGATGATATGGGTAGTACAAGAGTGGATCTACCACGAGATCAAGGAGGCTAAACCCTAGAAGCTAGCCTATGGTATGATTGTTGTAATGGTTGTTCGTCCTACGGACTAAAACCCTCCGGTTTATATAGACACCAGAGAGAGCTAGGGTTACATAGAGTCGGTTACAATGGTAGGAGATTTACATATCCGTATTGCCAAGCTTGCCTTCCACGTCAAGGAAAGTCCCATCCGGACACGGGACGAAGTCTTCAATCTTGTATCTCCATAGTCTTGGAGTCCGGCCGATGATGATAGTCCGGCTATCCGGACACGCCCTAGTCCAGGATTCCCTCAGCAGGTAAATATCGCATATAGGAAGGTATGGTGGACTCATATGGAACAACTTTGGGGTTTAAGGAGTTTGGATGCACAAGCAGTATTTCTGCTTAGTACAAGTGAAGGCTAGCAAAAGACTGGGAAGCGACCAACTGAGAGAGCGACAACAGTCATAAACATGCATTAAAATTAATTTACACCGAGTATGTCGGGGGTTGGATGCGACATATGCCAACGGGTGGCTTATCATGGTGGGGGCGAGTGGAACGTCGCGGTGCTCGAAAGCAGGATGAGGCGCAGACATGCACGCCGCGAATCTTACCCAGCCGGGGCTCTTGGGAGATAACACCCTATCGCTGCTCTGCGGGGTCTCGCATGATCACTATGGTGAGATGGTTACAAAGGTGCTCCTAGAGCGGTATCGGGAGGCAGGAGGGAGCAAGGCTGGCTCTCTCCCCTGCTTGCTATGTGTCTAAATCTATCCAAGGCCGAACCCTTTGCATGGGTGCCCCGGGGGGGTTATATAGGCCTGCCCCTCGGGGGTACAATAGTAATCCGACTGGGCGTGGCCCCCAGCCGTCTGTCTCTCAAGCTGCTATCCCCCCTGCCGGCTTCTGGGGCCCGCCGACTGGTGGGTCCCGCGGACATGCAGAACACTATACAACACTCCTGATGACGCAGGCTCGGTCATGGGGTCGTGGGAACAGTGCCACCGTCTGTCAGGCGATCACTGTCGCCACTCCCCATCCAATCTGGTTTATGGCTTGTGGGGCCTGGCGGGTGGCGGCCGACTTGCGGAGGCCGACTCCTCGAGGCCGTCTTGGCGCTCTGGCCGTCTTGATTCTCCCAGCGACAGGGGCCCGGCGATCTTGGGCGTCTGAGGCCGCCGTCGTGGGCACGATGCATCGCGCGCTTGTGGCTGGTCGAGGAGGCATGGCAATGCGCGCCTTACCGGAGATCTCCGGTGATCTGACTCATCAGAGCCATGCCCACCCCTCGTGGGTCGGAGGGGACGGCCACGTCGGGGCCGTGCCCTGCATCGGTCTTCGTGAAAGGTCGCGGGCCGACTCCCATAGTCGGCCCCCCTGAGGGTCGCAAGCCCGGAGTCGGCTTGCTTCAGAGTCGCCGTCCTGGACTTGGCTTCTCCGAAGGTCGCCAGCTGGGACTCGGCCTCCCCGAAGGTCGCCAGCTGGGACTCGGCCTCCCGAAGGTCGCCAGCTGGGACGTGGCAAGAGGGGCGCGGCCTGCCCCGATGTCTTGAAAGATCCTGGGTCCCGGGTCGGCCTACCCGTGGCCCATTACTCCGACAGTAGTCCCCGAAGCTGGTGAAGCCCAGGGGGCGCTGCCTCGTGGGGCTTCAACAGTTTCAATTTCCCCAGTGCCGATTCTGAGACTCGGCCGCTGTTTCTTTGGGCCGCCTCGCCGAAGTCGGACTCGCTCAGCGAGGGGCCGCTGTTCGCAAGTCGCGGCGGGAAACGGGCGGCGTATCGGATACGCTTCCCTGCCATTATTGAAACGGTCCTATCGCGCGGCGCCACGTGGAGGCGATAGTCTGCCTACCCACGCGCGTGACAGGACGGGCCGTCAGGTGGGGCTCGCCATTACCGTGCCTCGGCCCCCAAGCGGATCCGCTGTGGCCGCGGACGGTTGGCATCCCCACGTCGTTACTGCACGCAGTAACTTCGTGGGGGTTAATCGTGGGCGGCGTGGGGCCTCGGGCGCAGTTAATCCCCACGTCCGCCCCTCGGCTTCTCAGCTCGTAGGCCTATAAGTAGGCGGGGAGGAGCGGGACGGCACTGCACGCACACCCTCTCCCCCGCTCTCCTGCCTTTCTCCTTCCTCTGCCGCGAGCCATGCATTCTTCCTCCGCCGCTAGCCAATGCATTCTTCCTCGCCGGCGATGAGTTCTTCTTCCGCTGCGCCCCCCCACCTCACGCTCCGGCGTGTGGGATGGATCGGACGTGGAGGCGGAGCACATTGAGTTCCTCCGCCGAACCCGCCGCCTCCCCAGCGTGGACCTGGTGCATGCCCGTCCCTCGCCGGCGGGAGAGATCCGGCCCGCGCCGGAGGAGGGCGAGCGGGTCATCTTCCGCTCGCACCTAATCGCTGGCTGGGGCTTCAATGGCGGATTCTTCCGCTGTTCTGGAGTTTCTGGCTGCAGCCGCACCACCTCACCCCCAGCGGTGGTGCTTCTTTCCGCCTTCGCCACTCTGTGCGAAGGCTACATCGGCGTTCTCCCCACCCTCGAACTGTGTGTGTGTGTGGGGGGGGGTTCTTTTCTTCAAAACTGGGTACTCAGGCCGCCGGCACACCGGCTCAGTGCGGCACCTACATCGCGGTGCGGCGCTCGATGGCCGACAATCCTTTTCCGCCCATCCCGCTGGTGAAGTCGGTGAAGATGTGGCAGAAGTCTTACTTCTACGTGAAGAACATCTCCACCGGCGGCGATCGGGTCAACCTGCCGCCGCCGACCCGAGCCTCGGTGGCGGCTTGCGATTGGTCCCACGGTCC
Source organism: Aegilops speltoides (assembly GCA_021437245.1). Lineage (NCBI taxonomy): Eukaryota > Viridiplantae > Streptophyta > Magnoliopsida > Poales > Poaceae > Aegilops > Aegilops speltoides. The sequence continues at coordinate 517,626,080 of CM038147.1, forward strand.
AAATCGCTTCGTCCTCGGGCCGCGCCGTGGCGTGACTCCGAAGTTATGCTGCGATCGGAGGGGCTCGTCGCCTCCGATCTTCAACGCCGCCGTGGCGCGCCGAGTCCTTCCGCTCGAGGGCCGTCCTCACCTCATCTGCCGGATGGCGGCCGCCACGATCCGAGCGGCTGTGCACCAGGACATGCAGCGGGAGGTGGCGAACAGTGAACCACATCGCATGCTGCGAGTTCACGGAGGGCGGCAGTTCGGCAAGGAGCCGTGATTTCGCGCGACAACCCCCTCAATGGTAAGTCACATCCGTCGTAGTTTGATCTTCTCTGCGTCGACTTGAACTCTAATCATCGCTGGCATCTCTCGGCGAGAATCCTCTCACGGCGCCCGCAGCGGCACCATAAGAGAGCCTCGCGATTCGCCCCAGATCGCGAGGCCAGCGGCGTCGGCGACCCGACTTTGGGGCGGCGGCGCTGAGGCCGACGCCAAGGCGGCGGAGAGGGAGCAGACGGTGGCCTCGAGCCATCGGCGAATTCGCCAGCCCTTTGAGGCGACGTCGACGCGAAGTAAATCGCGCCGCCCGGCCGAGGCGGCCCCTCCGCCAAGCCGCTGAAGAGGCGTCACGCCCGGGCAGCGCCCGCGGCAAACAAAAGCAAGGGGGCCGCCCGCGCTCTGCTGGAGGAGGCGGCCGCGAAGGCCAACCGCTTCCGAAAGGAAGTGAGAAGGCCGCTGCTAGTTTCTTCATGAGTCTTCTTTACTTCTTCATTTCTTTGTTGGATCTCATTTGAGTCTTCTCTGATTTTCCCTCTGATCTCCTCCAGAGCTCCCCTCTCCCTTGAGAGAGCCGCCGTCCCCTCCGTCATGGGGTCGGTGGAGACATCTGTCAACACTCGGCGGATTGATCCCGCTGCCGACCTTAGGGAGGCGACGGAACGGAACGCGCGGGAGAAGCGCGATGAGGAGGAGGCCGACCGCCTGGAGAAGGCGGAGGCCGAGAAGGCGGCCGCCAGCGCCCGGCGACGCTGGAGGAGGCCGAGGCTGCGGCCATGGCGCGGCGGCATCTTGAGGAGGTCGCGCGTCGCCGATCGGCGATGCTTGTCCCCCCGCTGTCGTCGGCGCCGCCGGCTCCCGAGTTCACGGGGCAGACCGGGGAGGTCGGCACCGCGAACCCTCTCGCGGAGGAGGGCGGCAACGTCTCAGGCTCGGATACTCACGCGCCGCCTCCGCCGCCTCCGCCGCCTCCGTCTGGGAGGCCGCATGGCAAGCACCGGTGGACCCGCAAGATCCTCTGACCGCAGACGATGCCGAGGCGCGCCGCCGGCTTGAGAGGACGAGCTCAGCGCCGTGAGCTCGGGAGACTGGCGCCGCAAGTTCGGCGAATCTGGACGTCGAGGCCTCCAGTGCCGCGCCCACCGGTAGCTACGGGAGGCGGCACCGCCCCGAACCAGCTCTCTGGGCGCCCGGTCGAAGATCGCGAGGAAGGCGCCCCCAACTCTGCACAGGCGCGATCGGCCCTGCGAACCTCCGTCCGGGTATGTTTTGTTTCCCTTTTTTAATTTCTGTCTTTTTCCGTGAGGCGCGGCAAGCACTGCTGGAGTGTAATCCCGAGTTGGGGCGGGCTGCTGGCGGCGGCTCGAACTCCTCAGTGAGCTCGAGGACTAACCTCGCTTCGCCCGGCTTTGCGGGAATACCACAATCTCGCGCCACTTGCCTTCAACCGCAGCGTTGAGGACCTTAAGAAGCGGACCGCCCGATCCGCGGAAGCGAGGTGAGTTATTTCTTCCTTCTTGGCGAAGCGCGTTGGCGCACCAGGCTGTAATCCCGAGATTCGGGCGGCTGCTGGCGATCGGGCGGATCTTCCGGCGACCTATCTTTCTTCTTCTCTGCGAAGTGCGCTGAGTGCGCCTGCTGGCTGTAATCCCGAGATTCGGGCGATTGCTGGCGGTCGGGCGGATCTCCAGCGACTATCTTCTCGATGACTTTCTTGTCTTCTTCTTCGATCTTCAGGCGCCAATGCCGCCCTCCAGGAGCAGCTCGGCGAGGCCAACACCGCTCGCCGCGCCAAGGAGGAGGAGTGCGACAAGCTCGTCCAAGAGCGCGACCTGCTGGCTACGCAGCTGGCCGAGCAGAAAGAGTTGCTCCGGAAGGCGCAGGACGACGCCAAGTAGCGGGAAGAGGCCCTCATAGCCGAGTTCTAGGTCGAGCGCTCCGCCTGGACCGACCGGGAGGCGATGCTGACCTCCGGCTACCACGAGCTCGAGGACATCGTCGATGGTAAGTCTTTTTCTCTTCTTTGGTCTTCCGACCCTGTGTCGGGCTGATTTCTGATTTTTCTGACTGTCTTCCTTTCTGTCTCGGCAGACTTCTTTCCCGACCACTCGCAAGCCGTCCCTCTGGCCATCGAGGTGGCTCAGGAGGAGCGAAAGGCGAAGGGCGAAGTGATTGCTGCCAACGCCCCCCGAACCATCGACGAGCAGCTTCTGAGCATCGGGGCTCGTCTTCGTCCTGCTCATCGTCTGCTGCGTCGTCTTCAACGCGCCGGTGCCCAAGTGGTTGCCGCCCTGTGGCCGGAGGTGCCGGCTCTTTGCACCGCCAGTCGGACTGCCGACTGGCTGGAGGTCGCCACCGGTCGCTTTGAGGCTTGGAAGGGCTCCTCGGCTCGGGCCGGAGCACGCCGAGCCTTGGAGTTCGTCAAAGGGTGGTATCCGGGGCTGGACATGGACCGTCTGGCCGCATTCTGGTCAGAGGCCCAGGCCGAGCTGGAGGCCGTGGAAGGCGCCCTTGTCGAGCGCGCGGCGGCCATCGCCGAGTACACGGATACCAGTGTCTTTGTGCCCGAGCGAACCGAAGGCGGCGAGGAGGCACCGCCGGACTGGATCGGGATGCACCCGGAGTATGAGGAGGACTTGGCGGAGGTGATCGGCTCCAGCGCCGAGGAGGAGGACGAGTCGGAGGACGGAAGCAAGGAGGAGGCGCCAGAAGACGAGGCAGGCGGCCAGCCCCAGCCCGATCGCGCCTCCAGCAACGAGCCGCACAAGGACAAAACGACCGTCGCCGAGGCGCTCAAGCTGAACCGTAACCGACCGCCCGACATCCGACACCGCCGTCACCTCCGATCCTCCGGCTCGGAGGCCGCCTAGAGTGCTTACCTTATCTGTCTTTATTATCTTTTTGCAAGACTTGTTAGTTTCGAACAATTCCACCCACGGGGTGTAACCTGAATGCTTATTCAGAGATTCGGCCGATGGCCTTATGTAAATATTTATCTAATTTCTGCCTTTACTTGCTTATTACTCTTTAGACTTTTTCCTTTGCCGCCTTCCCTTAGTTGCCGCCTTGCCGGCCGGGCAGCCGCTCTGCGGACTGTCGTCAGGTCAAGTGCTCAGCTACTTTAGGAAGGCAAGTACTTAGTCGTTTAGAGTTCTTCAGCAAAATCGGCTGGAAGACGACAGGCCGGCTATTCAAGAGTCGGCTGTCCTTGATAAAACTTGAGACGGCGAGCCGACTGCTCATAAGTCGGCTCGGTGGGGTGAGGCTGGTAGCCGGCTTGGGCTATGCGTAGCTTTTAGGTCCTTAGCCATTTTTCATGCGTGCGCTCGTTCTCGCGTGTCCCCTGCCTACCGTCAGTCGCTCTGCGAGCTGCGGCTTTCGACAGGAGACGGCTTTGAACGCGACACATTACTTGTCTGACCACAGGAAGCATTTCATAGCGCAAGACGGCGAGTCCCCAGGCCGACTAGTCGGACCCGGTGCCAGACAGTATAATAAAAAGGAAACAGCATATTCGGAAGCGTGATTCTTATCATACAGATAATCAAAAAGGCAGTCCCCGAGCTCGTCCCGGGGGACCTAAGGTCTTAGTATTTTAATACAAAGAGGGTAGTGCGATACATACTGCATCAACTGTAAAATCTTCGAAGAAGATTCGCGTTCCACGGGCGCTCTATTTCTTTGCCGGAGTCGTCCCTCTTGCGCGCTCGAGGCTTCTGAGCATCGATCAGATAGTAGGCGTCATTCCCTAGCACCTTGCTGATGATGAAGGGACCTTCCCAAGGCGCCGACAACTTGTGCTGGCCGGCTGTTCTCTGAATCAGCCGGAGCACAAGGTCGCCCTCTTGGAACGATCTTGGCTTGACCTTGCGGTTGTAGTATCGGTATGAACTCTGCTGGTAGATGCGGACCGGCCGAGTGCCAACGATCGGCCCTCTTCCGCGGATCGGCGCCGTCTTGGCGTGCTTCTTCGGCTTCCTCCTCGGTGTACATGGAGACTCACGGAGAGTCGAAATCTATATCCGTCGGGATGACGGCTTCAGCACCGTAGACGAGGAAGAAAGGCGTGAAGCCGGTTGATTTGTTTGGGGTTGTACGCAGACTCCAAAGGACGGCAGGTAGCTCCTCGACCCAACAGCCGGCCGAGCGCTCGAGTGGTTCGACCAACCGAGGCTTGATGCCGGACAGGATGAGGCCGTTGGTTCGTTCCACCTGACCGTTTGACTGCGGATGGGCAACGGACGCTAAGTCCAGTCGGATGCCCTGCGTCGAACAGAAACAAGCCAAGGCGCCTTTGGCGAAGTTGGTGCCGTTGTCGGTGATAATGCTGTGTGGTATGCCGTACCGCACTGTGATGTCGGCAATGAAGGTTACTGCAGTACGTCCGTTTAGTTTCTTAATAGGCCTTGCTTCCACCCACTTGGTGAACTTGTCCACCGCGACAAGCAAATGGGTTAGGCCGCCTCGGGCCGTCTTGAATGGTCCCACCATGTCCAGGCCCCAAACTGCGAAGGGCGAGCAATGGGGATTGTCTTCAGCATGAAGCCGGTTTGAAGCGGCTTAGAGCGGAACAAGCGGCACCTGCATTTCTGAACTAGCTCTTTAGCTTCTTCCAGGCGGTCGGCCAAAAGAAACCGTGCCGAAAGGCTTTGGCCACGAGTGCCCTTGAAGCCGCATGGTGACCGCATTCGCCCTGATGGATGTCTCTGAGGATCGCTTGGCCTTGCTCTGACTCTACACAGCGCTGGTAGACACCGGTGACACTGCGCCTGACTAGCTCTTTGTTGACTATGGTGTATGCTGCTACTCGGCGCTGCACTTGTCGAGCCAAGATCTCGTCTGCTGGTAATTCTTTGTTCACTAGGAATTTGAGGATGGGTTGTGCCCATGAAGGTGCTGCTATCTCTTCAACTGCTACCACAGCGACTTGGACGGTGCAAACCACAGTGATTGGATGCTCTTGAAAGTAGGGCTTCAACTTCTTGGCGGCAAAATGCACGCCGTAGCACATCTTCTGGTAGTGAGGGTAGTTCTGCTTGGAGGTCGACGATTACCTCGCTCGAATAATACACGGTCTCGGACGGAAGCGCCTTTGCCTTCCTCCTTGCGCTCGACTACAATGGTTGTCTTGACTACCCGGCTGGTGGCGGCGATGTACAAACATGGGCTCTTTGGGAGTCGGAGCCGCCAACACGAGGAGTTGCCAACATCTTCTTGATTGGAGAAATGCCTCATCGCCTTATGGTTCCACTCAAAAAGGTGGTCTTCTTCATCAGTTGATACAGAGGCAGAGCTTTCTCGCCCAGCCGACTGATAAATCGGCTTATGGACGCTAGGCAGCCGGTGAACTTCTGCACATCCAACAGTCGGCTGGGTACCTCATTTCTCTCAATGGCCTTGATCTTCACGGGGTTGCACTCTATGCCGTGCTCGGAGACCAGGAAGCCAAGGAGCTGGCCGGCTGGGACTCCGAACACGCACTTCTCGGGGTTGAGTTTGATTTGGAATCGGCGCAAATTTTCGAAGGTCTCTTTGAGGTCTTCCAGCAGCGTCCCACGCTTTTCTGTCTTCACCACCACATCATCCACATAGACGTGGGCGTTCCTGCCGAGTTGCTTGAGGAGGCACTTCTGCATGCAACGCTGAAAGGTGGCGCCGGCATTCCTTAAGCCGAACGTCATCGTTAGGTAGCGAAGGCTCCAAATGGCGTGATGAATGCGGTCTTGATCTGTCTCTTTGGATTCAGCTTGATCTGGTGATATCCCGAGTATCGTCTAGGAAACTCAACAGCTCGCATCCGGCTGTGGAGTCTATCACCTGATCAATCCTTGGCAGAGCAAATGGGTCCTTCGGGCAGGCTTTATTGAGGCTTGTGTAGTCGATACACATCCGCCACTGCTTGTTCTTCTTTAGTACCAGCACTGGGTTTGCTAGCCACTCTGGAAAAACACTTCCATGATGAATCCGGCTGCGGGGCGGGCTATCTCTTCTCCGACAACTCTTCTCTTCTCTTCGATAGGCGGCGCAAGGGCTGCCCGACGGCTTCACATCCGCCCGACGTGTAGCTTGTGCTCGGCGAATTCGTCGGTACACCAGCATGTCCTTGGGGACCATGCGAAGATGTCCCGATTCTCACGGAGGAAATCGACGAGCTCGCCTTCCTATTTGCTGTCAAGGCCTGTGCCTATGACAGCGTATCTCTCTGGGTGCTATGGGTCCAATCGTATCTTCTTGGTTTCTTTAGCCGGTTTGAATGAACCTTCTGTCTCCGACTCCTTGGGGTCGGGCGACATCTCTGGCTGCTTTCCGGCCATCGCAACGACCCGGTGAAGGAGCCGCTTCTCGGCTGCGATTACCAAAGACTCGGCCAGCCGACTGCTCTCGGCCGCGCAAGCGGACGACTTCTTGTAGTCACCGGCAATGGTCAGGATTCCCTTGGAACTCGGCATCTTCATCTTGAGGTAGGCGTAGTGAGGAACCGCCATGAACTTGGCCAAGGCAGGCCGGCCAAGTAGTGCGTGGTATGGGCTCTCCAAGTCCACCACCTCGAACCAGACCGCCTCTCGGCGGAAGTGATCTTTGTCTCCGAAGAGGACATCTATCAGGATCTTGCCGATTGGTGGCGGGAGAGGCCGATGCGATTCCATGGAATCTTGTGCGGCTACTCTGCGGCTGCCTTCGCCTGATTCCGAGCTTCTCCATGGTGTCTTTGTACAGGATGTTTATGCTGCTGCCTCCGTCTATCAAGACCCGCGAGAAACGGGCGGCCCGCCTATCAGTGGCCAAGGTCGCGCCTAAGACCAGGGCGTAGGAACCCGGATTCGGCATGACCTCTGGGTGATCCGCCCGACTCCAACCGATAGGCTTCTCGGACCAGTGCATGAACCCTGGAGCATCCGTTGCTACCGCATTTACTTCTTGCTGCTGCTGGCGCCTGCCGCGTCGGTCATCTGCCACACTGGTGAACACTACGTAGGCTCCGTGCTCTTCGAGAACTCGTCTTGGACTGCGCCCGGTGGCCGAGCGAAGCGGCTCTTTGGGGCGGCGGAGGCGGCGGCCCAAGACGATGGAGGAGTGAGGCCGTCTCCCTTGGCGATTCTGGCCAGCCAGTGGCACTTTCTTGTGGTGTGGTTCAAAGGTTTTGCGCCGCATTGTGGAACTTGCAAGGACCATCAAAGTCTGCTCATAGGAGAAAGCTGGCAACCAATTGGACTTGCCGCCTTTACGCTTGCGCTTGGCGGAGGCTGCCCTCCGGCTGCTGATCTTCTCTCTTGCGACCGCCGATTGTTGGAAGTCGGTGGGGCCTTGGCGCTTGTTGTCGTTTTGTCTTTGTCGCCGGGTGGCGTCTCCAACCGGGTTACGGGAGCACGGGAGTCACTTTGTCAGCCGCATTGACTTGAATCTCCGTCTTCATTGAAGAGTCGGCCGTGGCGTACTTGTCCGCGATGACTAGCAATTCATCAAGGGTTTCAGGCTCATCGCAGAGAAGCTTGTGCTTGAGGAGGGTGCCCTCTCGGCACCCGGAGGTGAAGTACTCAATGGCCTGCACCTCGTGCATGCTCTCGCAGGAGTTTCGAAGTTCGCCCCAGCGCGTGAGGTAGTCGCGCGTTGATTCTTCAGGACCTTGCACGCACAAGGAGAGCTGGCGCGGCTTTGGAGGTCGCTTGTACGTGCTGGTGAAGTTGCGAATGAAGGCTTCGGTGAAGTCGACCCAGCTGTTGATGCTGCGGGGCTTCAGGCTGTTCAGCCATGTCCGGGTCGTGCCCTGGAGCATGAGGGGAACATACTTCACGGCAACCCGCTTGTTGCCGTTTGCTATGTTGACGGCTGTGGAGTAGTCTATCAACCAGTCCTCCGGCTTCATGGAGCCGGTGTACTTGGGCGTGTCTCGGGGGTGCGTGAACCCTTTGGGGAAGGGCTCGTCTCTGACGCGGGGCCCGAAACAAGGCGGACCCAACTCATCTTCTTCTTCCAGCGCCAGGGATCAGTGAAGTCGGTCGATCCGATGGCGGGCGTCATTCTCTCCGACTCCCTCTCGGCGGCCAAGGCGACCTCCGAGAGTCGGATGCTCAACAGGCGGCGGGGAAACTCGCCGCTCTCTTCGAGGGCGGGGAGGCAAATAATCGTCCCGTTGTTCCACTGCTCTCGGGCGGCCGTCTTGGTCGCGCTCGATGGTGATGCGAGTCCGGCTGTGACTGACAGCCGGCTCCTTCTCTTTCCTTCCGCGGACCCCGCCAGTCGGCGTCCAGGAGGTCGCGCCTTGATCTCGGCGAGGGGGTAGGTCGTCGTTCTGCTGCTGTAGCGCGTCCGCGCGGCCGCCGGCAGCGTTTTGCGCAGCAACTGCATCGAGGAGCTGTTGCACTCGCTCCGTCATCACACGGTGCTCTTCGCCCTCGAAGTTCTTCAGCTCTTCAGTTGCCGCTTGGGCGGCGCGGATGTTCTCCGCAGGGGTGGCGACACGGGCGCCGCCCAAAGAAGCGGCGATAGCGCGCGCCGCGCTGTTGGACCGCACCTAGACGGCTCGGCCCAGTTGGAGCCGGCGAGCCGCCTACAGCGCGATCCATCTCGCGCTGGTATGCTTCTGACAAGCGTCTCATGCTTGCCAACTTCTTGGTGCCTTCGATGATCTGAAGGCGGCGTTCTTCCAGCGTCTCAGCGTCCGCGTCCTCTGGAATGGGCGCGGTCAGGTCATGCAGGACCGCTGGCAGCGGGTCCTGGGCGTCTTCGCCGGAGTGCTCGCCGTGGCCGATGACGAGCACCTCCGTGACGGCGCTTCCGCCACTCTCCTCGTACGGAAGCGGCTCGTCGTAGACCACCACGTTGGTGGGGAAGATATCGAGCGATACGGCGTCGGAGTCGACCAGCATCGGGTCGGAGGAGCCTACGGACTCCAAATCTACGGCAGGCTCGCCGGCGACGTGGAGTTGGTCGAGGAGGCCCGTGAGGAGGTTCTCGGGGCCGCCCGTGCCTGCACTTGGTGCAGGCTCGTCGGAGAGGCGCACCTCGCCGATGAGTTCGGCGAGGCCGCTTGCGGCGCATGCGGCTTCAGCGCCGCGCAGCGTGTCGATGCAGACTCCATCTGGCGAGCCTGGCTGGCTGCGCTCGCCAGGGAGGAAAAGGGTTCCCGTCCAGAACAGATCTCCGGACGACGGTGCACCTCGCCCACGGTGGGCGCCAAATGTCGGGGTTGGATCGACATATGCCAATGGGTGGCTTATCATGGTGGGGGCGAGTAGAACGTCGCCGGTGCCTGGAAACGGGATGAGGCGCAGACATGCACGCCGGTGAATCTTACCCAGCGTCGGGGCTCTCCGGGGAGATAACACCCCTACTGCTGCTCTGCGGGGTCTCCGCATGATCACTATGGTGAGATTGTTACAAAGGTGCTCCTAGAGCGGTACCGGGAGGCAGGAGGGAGCAAGGCTGGCTCTCTCCCCTGCTTGCTATGTGTCTAAATCTATCCAAGGCCGAACCCTTTGCATGGGTGCCCCGGGGGGTTTATATAGGCCTGCCCCCCGGGGGTACAATAGTAATCCGACTGGGCGTGGCCCCCAGCCGTCTGTCTCTCAAGCTGCTGTCCCCCCTGCCGGCTTCTGGGGCCCGCCGTTGGTGGGTCCCATGGACATCTGAACACTTGTCTGCACTCGATGACGCAGGCTCGGTCATGGGGTCGTGGGAACAGTGCCGCCGTCTGTCAGGCGATCACTGTCGCCACTCCCCATCCAATCTGGTTTATGGCTTGTGGGGCCCTAGCGGGGAGGCGGCCGACTTCGCGGAGGCCGACTCCCTCAGGGCCGTCTTCGGGCGCTCTGGCCGTCTTCGATTCTCCCACTGACAGGGGGCCCGGCGATCTTCGGGCCGTACAGGCCGCCGTCGTGGGCACAGTGCATCGCACACTGTGGCTGAGGTCAGGGGAGGCATGCCAACAGCGTCGCGCCTTACCGGAGATCTCCCGGTGATACGGCTCACTGTAGCCATGCCCACCCCTCGTGGGTCGGAGGGGACGGCCACGTCGGGGCCGTGCCCTGCATCGGTCTTCGTGAAAGGTCGCGGGCCGACTCCCATAGTCGGCCCCCCTGAGGGTCGCAAGCCCGGAGTCGGCTTGCTTTGAGTCGCCGTCTGGACTCGGCTTCTCGAAGGTCGCCATGGTGGGACTCGGCCTCCCGAAGGTCGCCAGTGGGACTCGGCCTCCCGAAGGTCGCCACGGTGGGGACGCTGCAAGAGGCGCAGCCTGCCCGATGTCTTGAAAGATCTGGGTCCCGGGTCGGCCTACCCGTGGCCCATTACTCCGACAGAGTACAAGCATGAGTAGGATATAATCTACCATGAACATAAATATCATGAAGGCTATGTTGATTTGTTTCAACTACATGCGTGAACATGTGCCAAGTCGAGTCACTCAATTCATTGAAAGGAGGATACCATCCCATCATACCACATCATAATCATTCTAATAGCATGTTGGCACGCAAGGTAAACCATTATAACTCATAGCTAATCAAGCATGGCACAAGCAATTATAATCTCTAAATGTCATTGCAAATATGTTTACTTCATAATAAGCTAAATCAGGAACGATGAACTCATCATATTTACAAAAACAAGAGAGGTCGAGTTCATACCAGCTTTTCTCATCTCAATAAGTCCATCATATATCGTCATTATTGCCTTTCACTTGCACGACCGAACGATGTGTATAATAATAAGAGTGCACGTGCATTGGACTAAGCTGGAATCTGCAAGCATTCAACTCAAGAGAGAAGACAAACTAATATGGGCTCTAAGTTAAATAAACAATCATGCATATGAGAGCCACTAAACATTTTAAATATGGTCTTCTTGACCCCCACAGGAAAGAAAAGAAAAGAAAACTATTTACACGGGAAAGCTCCCAACAAGCAAGGAGAAGAACAAGAAATCTTTTTGGGTTTTCATTTTAATTTCTACTACAAGCATGGAAATTAAACTAAATAATTTTTTTGGTTTTTCTTAAGGTTTATCAAACACATAAGCAGAAGCGAGAAAAAGAAAATTTAAACTAACATGGATAATACAATGAAAGAGTATGAGCACCGACGACTAGTGTGTGAACATGAATGTAAAGTCGATGAGAAATACGTACTCCCCCAAGCTTAGGCTTTTGGCCTAAGTTGGTCTAATACCAAGGACCGCCTGGCTGATATCCGTAGTTGTAGCTGGGGTCGTACTGAGATGCAACGGCAACAACCTCCTGAGCTGCAGCATGTTGGCGAGCTACCTCCGCTCTCCCCTCGTGTTCAGCTGCTTCCTCCCTGGTGACAACATATCTTCCTTTTGCTTGATAATCAAAAAGGAGAGGAGCAGGAAGAGTAACATGGATGACATTGCGTCTGTTATAGATTAGTCGATAATGGAGGAATTGTTCATTCCTCCTAAGAAACTGATGATTGACCATAGCTTCATAATCCAAATAAATAGGAGGTATCATCATATCTCCCTCTCGTGGAGCTATACCAAGATAATTAGCCAAACAGGTTGCATAAATTCCTCCAAATAAAATTCCCTTTCTACTATTATTCTGCAACCTACGTGCAACTATTGCCCCCAAGTTATAACCTTTATAACCTAACACAGCACTCTTGAGGACACACAGATCAGGGACAGACATGTGGCATGCTTCATCTTTACTGTTAATGCATCTACCAATGAAGAGAGTAAAATAATGTATAGCAGGAAAATGAATGCTCCCTATAGTATCTTGTGCTATGTCCCTGGATTCTCCCGTAGTAATACTAGCAAGGAAATCTCTAAATTCAGATTTGTGAGGATCATTAATATTACCCCACTGCGGGAGTTTGCAAGCAGTTGTAAAATCCTCTAGGTCCATGGTATAAGATGTATCATAAATATCAAATAGGACACTAGGAGAATTACGCGCACAGTTATATTTAAACCTCCGCACAAAGGAATCAGTCAATTGATAGTACTGAGGACACTTATCTTGTAAGAAATCCTCCAACTCAGCATTACACACATACGCGTCAAATTCCTCCTTAAAGCTTGCTTCGACCATAAAATCATCGGATGGCCACTCACAAGCTCGTACATCCGCGTCCCTCGGCAATTCAACATCTTGCTTACGTATAGCAATCCTGGGCCCTTTCTTCACCGAGGAACCACCTTGGTACATTCTCCTAGAAATAATTCTTTTTCTGAAAAATTTCTGAAATTTTAGTAACTTCAAAATAAAAGTGAATAAAAGTAAACAAGATTGATAGCAACTACTCCTACAAGTGCCTAGAGCCTATATCATGCATTAGAATTGCTTGGGACCTCATAAATTTAACATGCAAGCTCAAGAACATGGTCACCTATGCAGCAAAAATTTGCAATGAATAAAGCACTAGAACAAAAACTAATTGGACCAATGGAGGAGTGACATACCAAGCAACAATCTCCCAAAGCTGTTTTGTGAATGGAGCTTTGAGCAAGGAGATCGAAAATCGCAGCAAAATGAGCTAGAACTCGTGCTTGAGCTGGATGGGGATTTTTTGGGTAGAAGATGAAGTGTGTGGGTGCTGGCATAAGTGGAGGGGGGCCACCAGGGGCCCACGAGACAGGGGGCGTGCCCAGGGGGTGGGCGCGTCCTCCACTCTTGTGGCCTGGTGCTTGCCCCTCCTGCAGTGATTTTAGTGCCTAAAATCCTCAAATATTCCATAAAAATCATACTAAATTTGTAGGGCATTTGGAGCACTTTTATTTTCGGGATATTTTTTAATGCACGGATAATTCACAGAACAGACAGATAATACTATTTTTGATTTATTTATTTTAAATAACAGAAAGTAAAAAGAGGGTACAGAAGGTTGTGCCTTCTAGTTTCATCCATCTCATGATCATCAAAATGAATCCACTAACAAGGTTGATCAAGTCTTGTTAACAAACTCATTCCGAATAACGCGGAACCGAAGAAATGTCGAATAACACTAAGTTACCTCAACGGGGATATGAACATCCCCAACAATTAGAATATCATACTTTTCCTTGACAGTAGGGAGAGGAAATTCAAAACCTCCAATAATGATAGTTGGAACTTTTCCAATAGAATTGATGCTATGAATTTGAGATTGTTTCCTCGGAAAGTGTACCGTATGCTCATTACCATTAACATGAAAAGTGACATTGCCTTTGTTGCAATCAATAACAGCCCCTGCAGTGTTTAGAAAAGGTCTACCAAGAATAATCGACATACTATCGTCCTCGGGAAAATCAATAATAACAAAGTCCGTTAAGATAGTGACATTTGCAACCACAACAGGCACATCCTCACAAATACCGACAGGTATAGCAGTTGACTTATCAGCCATTTGCAAAGATATTTCAGTAGGTGTCAACTTATTCAATTCAAGTCTACGATATAAAGGGAGAGGCATAACACTAACACCGGTTCCAAGATCACATAAAGCAGTTCTAACATAATTTCTTTTAATGGAGCATGGTATAGTTGGCACACCCGGATCTCCAAGTTTCTTTGGTATTCCTCCCTTAAAAGTGTAATTAGCAAGCATGGTGGAAATTTCAGCTTCCAGTATCTTTCTTTTATTTGTAATGATATCCTTCATATACTTAGCATAAGGATTTACTTTAAGCATATCAGTTAAGCGCATCCGTAAGAAAATAGGTCTAATCATTTCAGCAAAACGCTCAAAATCCTCATCATCCTTTGTCTTGGATGGTTTAGGAGGAAAGGGCATGGGTTTCTGAACCCATGGTACTCTTTCTTACCGTGCTTCCTAGCAACAAAATCTCTCTTATCATAACGTTGATTCTTTGATTGCGGGTTATCAAGATCAACAGCAGGTTCAATCTCTACATCATTGTTTTTGCTAGGTTGAGCATCAATATGAACATTATCATTAACATTGTCACTAGGTTCATATCCATCACCTGATTGTGTTTCAGCATCAGAAATAGAAATATCATTGGGATTCTCAGGTGTGTCTACAGTAGGTTCACTAGAAGCATGCAAAGTCCTATCGTTTTTCCTTTTCTTTTTTGTGGAAGAACTAGGTGCCTCTAAATTGTTTCTCTGAGAATCTTGCTCGATTCTCTTAGGATGGCCTTTAGGATACAAAGGTTCCTAAGTCATTCTACCAGTTCTAGTAGCCACTCTAACAGCAAAGCCATTTTCATTATTTAATTTATCAAGCAAATCATTTTGAGCTTTAAGTACTTGCTCAACTTGAGTAGTAACCATAGAAGCATATTTGCTAACGAGTTTGATTTCACCTTTAACTCTAGCCATATTATCGCTCACGCGTCCTATCTCGAAAGCACTATTATTTCACTCTCTACCAACGTAAGCATTAAAACTTTCTTGTCTAGCCATAAAGTCATCAAATTCATCTAAGCATGGGCTATGAAATTTAGTAGAGGGGATTTCAACTTTATCATATCTATAGAGAGAATTTACCTTTACTACCTGTGTTGGGTTATCAAGACAATTCAACAGGCAGTATATTAAGACTATGTATTTCTTCAATAGGAGGTAAATTTTTAACATCTTCAGCTTTAATACCTTTTTATTTCATTGATTTCTTTGCCTCTTGCATATCTTCAAGACTGAGAAATAAAACACCTCTCTTCTTTGGAGTGGGTTTAGGAATAGGCTCAAGAGTTGGCTCAATTGGTTCAGGAATTTCCTCAAGAACTGGCTCAGGGAGAGTCCAATTATTTTCATTAGTCAACATATTATTCAATAGTAATTCAGCTTCGTCGACTGTTCTTTCCCTGAAAACACAACCAGCACAACTCCCCTCGTAGTTGAGGGAAAAATCGTAGTTCGGTCGTCTTTCAAGTTCTTCATAGTGATCAATAGATATAAATCCCAAGTGACTCAGAGAATAGAGCTATCTTGCCGGCAACGGCGCTAGAAATTAGCATTGATAACCCACAAGTGTAGGGGATCGCAACAGCTTTCGAGGGTAAAGTATTCAACCCAAATTTATTGATTCGACACAAGGGGAGCCAAAGAATATTCTTGAGTATTAGCAGTTCAGTTGTCAATTCAACCACACCTGGATAACTTAATATCTGCAACAAAGTATTTAGTAGCAAAGTAATATGATAATAAAGGGAACGGTAGCAAAAGTAATGTTTTTGGGTTTTGTAGTAGTTGTAACAGTAGCAATGGAAAAGTAAATAAGCGAAACACAATATGTGAAAAGCTCGTAGGCAATGGATCAGTGATGGATAATTATGCTGGTGCGATTCCTCATGTAATAGCTATAACATAGGGTGACACAAAACTAGCTCCAATTCATCAATGTAATGTAGGCATGTATTCCGTGAATAGTCATACGTGCTTATGGAAAAGAATTTGCATGACATCTTTTGTCCTACCCTCCCGTGGCAGCGGGGTCCTAACAGAAACTAAGGGATATTAAGGCCTCCTTTTAATAGAGAACCGGAACAAAGCATTAGCACATAATGAATACTTGAACTCCTCAAACTACGGTCATCACCGAGAAGTATCCCGATTATTGTCACTTCGGGGTTGTCGGATCATAACACATAATAGGTGACTATAGACTTGCAAGATAGGATCAAGAACACACATATATTCATGAAAACATAATAGGTTCAGATCTGAAATCATGGCACTCAGGCCCTAGTGACAAGCATTAAGCATAGCAAAGTCATAGCAACATCAATCTCAGAACATAGTGGATACTAGGGATCAAACCCTAACAAAACTAACTTGATTACATGGTAAACCTCATCCAACCCATCACCGTCCAGCAAGCCTATGATGGAATTACTCACGCACGGCGGTGAGCATCATGAAATTGATGATGGAGGATGGTTGATGATGACGACGGCAACGAATCCCCCTCTCCGGAGCCCCGATCGGACTCCAGATCAGCCCTCCCGAGAGAGATTAGGGCTTGGCAGCGGCTCCATATCATAAAACGCGATGAAACTTTCTCTTTGATTTTTTCTCCCCGAACGTGAATATATGGAGTTGGAGTTGAGGTCGGTGGAGGTCCAGGGGGCCCATGAGACAGGGGGCGCGCCCAGGGGAGGGGGAGCACCCCCCCTTGTGGACAGGGTGTGGGCTCCCTGGTCTTGATTCTTTCGCTAGTATTTTTTATATTTTCCAAAAAGTGCCTCCGTGGATTTTCAGGACATACCGAGAACTTTTCTTTTCTACACATAGAACAACATCATGGAAGTTCTGCTGAAAACAGTGTCAGTCCGGGTTATCTTCATTCAAATCATGCAAGTTAGAGTCCAAAAAAAGGGCAAAAGTGTTTGGAAAAGTAGATACGTTGGAGACGTATCAGGATGCAGTCCGGCGTTGGAGTTCGGCTGCAAGAGGATACCTCAGATGCAATCTAACATTAGAGATCGGACACAAGAGGACACTGCCGCATGGGAACAACTTCAAACCCAAGGTGTGGCATAAAAATAACAAGGCATTGATAAAGTCCAAAAACTTAAAGGGGGTCCTCGGATACCCAACGTGTAAATTCTTTGGATTCACTTCGGCGATCCTCAAGATCGAAGGTGAGAATATTTGTTGAAAAAAAAATTCAAGACCGACGGCCGAAGATGAAGAACAGTTCAGAAGAATCGAGGAGCGTCCCCAACTTGAAGACCAGTTCAGGGGGCTACTGATGGTGTCCTAGACTAGGGGTACTCACCACATCGTCTCCCGACCTATGGGTCGGGCCGAGGACCCCCATGGCGGTTCACTATTGGGCCAGTTCAGGCAACCCATGTGCTACCTCTTGAGCACTCCGTTGGTTTTCCCTTGAAAAGGAAAGGATGATGCAGCAAAGTAGCGTAAGTATTTCCCTCAGTTTTTGAGAACCAAGGTATCAATCCAGTAGGAGGCTCCTCAAAAGTCCTTCATACCTACACAAACAAACAAGAACCTCGCAACCAACGCGATAAAGGGGTTGTCAATCCCTTCACGGTAACTTGCGAAAGTGAGATCTGATAGAGATAATAAGATAAGATAAATATTTTTGGTATTTATATGATATAGATTGGAAAGTAAAGATTGCAAATAAAAGTAGATCGGAAACTTATATGATAAAAGATAGATCTGGGAGCCATAGGTTTCACTAGTGGCTTCTCTCAAGATAGCATAAGTATTACGGTGGGTGAACGAATTACTGTCGAGCAATTGATAGAAAAGTGCATAGTTATGAGATTATCTAGGCATGATCATGTATATAGGCATCACATCCGCAACAAGTAGATCGAAATGATTCTGCATCTTCTACTATTACTCCACACATCGACTAACTCTTGCCTGCATCTAGAGTATTAAGTTCATAAGAACAGAGTAACACATTAAGAAAGATGACATGATGTAGAGGGATAAACTCAAGCAATATGATATAAACCCCATCTTTTTATCCTCGATGGCAACAATACAGGACGTGCCTTGCTGCCCTGCTATCCTTTGGGAAAGGACAACGCAAGATTGAACCCAAAGCTAAGCACTTCTCCCATTGCAAGAAAGATCAATCTAGTAGGCCAAACCAAACTGATAATTCGAAGAGACTTGCAAAGATAACCAATCACACATAAAAGAATTCAGAGAAGATTCAATTATTTCTCATAGATAAACTTGATCATAAACCCACAATTCATTGGATCTCGACAAACACACCGCAAAAAGAGTTACATCGAATAGATCTCCAAGAAGATCGAGGAGAACTTTGTATTGAGATTCAAAGAGAGAGAAGAAGCCATCTAGCTAATAACTATGGACCCGAAGGTCTGTGGTAAACTACTCACAACTTATCGGAGAGGCCTTGGAGATGATGTAGAGGCCCTCCATGGTCGATTACCCCTCCGGCGAAGCGCCAGCAAAGGCTCCAAGATGGGATCTCGCGAATACAGAAGGTTGCGACGGTGGAATTAGGTTTTCGTGGTGCCCCTGGATGTTCTCGAGGTACGTGGATATATTTAGGAGGAAGAAGTAGGTCGGTGGAGCCATGAGGGGCCCATGAGGGTGGGGGGCGCGCTGGGCACCGTCGTGGCTGCCTCGTTCGTTGCTTGACGTCCACTCCAAGTCTCCTGGTTTGCATTTGTTCCAAAAAGATCGCTCCCGAAGGTTTCATCCCGTTTGGACTCCGTTTGATATTCCTTTTCTTCGAAACACTGAAATAGGCAAAAAACATAAAATCGGGTTGGGCCTCCGGTTAGTAGTTTAGTCCCAAAAATGATATAAAAGTGTAGAGTAAAGCCCATAAACATCCAAAACTGGTAATATAATAGCATGGAACAATCAAAATATATAGATACGTTGGAGACGTCACTACAAAAGAAATACACTTCCGTGATCATACGTGTTTGTCATAGTAGGTCACATTTTCTGTCATGCATGTACATCCATGACGATTTTATGACAGAATCAAGATAGTCATACCTGTGCTGTCATAGAAGTGTTCCATGACATTACCAAAATTATGATCACGGAAGTGTCCACTTCCATGACGATAAATCGCGCGTCACAGAAGTGCTTTCGTCAAGGGTGACCGACACGTGGCATCTACCATAACGGAACGCCGTTAAGCTATCGGGTCCGGTTTTGGATCCGATAACCCATTAACAGCCCCGACCAATGGGGATTTTCCATGTGTAAAATCATCATTGGCTGGAGGAAACACGTGTCGGCTTACCGTTGGGACAGATGTCATCCACTCATTGGACCCAAGGCGCCTATGATACGTCGACACGTGGCACGGCCCAACAGAGGCCCATTCCTGTGAAAAGGCCGGCCCCTTTGACTTGGTCAAAAGGTGGCTGGCCAGCCCACAGAAAGCGTGTTAACGGCCTGTCTGCATATATCCCATTTACAACCCGCTAACCCAGGGCCCGTTACGCCCTATCCGAATTAGGCCTAGTAGCGTCATCTGGGCCATCCAATATGATTCTAGCCCGTTTTAACTTCCGGCATATGTGTGGCCCATGACTTCTTTCGGCCCATATGAGGCCCTTTGTAACTCTTGGCCCATTAACGGCCCGTGGTGAAACTGGCCCATAATGAACAGTTTATGACTTTATACCCATTAACGACCCATTATTCCACTGGGCCGTTTCCAGCCCAAGTTATATTTCGGCCTTCTCAGGGCCCATTTATTCTTGGGCTCATTTGTAGCATTCGGTTACATACGGCCCGTTACTCTCATTTTCTACTAGTGGGCCAAATTCAGCCCATCGTTACAGTCGGCCCGTTTGTGGACCATTAATACGTTGGGCCGTTTTCATGTAAAAAAAACCCGTTGGGCTGTTTTCATACAATTATCAAATACGGCCATTAACGGCCCGTTATGGTCCACAAATAGTACAACCCATGATTGGTGAAATGATGATACGCCCCGTAGAAGGCCCATGGATCCTGCGGCCTGTAGAAGGCCCATGGACCCTACGGCCCGTAGAAGGCCCATGGATCCTACGGCCCGTACAGAAGGCCAATGGATCCTACGCCGTAGAAGGCCCATGGATCATACGGCTCGCAGGAGGCCCATGGTTACAACAGTCCGTGTGCTGCCATGACTATTTTGGCCTAGTTACCAAAAATAGGCTATTGTGGCCACTAGAAAAACACAGAAAAGAACTGCAATGACTATAAGCATACAACTAAACAATACAATGAGGAAATAAATAAGCAAGCAAATAACGCTAGCCTATTACCGCTATTACACATATTACATCCACTAGGCATCAAAGTTCGCCACCAGTGCAAATATAGGGAACAAAGCAGCATATTACATACAACGGCCGTGAAAATTGGCCACCGATTGCAAATAAGCGCGGCAACAAAACAAAACATAAGCTGAAACAACTTTAGAAGAGCTCAAGAAACGTTATCACAGGTATCCACCATGCTGGCAATAAGCTTAGCAAGCTTATTAGCTTTGTCTGTTTGGCGAAAATCCTCCAACGCTTCTTTGTTGCACGTAAAGCATGCATCTAAATGCTCTAGGGACTTCATGATCCTTCCGCTTCTTGTCGCAGCACACACTGATTGATGTCTTTCAGCTTGTAGTTGAGACTCAAGAAACTGAATTGATTCAGACAGTGAGTTTTAATAGCTTGTGCGAGCGGTAGTGGCCAGTAACTCGAACACTAAACCAAGACAGGACTTTGGGGTTGTTTCACTGTCTTCAAGATAGTCTTACATAGCTGTTTTATCGGCTTTGTTGGAGACCAACAAGGATGTGTCACTATCCTGAACCTGATCTGCATTACTTCCTTTATCATTGCTTAATAAGGCACTCTTCCCCAATATTCTATCAACATTCTAAAAGAAGAAACAAGCAGACACATAACAGGTTTAGCTTGTACTAGTATATGAAACTCATTTCGGTGATCCAGTTCATTAGTAAGGTGGACATGATTAAACTACCAATTCTTCTATTGCCAAGTACTAGTACATAATAGAAGCATCAAACAAACATATATCTATGTCCTATGGTCACTGCATTGTCTTGCCAAATCAAAATAGAGACACGGTTCAAATCATATCAGTTCAAGACAAAGCAGCAGTGAAAGAATACAAAGCGTGGGAAACTACACGGCACAACAAGATTTCAGATGGGTACCACGGGTCTACATGTACAACAACACTATTGGCTCTGTTGTGATGCTAGTAATATGCATGATATGAGAATTCAACCGCATACACAATTGAAACTGAAATCAACAGAGCTATTGATAAGAGCAAACCTGTTAAAGAAACATGTGTGAACATACCTGCTGTGCCATTGGAGTTTCGATTGGATCCTTCAATTTAAAAATAAGTTTGTATGAGTAAATACAGTGATACAAGAGCAAAGTAGTATGCACGATAGCAATCATAGTTAAAAAAAGGCGCACCTAGGCTCTAGGCGTTCGCAAAATGCATTGCGCATAACTACGCTTGATCTGTGCATAACTGCGCATAAGCATGCGCTTTGGCCAGTAAAGCCCAAGGCGGTGGCAAAATGCACAATTAACGCCTAGCACTTTTTTGAACTATGATAGCAATGGAATCTTAAATTAGAACACTTGTTCTTTAGGTTTAGGCACTTATTCTACATGAACAGAATACAGTAAGATGCAAGAATATAGTACTTAAAAATAGAAAATGAGCTCATAGACCTTCCCACATTCTTGGTTTGGGACCAGTACAGAACAAGGCGTTCCCAGTCATCGTCCAGTAAATGTGTGTCAGGAGAACGTAAGGGAATTTGATGAGTTTCTTTGCCGGTGAAGTACGTTTTCTTAAGGTAATTCCGATACTGCCACCAAGCATTCTTGAAGATAGCAGAGGTATTACACAGGTTACCTCATCCTGAGTTTCCAAATCGGTCCTTCTCTATAGAGAAAAATGGGAAAATTTGCTGTATTATAACCATCATGGAGGTAGGATGTATGGGACAAAGCAAAGTAATTGCCATGAATAACATTACTTACACATAACTCCTGGACAAACACCTGCAACTGGCATTTTCCTTCATCTTTAGTATAATATTTCCAAGATGGGAAGACACGCACATACGGTTTAACAACATCAAATGCGATAGCTGCTAAACTACGATTAGCTGGTTGTGCTTCCTCCACAGGAATAGGCGTACTAACTGGTGGAGTTGGGGTTCGTCGTGGTAGTATTGGCCCTTTGGGCACTGGAGTTGAGTTACTAACTGCTCTTGTTTGGGAGCTCTGTGGAGGAGATGGTGCTGTGTCAACAGGAACTGGGTTACTATCTGCTATGGTTGGGGTTAGATTGGGTGAAGCTGGTTCTCTGTCCATCGCAGTAGGGGTACAATCTGCGAGAGTTTGGGTTATGTGTGGTAGGGCTGGTTCTTGTGCATGTACAACCGGGGTGCTATCTCCACCAAGAGGTAGCACTGTTTTATTTGAAGACCGTGGCTTTAGTCCGCTGCAATAAAAATGGCTGATAAACAAGAAACATAGTTGAATGTACAGACATTGTATGAGAGACAGAGGCAACAGATAGTGTGGAAAAAAGGCATGAAATAGTTGACATGTATATTTTTTAACTAAAACGGATAGCATGACATAATTTCACATATATGATGTCTATCTAAATTGGATAGCATACCATAACATAATTCAAAGATATGATGGATAACTAAACAGGATCGCATGACATAATTCACCTACATGGTATCTAAGTAATCAGGATCGCATCATTTAATTCACATATGTGATTTATATGCTAAACAGAGGGCATTCGATATGATGTCTGAGCTAAGAACATGGTGTTGAATATTGTGTATATGATGTCTAAACTATGCAATGCAAGACACCATATGCATGATATGAGCAGTATAACCGTGTCAATTTTGAGCATACACCACGGTGGGGGAATAGGACTGGTCATCTGTCTCTGAATCCATCTCTGAGGAGCTATCGGGACCCAATAAGAGATCTGCTTCGACACGTAGCACTATCTGCTTTGAAGGCCTTGTTTTCACTCCAGATTTTTCCATCTCCCACCCAAATGGCTGATTAACCGGAAGAGTAGTTTAATGTATAAACATTGTCGACAAATGGAAATGGAATGAAGAAAAGGATGGGCAAGATATTCAAATATATGATGCCTGGTTAATGTAACGACCCGAATCTGATAAGATTCGATGTCTCTGTGCTCACTGTGCTAGTCCCTGGATCGATTCGCTAGCACACACAGTACATATGAATATCAAATAACAAATGCATCATTTACTATAACGTATGATCCAAAATTTATAAAGTGTTACAAACTCTTAGTACATAACTAGCTTTACTCAATAATAACAGCGGAAATGTAGCATAAGCAAACGATGAGTCCAAACAAGGCCCACTGGCGAAGATGTTGAGTGAAGACTCGCAACCCTACTGTATCTCACTGATCATCTGAAAATCCTGCAACATGATAAGTTGCAGCCACAAGGGTCAATACATTGAATGTATTGGCAAATCACACAATATGATATAGCAAACCTACATCCACAAAGCAATGTATGACAAACAAAACACACAAGTTAGTTCGGAGAAGAATGTCTTCACCTACCTCCACTACCTGAACTCACAACCGTCTCTAATTTACTCGCCCAAGATAACCCAAAGATTCTAAATAAAAATGACAAGAACTTCTGAAGTATCTCTCAAGTGCGCTCTGTCAATGGCGCATTCTCTAGGAACAATAGAGCGCTCCGCCAAGGACGCATCCACCTGATTTATGTTCCGAAAATTATACCTCGCCTCAAGTGCGCTCTGTCAATGGCGCATTCTCTAGGGACAATAGAGCGCTCTGCCAGTGACGCATTCACCTGGTTAATAATCCCGAGCCTACGGCTATAAACACTCACCACTTTCATGGATCACTCGACATATGCCCACGTCTATCATAGCAAGTTGATCACACCAGAATATGACAACACAGAACATACATATCAAACCAAGCATATGCCATAGCATAAAAATCACACATGCATAGCATAATATAGGATGAGCAAAATCAAAAGTGCAAACTTGCCTTGAACGGTGTTGAAGTACTCTAACAATTAATTCTGATCCGCTTCACACTCCGGACAATCTATACGATAACGAAGGCACCGATAAATAAACCGCATTCACATAACACCACATTAAAGTCAACAACAAGGAATTCAAATAAAACTTAAGTAACATAACATACAGTAGGTATATATTATCTACATGCTAGTAGGATCACAATGCAAAAGGAATCAACTAATTTGGATCAACAGTTTGAAAGATATGGCCTCCGGAAATTTGAACTGTTCAAAAATGTGAAACTTTGGTTCTTCAATATTCTACTGGTCACTACGAGTACACAGGAAAAAGAATCGATGAATTTGGAGTTATGGATCTCAAGATAAACCTAAATGGAAATTTGATATGGAATCTGCAAAGAAAAAATTTATGCCATAAAAGCGTTCTGGGAAGAACTGCCGCGGTACTGTGGATGTGCCACATGGCGCATGCTGACTGGCTAGAGGGTGTTCGCTGCGATGGCTAAACAGCGGACGACCACTAAACAGCGCATACGTATTCGAGAGAAAAAAAAACAGAACATGGTTTAATCTGGTCCGTTAGAGAGAGATCGGGCGGTTGAGAATTGCTCACCGGAGAACAGAGGAGGGATTGTCGCCGGACTTGAAGAAGACGGCGCCGGCGCCTCGGGCGGCGATGGTGGCGCTGCTCGGTGCTCTCAAACTCCGATTGTGGCGTCACGAGGCAGCGTAGCTCTGCGGCGGTCTCAAGACGTCCTAGCAGCGTCGATGTGGCGAAGGGGCGGCGTCGAAGGTGGCTGGAGTCACGGCAGCGGTGTTCGTCGGGTGAGGTTGAAGCACTTTCGGCTAGGTGGTTCCCTGTGTGATATAGATGGTAAGGGCGATAGAGGAGATCTAGGCGAATACAATAGGAGCAAGAGGAGGTTCTGGGACCCACTGTAGGCGACGGAAACAACGACGGTGGAGGTCAGCAGCGGTGGAACTCCAGCGAGATCGCGGAATCAACCTAGGGCACGGGAGGCGGTGATTTTGGCAAAAATCGGAAGAGGAGGACTCGGGGAATATTTATACGGAGGGTGGGAGGCGAGAGCTGCAAGATCCGAGCCGAATCCACGGAGGATTTGGATCGGGATTGGTCTCCAGGAAGAACACGCTGGAGGTAGGGGATGAGGAAAAAAACAAAAAAAAAGGCTGCCTTTGCTCATGGAAATGGGCGAAGGGCTAAGCTGGCTCTGCTGCTGCGTCGCTTAGCTGCATCAAGGCCGGCGAGGTAATTGAGGCAGCAGCTGGTTTTGCTACAACAAGAGCCCAACTGCCTGATAAACTATTGGCTAAAAAAACAATAGCAGATTACTTCCTAAAAATACCAAAAATATACGTACAAATATTATTACTGTTATATAAAACAGTGAACATTTTTACAACACAAATTAAATTTTGAAAATTTATTTTATGCAAAACAAGCACATAAAGAGCAACATAATAACCACTATAAAACAATTTTGAGTTTCTATAAAGACAAATTAATTTAGGTAGACACCAGAATATATTCTTAGCATTTTCCATAAATAATTAATAGGCGAGAAGTCATATTATCTCCACTCCAAATATTTTTGCCTTGAGTTGGAAAACACTTTGAATAAACAATAATAATAATAATTCAAATATGCATAGAAATCATGTTGACAAAGAATGATCCTATTAACATTCCAAATCTGAAAATTTGGGATGTTACAAATCTACCCCCCTTAGAATGAATCTCGTTCTCGAGATTCGAGTTGGCTAGCAAGGTTAAAGATGGGAACTTGACATAATCCATATTCCAAAATATCGAGGCTTACTCATTGCATAATTCCTTCACATGAATAGATATGATGCATCAATACTGAAAGAACGGTCACAATACTTTGATCTTAATTATGAATCTTACCAAAGACTGATGCATTATCTGGTCTTCCTACCCTTGTGTGATTCACATGTCCACTTTCGAAGTGATCAATCTCCTTCTCTCCAGAATTCCCATTGTCATAATTCATTTTCTTCTCAGGACAGTTTGTTGAATAGTGTCCTGGGTTCCTGCATCTGTAGCAAAGTAACTGGCTTAGATCCTTCTTTGTGGGTGTCGAAAGGTCGTGGTCGTTGTTGCCATTCCTCTGAGCATTGTGGTTGTGTCCATTGTTGTTGTGATGATTATGCCCATCATGGTTATGACTATTATAAATGTCCACATCAGAATCATAGTACTCAGAAGATGTTGATGAATTACGATGCTTCCATTGTCCTCCAGAATTGAACTCTGTGCCACTCGCCTTCCTCTTGCGGTTCTCCACCTCTAGAAACTTGCCTTCAAGTACAATAGCCTTATCAATAAGCTCCTGACAGTTGTTGAATGTCGCCACTGTCAACTGAATACTCAACTCATCATCCAGTCCTTCAAGAAACTTCTCCTGTCTAGCTGCATTAGTGTTAACATCATTAGGTGCATACCGTGCAAGATTATTGAATTCCTCCACATATGCATTCACAGTGCGACCTCCCTGACGCAAGCTGTGGAACTCTTTCTTCTTCAGACTCATGGTACCAACAGACACGTGTGCGGCGCAAAAACCTGCCTGAAACTGCGCCCAAGTGATAGTAGCAATAGGATAAGTGACCAAGTAATTGTCCCACCATGCTGCGGCTGGTCCTTCTAACAAATGAGAGGCAAACCGCACTCTCTCTGCATCAGTGCAACCAACTATCTCCAAATTCCTATTAACCGAGCGAAGCCAATCATCAGCCACAATAGGTTCAGGGGTGCTAGAAAACATCTGAGGATTCAACCTCAAGAAACGAGTAAGTGCATCAAGTGGGGGTGGTGGTGGATTATTGTTATTTTTGTTGTTGTTCTGATTCTGAACAAGTAACTGGATCAACTGAGTCTGTCCCTGAAGCAGCTGCTGCATGTATGGCGCTATGTCATTGTTGTTGTTGTCTCCTGAACCACCGCCTCTAGAGTTACGCCTCGGCGGCATCTGATGGGTAAGCAGGGGTGAGATATAGACAGAAATAGATCTAAGGGGAAAACACTACCCATATGCTCATGCTAGCAACTAAAACTCCAACAACAACAAAAACAAACACTAAATTCACACAATCCACACAAGTCACCAAAATTATCCTAAAGTAATCACATCAAAGAGCATATATGATCAATCAAATCACCCAATTGCATAATATAAACAACCCGCGAAATATGACAACGCAGAAAGCAATGACCAACCAAATATATGACATATCACAAAACACAAGCAAAACCTACAGGTAAGGTCATATCCACAAGAGATATGATCTCATCATACTAACGCAAATCGTTTATCGAATACTACTTAGGAATGGCGGTCTGCCAACTAAACTCCTTAAATAACACTAATATAATTCCAGGGGTCATCTATATTTGAAAAGTAAAGATATGAGTACAAGAGTATGAACTAACAAGTAGACAACAAGTTGTAAAGTAAGCTTTACACTCCTATGGCTTTTCTAATCCATTTTCTAGGGTCACGACCTATAGTCAACACACTACTCTGATACCATCTGTAACGACCCGAATCTGATAAGATTCGATGTCTCTGTGCTCACTGTGCTAGTCCCTGGATCGATTCGCTAGCACACACAGTACATATGAATACCAAATAACAAATGTATCATTTACTATAACGTATGATCCAGAGTTTATAAAGTGTTACAAACTCTTAGTACATAACTAGCTTTACTCAATAATAACAGCGGAAATGTAGCATAAGCAAACGATGAGTCCGAACAAGGCCCACTGGCGAAGATGTTGAGTGAAGACTCGCGACCCAACTGTATCTCATTGATCATCTGAAAATCCTGCAACATGATAAGTTGCAGCCACAAAGGTCAATACATTGAATGTATTGGCAAATCACACAATATGATATAGCAAACCTACATCCACAAAGCAATGTATGACAAACAAAACACACAAGTTAGTTCGGAGAAGAATGTCTTCACCTACCTCCACTACCTGAACTCACAACCGTCTCTAATTTACTCGCCCAAGATAACCCAAAGATTCTAAATAAACATGACAAGAACTTCTGAAGTATCTCTCAAGTGCGCTCTGTCAATGGCGCATTCTCTAGGAACAATAGAGCGCTCCGCCAAGGACGCATCCACCTGATTTATGTTCCGAAAATTATACCTCGCCTCAAGTGCGCTCTGTCAATGGCGCATTCTCTAGGGACAATAGAGCGCTCTGCCAGTGACGCATTCACCTGGTTAATAATCCCGAGCCTACGGCTATAAACACTCACCACTTTCATGGATCACTCGACATATGCCCACGTCTATCATAGCAAGTTGATCACACCAGAATATGACAACATAGAACATACATATCAAACCAAGCATATGTCATAGCATAAAAATCACACATGCATAGCAGAATATAGGATGAGCAAAATCAAAAGTGCAAACTTGCCTTGAACGGTGTTGAAGTACTCTAACAATTAATTCTGATCCGCTTCACACTCCGGACAATCTATACAATAACGAAGGCACCGATAAATAAACCGCATTCACATAACACCACATTAAAGTCAACAACAAGGAATTCAAATAAAACTTAAATAACATAACATACCAGTAGGTATATATTATCTACATGCTAGTAGGATCACAATGCAAAAGGAATCAACTAATTTGGATCAACAGTTTGAAAGATATGGCCTCCGGAAATTTGAATTCAAATTTAAGAAAATTCAAATTTGAACTGTTGAAAAATGTGAAACTTTGGTTCTTCAATATTCTGCTGGTCACTACGAGTACACAGGAAAAAGAATCGATGAATTTGGAGTTACGGATCTCAAGATAAACCTAAATGGAAATTTGATATGGAATCTGCAAAGAAAAAATTTATGCCATAAAAGCGTTCTGGGAAGAACTGCGCATGATCTTGTGGATGTGCCACATGGCGCATGCTGACTGGCTGGAGGGTGTTCGCTGCGATGGCTAAACAGCGGACGACCACTAAACAGCGCATACGTATTCGAGAGAAAAAAAACAGAACATGGTTTAATCTGGTCCGTTAGAGAGAGATCGGGCGGTTAAGAATTGCTCACCGGAGAAACGAGAGGAGGATTGTCGCGGACTTGAAGAAGACGGCGCCGGCGCCTCGGGCGGCGATGGTGGCGCCTGCTCGGTGGTCTCCAAACTCCGTATGGTGGCGTCACGAGACGCGTAGCTCTGCGTCGGTCTCAAGACGTCCTACAGCGTCGATGGCGGCGGGACGACGACGACGAAGGTGGCTGGAGTCACGGCAGCGGTGTTCGTCGGGTGAGGTTGAAGCACTCGGCTAGGTGGTTCCTGTGTGATATAGATGGTAAGGGCGATAGAGGAGATCTGGCGAATACAATAGGAGCAAGAGGAGGTTCTGGGACCCACCTTGTGGCGGACGGAAGCGAGGACGGTGGAGGTCAAGAGCGGTGGAACTCCGGCGAGATCGCGGAATCAACCTAGGGGACGGGAGGCGGTGATTTTGGCAAAAATCGGAAGAGGAGGACTCGGGGAATATTTATATGGAGGGTGGGAGGCGAGAGCTGCAAGATCCGAGCCGAATCCACGGAGGATTTGGATCGGGATTGGTCTCCAGGAAGAACACGCTGGAGGTAGGGGATGAGGAAAAAAAACAAAAAAAAAGGCTGCCGCCTGCTCTGCGGAAATGGGCGAAGGCTGCTAAGAAGCTCTGCTGCGTCGCTTAGCTGCATCACAAGGCCAGCCGAGAGTAATTGAGACTGCCGCTGGTTTTGCTCAAATAGCAGCCCAATCTGCCTGATAAACTATTGGCTAAAAAACAATAGCAGATTACTTCCTAAAAATACCTAAAATATACATACAAATATTATTACTGTTATATAAAACAGTGAACATTTTTACAACACAAATTAAATTTTGAAAATTTATTTTATGCAAAACAAGCTCATAAAGAGCAACATAATAACCACTATAAAACACTTTTGAGTTTCTATAAAGACAAAATAATTTAGGTAGACACCAGAATATATTCTTAGCATTTTCCATAAATAATTAATAGGCGAGAAGTCATATTATCTCCACTCCAAATATTTTTGCCTTGAGTTGGAAAACACTTTGAATAAACAATAATAATAATTCAAATATGCATAGAAATCATGTTGACAAAGAATGATCCTATTAACATTCCAAATCTGAAAATTTGGGATGTTATAGTTAAACAGGATGGCATTGCACATTTCACATATATTATGGCTGGCTAAAAGACAGGAGACTGCATAATTCCCATATATGATATAGAAACTAAACAGGTGGCATTACAGAACATGTCTAAACTAAGCAAATGACATATATGATGTCAAAAGTAGGCACTGCAAGGCAACATATGCATGATATGACTAACATCATCATGCCAAGGTAGAGCAAACACCTTGGGGGTAAATAGGAGTGGTCAGCGGCATCTGAATCCGCCTCAGAATAGATATCTTCCTCTGGATTACAATCTGGAGAGGGGTGGGGAGGGTTTGCCATTGAACCCACCATGGAGCGATGTCTGCATGACATTGTATTGCCGCGCAAAACTCTTCTCTTTTTCTCTACATGTTCAGCATGACTGTGTACAATATCTGACATGCATACGAAAAAAATATGGTGAGATTATGTAAGGAGAGCATCCAGAAATTTAGAGTGATGGTAACAACCAGTGGATGGATCCAAAAATAATGATAGCAGGCTGATGATTGCTTTAAATTAATAAAAAGACAGATGATGGTTGCTTTAATATTTGTTTCCCACCCAAGATGAACAACATAGGCATACCCTAGGTGAACCAGATATTAGACAGACATACTATTCATTGCTGCCTCGATATGTGCCCCACAACTAATTTAGAACTCAAGTTTGAACATTAATTTGGAGCTGACTTGGAGTCCAAGAGGTGAACAGGACGATAAAGTAGTATGTAATTTTAAGAAATGCATAACATAAGCAGAAACAAAAGAGTACGACCTCTCTTGTGGACTCGTGTACTCCTCAGGTTCATTTGCTAAGTCGATGATGGTGATGCCGTTGCGGTGGGTGCCGGCGGCAGGGAAGGAGATCTGAGGCGGCGAAAGACGGTCAGGAGTCGTGATGTCTGGTTTGGTGGATGCTTCTGTCGATGGAGCAGCTCAGGTGAGGTGGACGACGTCGCGGCAGGAGCAGGACAAACCACACAAAGTTCCCTTCGACACGTACCTGTAACTGAAGTAATTCTGCAAGGGCTCATTTGGCTTGCATGATTCTTAAAACACAGGGATTGGAAAAACACCGAAATAGGATAGGAATGCACATGGTAAATAGAGCATTTGTAAACACAGGATTTCTGTCAACTTGGGTGTTTGGTTTACTAGAATTGGAAGAGCAGAGGAATGCAAAGAAACATGGCCAAAATAACATGAAACCATATGAAAGCGTGTACAGTTAGAATGTTATTCTGTCACTAATGCACTTGGTCTTGTTTTCATGCATAGGATTTTGAAAAGTAGGTCCAGGCGGATGTTTTGCTTCATTCCTTTCAATAAAATGCATGAATAATTGAATAGTAGAGTGCCATTGGAAAATTCACTATTGCTATGCTCTTCCGTTGAACCAAAATAGCCCTAATGGATCGACGTGAATGTATAGTAATAAGTGATGCAACAAGTGTACAACCTCTTTGTCGTAGCACGTCGACCTCGGCATCATTGGGTTGGTCAAGCGCTTGAGGCAGAGGTGGCTGTCGAGCTGTGGAGGAAGATCTCGAGGAATCAGAGGCGGCGTCCGAGTGCTTTGCTCTGTTGTGATGGATCGTTCTGTCATTGGAGCAGCTCCGGTGAGCCGTAAGACGTCAAGGCTGAAGCAGCACAAGACAGACATCGTCAATTTCAAGTGGGATTCTAATAGTATCTCTAATAGATGACGTAAAATAGATGTAAAATTTACATCACCAAAAACCACCTGACTACAACAGATGAGGTAAAAACTGTTGACTCTGAACTTAACTGTCGAAACTGAAATTTACTGTGGAATCTGAATGCTATTGTCGAAACTGAAAGCAATGGTAGCAGAGAGGCACTTGACATGTAGTTTAGGAAGGGCCTGCAGTTCATCTTGAACCTGCACCTCCTGAGCCGCCAGCCACCACCAGACGAACCACCGGCCCCAGCACCACCTCGCCGTCCCGAAACAACTCCCCACCGCCGCCTCGGCCAGCCCTCTAGGCCCCCTCCCCCACCCTGAACCCTAAGATAGATAGTGGGGTACCTCTCCGGCGACCCCCGTCCCCGCTGCGGGGGGTCCTTCCTTAACTCCGGCGAGCCCCCCAACCCCTGAGAATCGACTGACCCAAAAGTTGATTCAGTCGACTAAAGTGTGGCTAAATCACAGCAGAGCAGCAGCACGAGCGAGGGGGAGAGCGGCAGAAACAGCTGGGCGAGCGAGCGATCGAGCGAGAGCCGAGCAGCAGTAGCAACGCGAGCGAGAGCCGGAGCAGCAACAGATCTGGCTGGTATGGATGCCGCCGCCGAAGGGGCCTCGCACTAGGGGAGAGCAACCATGGAGATGTCGCCCGCAGTGCCGACTTCAAGGTAGCCGCTCCATGGGGGTGCAAGATGGAGCACTGTCGGTGCCGGGAGGTCGAGTTAAGGAGAAGGTGCGATGCAATGAGTTTACAACCTCTTTGGTGGCGCCGAGTAGGCCTCGGCTTCGTCCGAGGAGTCGGTGAGGATGCTGCGGTTTTGGTGGAGCGGATTAAGGCGGCGCTGTGGGGATGGAGCAGCCGTGATAGATGAGGCGATCGTCGCAACAGCTCCATGGAGGTGGAGGACGGGGCGGCTAAACTGGCGGGACAACGAGATGGACGACGGATCCTCATCCGGGGAGGTGGATGAGAGACGTCAAGCTGTTACGGTGGACAACGTCGTCGGGAAAGAGGCTCCGGCTGGGCAGCGGTGAGGTGGCGGACGGAGGAGGGTGGGGTTTCGCGGCTGGAGCGGAGAGGTTATGGCGGCCTGGGATTTGGAATGGCGAAAAGGGGGCGATGGGAGGGGGTGAACCATGACTTAGGGACGCGCTTGTCTAAAATGTAGGGTGTGTTACAAAAGTACCCCCCACCGATTTGAACTAGCGGCCCTTTTGGCTCAGGGTTAGAAGGGGGATTTCGCGTGTCGAGATTTGGCAGCTGGAGGGAGTTTTCGCGCGCGTTGTAATTTTGGGATAGCAAGGTGATGTCTACTACACAACCTTCTTCTTGTAGACGTTGTTGGGCCTACAAGTGCACAGGTTTGTAGGACAGTAGCAAATTTCCCTCAAGTGGATGACCTAAGGTTTATCAATCCATAGGAGGCGTAGGAGGAAGATGGTCTCTCTCAAACAACCCTGCAACCAAATAACAAAAAGTCTCTTGTGTCCCCAACACACCCAATACAATGGTAAATTGTATAGGTGCACTAGTTTGGCGAAGAGATGAAGATACAAGTGCAAAATAGATGGTAGATAAAGGTTTTTGTAATCTGCAATAATAAAAACAGCAAGGTAACCAAAGATAAACATGAGCGTAAACGGTATTGCAATGATAGGAAACAAGGCCTAGGGTTCATACTTTCACTAGTGTAAGTTCTCTCAACAATAATAACATAGATAGAACATATGACAAGCCCTCAACATGCGACAAAGAGTCACTCCGAAGCCACTAATAGCGGAGAACAAACGTAGAGATTATGATCGGGTACGAAACCACCACAAAGCTATTCTTTCGGATCGATCTATAAAAGAGTTTGTACTAGAATAACACCTTAAGATACAAATCAACCAAAACCCTAATGTCACCTAGATACTCCATTGTCACCTCAAGTATCAAGGGCATGATTATACGATATGCATCACACAATCTCAGATTCATCCAACCAACATAAAAGTACTTCAAAGAGTGTCCCAAAGTTTCTACCGGAGAGTCAAGAACGTGTGCCAACCCCTATGCATAGGTTCCCAAGTGTCACGAAACCCGCAAGTTGATCACCAAAACATACATCAAGTGGATCAATAGAATAACCCATTGTCACCACGGTTATCCCACGCAAGACATACATAAAGTGTTCATAAAAGACTCAATCCAATAAGATAACTTCAAAAGGGGAAACTCAATTCATCACAAGAGAGTAGAGGGGGAGAAACATCATAAGATCCAACTAAAATAGCAAAGCTCGGGATACATCAAGATCAAACACATAGCTACTGGTACATACCCTCAGCCCCGAGGGTGAACTACTCCCTCCTCGTCATGGATAGCGCCGGGATGATGAAGATGGCCACCGGTGATGGGATCCCCCCGGCAGGTGCGGAGAACGGGTCCCAATTGGTTTTGGTGGCTACAGAGGCTTGCGGCGACGGAACTCCCGATCTATCTTCATTCGGAAGTTTTAGGGAGTGCGAGGTATATATGGGTGCAGGAGAACGTCGGTGGAGCTTCTGGGGTCCCACGAGGCAGGGGGGCGCGCCCAGGGGGGAGGGCGCCCCCACCCTCATGAGCACCTCCCGTATCTTCTGACGTGGGGTCCAAGTCCATCAGGTGGGTTTCCTTCCAAAAATAACTTCTCCAGTTGATTTCGTTCCGTTTTGACTCCGTGTGATATTCCTTTTCCTCGAAACACTGAAACAAGCATAAAACAGCAAATCTGGGCTGGGCCTCCGGTTAATAGGGTAGTCCCAAAAATAATATAAAAGTGGATAATAAAGCCCAATATTGCCTAAAACAGTAGATAAAGTAGCATGGAGCAATCAAAAATTATAGATACGTTGGAGACGTATCAAGCATCCCCAAGCTTAATTCCTGCTCGTCCTCGAGTAGGTAAATGATAAAAATGAATTTTTGATGCGGAGTGATACTTTGGCATAATTTCAATGTAAATCTTCTTAACCATGGCATGAATATTCAGATCCGAAAGATTCAAGACAAAAGCTCATATTGACATAAAAATACTAATACTTCAAGCATACTAATCAAGCAATTATGTCATCTCAAAATAACATAGCCAAAGAAAGTTCATCCCTACAAAATCATATAGTTAGGCTATGCTTCATTTTCGTCACACAAAGATGTTCCCAACTTCTATACCCCCGATGACAAGTCAAGCAATTGTTTCATACTTTTTAATGCGCTTCAGCTTTTTCAACCCTCACGCAATATATGAGTGCAAGCCATGGATATAACACTGTAGGTGGAATACAATATGATGATGGGATTGTGTGGAGAAGACAAAAAAGGAGAAAGTCTCACATTGACGAGGCTAATCAATGGGCTATGGAGATGCCCATCAATTGATGTCAACATGAGGAGTAGGGATTGCCATGAAACGGATGCACTAGAGCTATGGATGCTCAACAAAAGAAAACTAGTGGGTGTGCATCCAATTCGCTTGCTCACGAAGACCTAGGGCATTTTGAGGAAGCCCATCATTGGAATATACAAGCCGAGTTCTATAATGAAAAATTCCCACTAGTGTGAACAAGATAATTTATGAGACTCACTATATGAAAAACGTGGTGCTACTTTGAAGCACAAATATATGAGACTCACTACATGAAGAACAAGGTGCTACTTTGAAGCACAAGTGTGGTAAAAGGATAGTAACATTGCCCCTTCTCTCTTTTTCTCTCATTTTTTATATTTTTTTATCTGGGCCTTTTCTCTCTTTTTTTTATGGCCTCTTTTTTTCTTTTTTTTATGGTGGGCTTCTTTGGCCTCTTTTTTTGTAAAGTCCGGAGTCTCATCCCGACTTGTGGGGGAATCATAGTCTCCATCATCCTTTTCCTCACTGGGGCAATGCTCTAATAATGATGATCATCACACTTTCATTACAACAACTTGATATTACAACTCCAAACTAGAACAAGATATGACTCTATATGAATGCCTCCGGCGGTGTACCGGGATGGTGCAATGAATCAAGAGTGACATGTATGAAAAATAATGCGTGGTGGCTTTGCCACAAATACGATGTCAACTACATGATCATGCAATGGCAATATGACAAAAGTAAAGTATGTCATGATGAACGGTACGGTGGAAAGTTGCATGGCAATATATCTCGGAATGGCTATGGAAATGCCATAATAGGTAGGTATGGTGGCTGTTTTGAGGAAGATATAAGGAGGTTTATGTGTGAAATAGCGTATCATATCACGGGGTTTGGATGCACCGGCGAAGTTTGCACCAACTCTCAAGGTGAGAAAGGGCAATGCACGGTACCGAAGAGGCTAGCAAATGCGGAAAGGAAAGAGTGTGTATAATCCATGGACTCACATTAGTCATAAAGGACTCATATAATTATTGCAAAAGTTTATTAGCCCTCGAAGCAAAGTACTACTACGCATGCCCCTAGAGGGATAGATTGGTAGGAAAAGACCATCGCTCGTCCCCGACCGCCACTCATAAGGATGCACAAGCCAGGTACACTTCATGCTTCAAATTTGTTACACAACTTTACCCATATGTGCATGCTACAGGACTTGCAAACTTTAACACAAGTATTTCTCAATTTCACAATTATAAACTAGCACGACTTTGATATTATTACCTCCATATCTCAAAACAATCATTAAGCATTAAATTTATCTTAGTATTCAATTCACTCAAAAGAAAGTTTCACATATCTTGAACACTAAGTATATTAACATTAAGCAAATTACCATGCTATTAATGACTCTCAAAATAATATAAGTGAAGCATGAGAGTTCATATATTTCTTGAAAATAAAACTACCACCATGCTCTTCAAAGATATAAGTGAAGCACTAGAGCAAAAACTATCAAGCTCAAAAGATATAAGTGGAGCACATAGAGTATTCTAGCAAATTCCAATTTGTGTAAGGCTCTCTCTCATTAAAGAATTTCAGATCTTGATACTTATTCAAACAGCAAGCAAAGCTAAAGAAAACTACATTGCAAGGATAGCACAACTCATGTGAATAAGCAAAAACTTAGGCTCAATCGATACTAACCGATAGTTGTTGAAGAAGAAAGGTGGGATGCCTACCGGGGCATCCCCAAGCTTAGATGCTTGAGACTTCTTGAAATATTATCTTGGGGTGCCTTGGGCATCCCCAAGCTTGAGCTTTTGTGTCTCCTTAATTCCTCTCATATCATGGTTTCTCTTTTTATCAAAAGCTTCATTCACAACAAACTCAACAAGAACTCGTGAGATAGGTTAGTATAAACCAATGCAAAACCTTATCATTTTCTACTGTAGAAAATCACTAAAATTATTATTCAACATTGAATACTAAATGCCTCTGCATATTTAATACTCCTATCACCAAATAGAATCATTAAACAAAAAAAACATATGCAAACAATGCAACCATAACAGCAATCTTTCAAAACAGTACAGTGTGTAAAGAATGCAAGAGTATCAATACTTCCCTGACTCCAAAAATTATGAACTAAAATTCCCACTGTAATAAATTTATCAGATCTCAATATGCAAAAAGATTCAACATTAAACCATTCTCTGACTTTTCTAGGCAATTTTTGCAACAGCGGTAAACTTTCTGTTTTCAAACAGCAACATGTATACTAGCAAAATAAGCATGGCAAAGGCTATCCTTGACTTTTTTATTGAAACTAAAGAGGCAAAACACAATTCTAACTAACAGCAAGAAAAAACTAACAAAATAAATTGACTCTCCAAGCAAAACACATATCATGTGGCGAATAAAAATATAGCTCCAAGTAAAGTTACCGATGAACGAAGACGAAAGAGGGGATGCCATCCGGGGCATCCCCAAGCTTAGTTGCTTGGTTGTCCTTGAATATTACCTTGGGGTGCCTTGGGCATCCCCAAGCTTAGGCTCTTTCCACTCCTTGTTCCGTAGTCCATCGAATCTTAACCCAAAACTTGAAAACTTCAACCACACAAAACTCAAAACAAAACTCGTAAGCTCCGTTAGTATAAGAAAATAAAACCACCATTTAGGTACTGTAATGAACTCATTCTAAATTCATATTGGTGTAATATCTACTGTACTCCAACTTATCTATGGTTCATACCCTCCGATACTACTCATAGATGCATCAAAATAAGCAAACAACACATAGAAAACAGAATCTGTCAAAAACAGAACAGTCTGTAGTAATCTGTATCAAACGTATACTTCTGGAACCCCATTATGAAATAAATTGCTGGACCTGAGAAATTTGTCTATTAATCATCTGCAAAAAGAATCAACCTAAAAGCACTCTCCAGTAAAAAATGGAAGCTAATCTCGTGAGCGCTAAAGTTTCTGTTTTTCAAAGCAAGATCATATAAACTTCACCCAAGTCTT
The DNA here is from genome assembly GCA_021437245.1 of Aegilops speltoides. NCBI lineage: Eukaryota > Viridiplantae > Streptophyta > Magnoliopsida > Poales > Poaceae > Aegilops > Aegilops speltoides. The sequence continues at coordinate 517,664,241 of CM038147.1, forward strand.
CCCAAAGGTTCTACTTGGCACTTTATTGAAACAAAAGTTACAAAGCATGATTACTACAGTAGCATAATCATGTGGACACACAAAAACAGTAAGGATAAATATTGGGTTGTCTCCCAACAAGCGTTTTTCTTTAATGCCTTTTAGCTAGGCATGATGATGATAATGATGCTCACATAAAAGATAAGAATTGAAACATAACGGGAGCATCATGAAGCATATTACTAGCACATTTAAGCCTAACCCACTTCCTATGCATAGGGATTTTGTGAGCAAACAACTTATGGGAACAATAATCAACTAGCATAGGATGGCACAACAAGCATAGCTTCAATAATTTAAGCATATAGAGAGGAAACTTGACATTATTGCAATTTCTACAAGCATATATTCCTCTCTCATAATAATTTTCAGTAGCATCATGAATGAATTCAACAATATAACCAGCACCTAAAGCACTCTTTTCATGATCTACAAGCATAGAAAATTTACTACTCTCCTCATAAGCAAACCTCTTCTTTATAGCATACGTATCATCACAATAATCATCATAGGTAGGAGGCATGCTTTCATCATAGTAAATTTGCTCATCAAAGCTTGGGGGACAAAATATATTATATTCATCAAACATAGCTTCCCCAAGCTTGTGGCTTTGCATATCATTAGCATCATGGATATTCAAGGAATTCATACTAACAACATTGAAATCATGCTCATCAAATAAAAACATTCTATAGATTTCTTCCTCTAGCACTTGAGCACAATTATCCTTTCCATCATACTCACGAAAGATATTAAAAAGGTGAAGTGTATGAGACAAACTCAACTCCATTTTTTTTTGCAGTTTTCTTTTATAAACTCAACTAGTGATAAAACAAGAAACAAAAAGATTCGATTGCAAGATCTAAAGATATACCTTCACTTACCTAGCCTCCCCGGCAACGGCGCCAGAAAAGAGCTTGATGTCTACTACACAACCTTCTTCTTGTAGACGTTGTTGGGCCTGCAAGTGCACAGGTTTGTAGGACAGTAGCAAATTTCCCTCAAGTGGATGACCTAAGGTTTATCAATCCATAGGAGGCGTAGGAGGAAGATGGTCTCTCTCAAACAACCCTGCAACCAAATGACAAAAAGTCTCTTGTGTCCCCAACACACCCAATACAATGGTAAATTGTATAGGTGCACTAGTTCGGCGAGGAGATGAAGATACAAGTGCAAAATAGATGGTAGATAAAGGTTTTTGTAATCTGAAATAATAAAAACATCAAGGTAACCAAAGATAAACGTGAGCGTAAACGGTATTGCAATGATAGGAAACAAGGCCTAGGGTTCATACTTTCACTAGTGTAAGTTCTCTCAACAATAAATAACATAGATAGAACATATGACAAGCCCTCAACATGCGACAAAGAGTCACTCCGAAGCCACTAATAGCGGAGAACAAACGTAGAGATTATGGTCGGGTACAAAACCACCACAAAGCTATTCTTTCGGATCGATCTATAAAAGAGTTCGTACTAGAATAACACCTTAAGATACAAATCAACCAAAACCCTAATGTCACCTAGATACTCCATTGTCACCTCAAGTATCCGTGGGCATGATTATACGATATGCATCACACAATCTCAGATTCATCCAACCAACATTAAAGTACTTCAAAGAGTGCCCCAAAGTTTCTACCGGAGAGTCAAGAACGTGTGCCAACCCCTATGCATAGGTTCCCAAGTGTCACGAAACCCGCAAGTTGATCACCAAAACATACATCAAGTGGATCAATAGAATAACCCATTGTCACCACGGTTATCCCACGCAAGACATACATCAAGTGTTCATAAAAGACTCAATCCAATAAGATAACTTCAAAAGGGGAAACTCAATTCATCACAAGAGAGTAGAGGGGGAGAAACATCATAAGATCCAACTACAATAGCAAAGCTCGGGATACATCAAGATCGTTCCATAGAACACGAGAGAGAACACGAGAGAAAGAGAGAGATCTAACACATAGCTACTAGTACATACCCTCAGCCCCGAGGGTGAACTACTCCCTCCTCGTCATGGATAGCGCCGGGATGATGAAGATGGCCTCCGGTGATGGGATCCCCCTCCGGCAGGGTGCCGAAACGGGGTCCCGATTGGTTTTTGGTGGCTAGAGAGGCTTGCGGTGGCGGAACTCCCGATCTATCTTCTGTTCTGGAAGTTTTAGGGTACGTAGGTATATATGGGTGCAGGGAGAACGTCGGTGGAGCTACAGGGGTCCCACGAGGCAGGGGGGCGCGCCCTGGGGGGAGGGCGCGCCCCCCACCCTCGTGAGCACCTCCCGTATCTTCTGACGTGGAGTCCAAGTCCATCAAGTGGGTTTCCTTCCAAAAATAACTTCTCCAGTTGATTTCGTTCGTTTGACTCCGTCGATATTCCTTTTCCTCAAACACCAAAGCAGGCATAAAACAAAGAATCTGGGCTGGGCCTCCGGTTAATAGGTTAGTCCCAAAAATAATATAAATGTGGATAATAAAGCCCAATATTGCCTAAAACAGTAGATAAAGTACCATGGAGCAATCAAAAATTATAGATACGTTGGAGACGTATCACAAGGCGCGGGTTGTGACGGCGCCAGTTTTGGGAGCACGATATCTGAATTTTCGGGATATAACAAGACGCGGGCTGAATTTTAGGGACAAGCTTAACGTGTAGTAATATTGTACTTGTACGTACCAAATCAATTCGCACTTCCCTCAACCAAAAAGAAAACGAAAAAAATAAAACTATTCACACCACACAAAGAGAGAGTCTTGCCCCGTTTTACTATACAAATGCTATTCAAAGCTACTCCCTCCTTCCATCTATATAGGGCCTAATGCGTTTTTTGATGCTAACTTTGACGGAATATTAGAGCAATAATATATGACATGCAACTTACACAAAGCACACCGTTAAATTCGTTTGTGAAAGGTTCTTTCAATGATATAATTTTCACATTGTGCATGTCATGTACTATTAATCTTGTCAATAGTCAAAGGCGGTCTTAAAAACTCATTACGCCCTATATAGATGGAAGGAGGGAGTATGAATCCATGTTATGTACGATTAATTTTTTTCGCTTGCTGTATAATGCATGTAACCTACTCATACCAACATTTTAGTGCATTCCAAATGTCTATACTACCGCTGCAATTTGAACTAAATTTGAATTCGTTTCTCTATTTCAAGAAGAATCTACAATCATGATTGTTGCCAACTTCAACCATCATTCGTGTATTACCTTAATAACACAACACATGATTACTATAGAGATAGATATGAACTATGTGTACTACATGAACTCGAATTCTATTTTTTGAATACACTTGATGTTGATTCCAAATAATAGTACATTTGATGTACTAACTATATATTCATAATCTAAACCATGTTCCATACGTACACCATGTTTATCACACAAAGTATAGTGCCCCGCCCCCTACATTATGACAAGTATTTAGACCTGAGCTACAAAAGCCACACATTAGCCCAAATTATAATCAATGTTCTATGTATTATACGTAGTACTAGCAAGATGCCCATGCATTCCACAGAACATCAACATGATCAAGGGGCCTAATTTGCAAATATGGAGAGGGGTGTGGGTATATTTTTTCAAACTTGCCATAGTTTCCTTCCTATCCGCCAGATATAAATCGGACGGCCTATATTGCAGGATGGCAGGCACACCATCATCAACAACTCCGTTTTTTATAAGAGTAGAGATAAAATATATTATATGTAGTATAACATGTTCATAACCACACCATGTGTATCACCGTTATATATATTCACACATGCGTCGGTTTAAAACACTATGATAAATTCTTCAAATATCCGAATTCGCTTTTTATAATGAAGTATGATCTCTATTCGTCTTTTACACCCACACAATCCTCTTATCTTTGTAGCTAGCGCTAACTTTCTCTCGTGCATGCACACGCCCGCATCCCTCTCACCCTCCCTCAGCATTCTCTAGCTCCATCGCGCAAATTCGTCTTTTCACTTTAGGTCATTCACCCACGGTGTGTGTAGGCCCACCAGCTCCTTCTTTACGGCACGCATCGAGCGATATGCCTCTCTAGCCAGGTGTGCCTAGCACAAACACAAGCTTCCCCTCTTCTCTTATCACCGTCCATGCCTCACTCCCACCACTCTTTTCATCGATCTCATACTCGCACACTCCTCCCCCCTTGATATAGTATGCCTCCCGTACCACCTCCTAGATGCATCCCCCTCTCTCTCTATCCTTCTCCTCGTGCCTCATTTGCTTCTAACACACACACACATGCATGTATACCGATTGATCTCCCAACAAATACCTAGATCGACTTTAACTATCCCCCCATCGATCGACGTACCTCACAAGTTATGTCTCTCCTTTCTCTAACAAAGGGCGATTGATCTTCCTATGTAGTTACGTCTGCTTACCACAGCCATATCATCCCCCCTCATCATTTGTGCATGCCTCCTGACTCGTCTCTCACACGCACGTGCACACACAACAAGCATCCATCTCCTCTCTTATTGATATTGCAGGCGTGCCCTCCGTTTGTCTAGCAAGCCTATCCCACCATTTGTTAGAAGCAACTCCACTACCACCCCCTCCAACACTCTAGCTCTGTATCTCTCCCAACCTTATTCCTCTCCTGCACATATGCATGGATGCCGATCGATCTCCCTTAATACATGAGGCAGATCAATCTCCTTAATACATGAGGTAGGCCTCTCTCCTCCTCCACACATATACCAGCCATTGTACCTCTATAGTTAATTGGGCCTCCCTCTTCCCCCACCACACACCGATAGTCGAGCGCTGCAGGTAGGTATCCATGCCACAGAGACAAACTGCACATGTCCCCTCTCACGTTCCAGTAGGCCAGCCACTCTATATCTTTGATGTGGGCACACTCAAATTCGATGGAACTCTTTATCGATCACGCGCGCGCACACACACACACACACATCATCCCTCTCTTCGATTCTATGGACACCTCAAGCCGATGATACCTCCACTCTCTTCTCGTGGATCGCCCCCTCTATATATATGTTATATCCAGGACCCTATTTCACACACATTGCATATGTTACATTTTTTGATTGACCCCCCCAAAAAAACTCTCACGAACCCACACACTATATCTCTCTAGGTTTGTATCTCTCTCACACAACCCCACGTAGGTGGTGTACGTATACAAGAAGAGAATAGGTGCACCGTGCACGTACTCACGCTTCGTGCCCAGCCACACCCGCGCGAGTACACGGTGGAGCTCATTTCTTTACGAAATGGCTGCCCACGTGCTAATTTGAACGCCTGTAGCAGTTGTTTACCTAGGAAATTCATGTACCACGCGTGCACGAAACAAAGTTCGACTTGACGCATTGCCACGTTATTTCTAAATAATAGCGCTCAATGGCACGTACACAGAATATAAAATGACTTTTATGGAGAAAAAGGTAGTCCGCTCCACTATATACAATGGAGCCTGCCTGCCTGGTTTGTCACTCTTCAGAGTATCTCACACAAGGCTGCGGTGGCCTCTCTCTCTCTCACTGTTGGTCACTGATCCGGCTGCATCCCGTCCGCCGGGGGAAAGGGAGGAAGTGCATCGTTTCTCCGTTCGACGGCGCCGAGGTAGCACATCCCGATCTGCGGTACACGCCGTTCTCTCTGACCAAGCTCCGGCGCGGCAGGGCCTATGCCACCTGCTCATTGCCGCAGTATGGGCATATTCCGCCCGCTGCCGCTCACCTAGTTACATCACGATGACCTCCAGGTATCCCCTCCGACCTTGCTCCACTGCCCGTCTTCCCACGTCGCTGCATGTGGATCTTCCATAGTTCTTTGCCCAAAACGTAGCTCGTCCGGTGTACTTTCCATGTTGCAATCTCGTCCTCACACCGTTTTAGACAAACACAACCGTGTTGTTATTTTCCCTTAGGACAAGGAATATGCTTCTTTTTTGTCGTCACATGTGTCATCAACTGTTATGGGCCAGTAATTGTTTCCTTTCTACCTCTTTTTTGCAAAAAGGGCTATCCATTTCACCTCGTTGCTATTGCGACCTTTTGGTGAACTGCACAAATCACTTTTTTCTTAAGAGTGTTTTGTGCAGTTGTATTAAAATGTCACACGGGCAACGTCTCTACATTTCAGTGCGACTGCACAAAGGGAGATTGGTTTTGCTCTATCCTCCTCATCCAACTCCGAGCCTAATCTTCTCCAACTAGTTAGTCTTAAGAGAGACTGCAAAGGTGAACAGCTTCTATTTGTGTGTTTACTATTTCATCAGCAGTCCTCTATTATCGTAATCACACTTAATATCTTTGGAACAGGGACGCTCAGCTCTATTTTAGTGGAACTACACAAAATGATCGGAATGTTGCATGCTCCAGACATCTACTTTTTTCCCAACATGCCTTGTTGATTTAGACAGAGCTGGGGGAAGTTGCTGCCAATGAAAGCATGGATCAATTTTAATTTAACACCTTCTCACAACTCTGTCTTCATTTGTGATGTAAATATTAGCTCTGATCTGCTAAATTGACATGCATTAGCAAGGAAGTTAGTTTTTTATTGTTTCCAAAAGAGCATCGATGGCAAGACACATGAAACAAAAGCTGAAAGCTCACACTATTGTACAATTTCATGTCGCTGGAAAATTATTTGTATAGTACGTCAATTATGTAAACAAATGCTGGAAGCTTCATAGCATTGCCATAAGCCTCTTCAGCATCCGGGTCCATGTGCCATGCACAAAATTATACTCCTTCATTCCTAAATATTTGTCTTTTTTACAAATTTCAAATGGGCATATTTTAGAGTGTAGATTCACTCATTTTGCTTCGTATGTGTACTCCCTCCATTCCTAAATACTCTATTCGTCTTTCTAGAGATTTCAACAAGTGACTACATACGGAGCAAAATGAGTGAATCTACACTCTAAAATATGTCTATATACATCCATATGTAGTAGTCCATTTGAATCTCTAAAAACACAAATATTTGAGTAGTCACTCGTTGAAATCTCTAGAAAGACAAATACTCCGGAGTATATATAAGAACCAAGGGGGTAGTGCACAACCGCATGGGAGACTCAGCCCGTTCGTTGCGCCGCATTAATAGTGAGTAATGAGCAGTCAAATCATAAGCCCCACCTTTCCCCACTGTAAGTTGCTCGGAAGAAGCAACCATCAATACGCTCTTCTTTGAATCCGCTCATACTACTCCATTCGTCACTGTTTATAGAGCGCGCTTCAGAAAAAACAAAAAAGAAAAAAATCTGTGGGACCAAGCGACTAGCGATCGGCCTGAAAAATAGCATTGGTAGTTATAGCACGGCGTCTATTACTAGAGGGAATAATGGGTACACACATGCATGTAGTGCTTCCACCCCGGGTACACACATGCATGCACTTACTCCACTCCGTAGTAGTAGTACATCGAGAGAAAATTGTGGACTTGATTGCGGTTACCACGCCCTTATTAATTGAGCATTAAACCAAATGCGTCTAAAGTCTCTCTGGTGGGGGAAATGCATTGAGAGAAATGCATCATAATGAAGCGCTACCATGGCTGTGACGGAGGGAGGAGTAGTATGAAGGTGCAAAACCAAGTACGCGTATGGCCAGTCGGTCAACGCACCTCCTCTTGGCATATCACTGACATGTGGGACAGGAGTGTGAGCAAACCGATCTCAATGGACGGCAAAGAGCCAACCCGCTGTTCCTTGAGAGAGACGAGGAGAGAGAACACACAAACGGGCTCGCACGCGGAGGCCAAGATATATTCGAACATGGTTGGTTGATCGATATCATCATTACATGTTGGGCTACCGTTTTCGCCCTTCTCCGGAATAAATGTGTACTTTATTAGAGATTAAAAAAAATAGTACAGATGCTCCACCATGCGGTTCTAGTAGTAGTACTACTCGTACTACTAAAACTAACGATGATAACATAAACAGTTCAGATCCAAAATCATGGCACACGGGCCCAAAGTGACAAGCACTAAGCATGGCAAAGTCAAAGCAACATCAATCTCAGAACATAATGGATACTAGGGATCATGCCTTAACAAAACTAACTCGATTACATGATGAATCTCATCCAACTCCCTCACCGACCAGCGAGCCAAAGAAGGAATTACTGACTCCCGGTGGGGAGCATCATGGAGTTGGCGATGGAGAAGGGTTGGTGATGACGACGATCGAAGATTCCCCTCTCTGGAGCCCCAAACGGACTCCAGATCTGGCCTCCCAATGAAGAATAGGAGGCGGCGGCGGCTCCGTCTCGTGAAACGCGATAATTCTTCCTCCTTGATTTTTTTTCTCCAAAAATAGGATTTTATAGCATCGGAGATAGGGTCAGCGGGGCCACCAAGTGGTCACAATCCACCTGGGCGTGCCAGGATGGGGCGCTCCCTGGTGGGTTGTGCTCACCCAGGGGCCCCCCTCTGGTGGTTCTTGGCTCCAGTATTTTTCTTTTATTCTATAAAAAATCTCCAAAAAGTTTCATTCTATTATGAGAAATTTTATTTCTGCACAAAAACAACACCATGGTAGTTCTGCTAAAAACAACTTCAGTCCGGGTTAGTTTCATTCAAATCATGCAAATTAGAGTCCAAAACAAGAGTAAAAGCATTAGGAAAAGTAGATACGATGGAGACGTATCATGCATAGTCTTGTGTGTACCTCCTAATGGATTGATACCTTGGTTCTCAAACTGAGGGAAATAGTTATCTCTACTTTGCTGCATCGCCCTTTCCTCTTCAAGAGAAAAACCAATGCAAGCTCAAGAAGTAGCACACATAGGGACCGATATGGACATCCATGATTCCGCTGTCGGTCATCAAATGGAGTTTCATTCATGTCTATGGGTTATCGAACCTACGGGGTCATAAGCTTAAGGCAATCAAGATATACTGAGTGTTAGTAGGACGGAAGTGATGAGAAAATATTTTTGGAATTATTTCATTAATATTTAGAATAATTCTGAGAGGATCTCGAAGCATTTCGGGGTCACGGGAAGGGTTTTGGTGAATATCTGGTAATACCAGGTATTACCAATAAATAAAATATAGGTGAAAATGTTTCTGGGGATGTTAAATCTTCTATTATATAATTAAGATAGAAGTAAAACGAGATAGCACGTTCATCCACATAGATGAAATTATCTAAGCCATTAATTTTAGATATAAACAGCTGAGATCTCAAGATATAAACGTTACATACAAACGATATGTGTGTGCATTGTTTTGCACGTATGAACTATGTCACGTACATGGATCGGTGGTGAAAAAGCAACCACTATTACGTGCATGAGACAAGTTTTCAATGTACCATCACGTGTGTTGTAAAAGAAAGGGAGGAAAGTTATCAATTTCAATTTGGACTCCAATGGGAAAGAAAAAACGTGCACTCCAGACATACCAAAATCAATCTTTGCATAGTCAGACTATGTACGCGACAACTTCACAGTGAAAGAAATAACGTTCCACTAGAAAAAAAATGCGCTACATTTTCTTTGCTTTTAATACCGAGGAGATAAAATTAGGAAACTTACAAATCTGGTGTTAGAAAAGGAAAGTGACAACGAAATCAAAGAAAAATAGTCAGGAAATAAAATTAGGAAAAGCAAAAATTGCGGTGATAAAAAAGGATAGAGCCAACGTAATCAAAGCAACCACCTCTTTTTTACTTAACATGGCTAATAACTCAGGGGAGATCCCTGACCACGTACGAGACAACTTCACAACGATGAAACGCGTACAGACCAGATCATTTTGGTGTTACAAAGGAAACAATCTCTTGCGTACAAAGCTGACAAGTATGGAGGCCGTAAACCGGATCATGGAAACACGTACAGACCGGATCATTTTGGTGTTACAAGGGAAACAAGTGACTCTCCCAGGAATAGAATATCATGTGATGCATTAAAAAGGAATAGAATATCATGCGTAAATCTTTCAGTCTACAAGGGAGTATACATGTACGAGCCATACTTTTTTTTGCACATGCCATACTGATACAAGAGAGGTTCACGTGCATCTAATGGAAAAAAAATGAAAACATACAGTAACTTCAACGATGCTTACATCCAGTACGAGCCATACTTTCTTTTTGCACATGACACGAGAGAAGTCATCCAACTGGTACGAAATTAAAATTTACCTTAGAACACAAAAACTGGTAGAAATTTGCATTAAGATGTGAATAAATGGAATCGTATATTGTACTGTAAGAAAACACAATGTGTGATAGGCGAGGCATGTGATGGAATATATAACAAAATGCAAGAATAAGTCATCAATGATTGGATTTTTCTCTGTGAAAAATCCTAGAAATATATTGGGTGCAAAGATAACTCACATCGTATTAGAAAATAAAGAGCAATTTTATGAAATAATGGAACTATTTGTACAAAACTTTAATCATGGTTTTCTCAAATGCACATTTTGACTTTTTCTAAAAATTAGGATGCAGTGGGAGATAAAATATAGAAAAATGCAGGAAAATACCTCCAACGAATGAACAAATGAATATAGTTATAGCCACGCGAATGCCCGGGACTGAAGAGTGAAGATATAAATTATATACCAATTACCCCTTTTTCTTATAGTGAAACTATGTCTTCAATTTAAGTGATCAAAACAGCTAATACAATTCTTAAAGCAAAATAACAAAACGGTGCAAGAAGACTACACATATCTATGGTAGGATAAAAAGAGAAAAAAATTGGGAAACTATTTTAAACTATTCAGCATCACAGCCTCTATGTATCAAATATATTGATATGCTATAATTTAGTAGATGAAGTTATTTGGGCATTTTTTGTTGAATACACAAATAGTTTTATATTATGATAGATAGCTAACCAGCAGACATAATGAGCGCAATATTATATTAGCATGTGGAAGCATGTAGTTATATTGCATGATGCAACTATAACAGTAATGAGGGGGGCTATACTACACATTAATGTTAGATATTATGTTTTCTTAGGTTGTTTCTTAAAGATTGTAGATAGAAGACAGACACCAATATAGTTTGGAATGTCATGACCGGGCCAAAATGATATGACTTGCCGTTGTCATGCATCCAATATGTTACCAACAGTACTTATCACACACGATAAAAAAAGTTCCCATTAATATACTAATGTTTTCTCATGATACACATATTAATCATAATTACTGTTGACAAACAAGTTCCTGCATTAGGCATTTTCAACATAATTTTGTATGTTTGGAAGTCTGACATCCTATAAGAACATCACAATGCTAATTAAGATATAAAAACATTTTAAGAAATCTAGCCGCGCAAATGCGCGGGTCACACCGCTAGTTATATATAAAATGGTGTGAAATTATTTAGAACAATTTTATATTTAATTTAATATCAGCGGGCTGGGGCAGGCACCCCTTACCTAAGGAAGGAGGCCGAATTGGAGAGGCAAGAGGATTCCTCCTCCCCTTCCCTAGCCGGCACACCAAGGGGAACTCCTTCCCCCCTTGGTGGCAGCCCTCCTCCCTCTATCTTAGATATACTTGTGGATTGGTGCTCTTTTGCTACACAAGTTTTGGAGCCTCGTCTAGTTCTTCTAGTTCTAGTTCAAGTTGGTCCTGGTTTACTAATTAGAGCTAGAATAATCCTCATAATTAGAAGCCCCGTGTGTTTCTAATCTCCTCCTTCTAATTCTCCGGCGATGATTAGCTCTTGGCAGCGAAGCGCTGCCGCATCATGAAGGTTGCATGCTTGCAACAAAGTAGAGAGGTCGTGCTTTCGGTCTTCGGTGTGAGGGACTGTTGAAAGGATCGAGAAGAGGTGTCTAGAGGGGAGGGTGAATAGACTCTAAGTAAGAAAAGTTGCAGTTTTTAATATATTTAAGTTGAAGTGGAGTTTTGGCACAAGTTTTAACATTCACAATACATATCAAGCAAGCATGATAAGAGTATATGAGCAGCGAAAAGTAAAGCATGCAAATTGCAAGAATGTAAAGGGGTGGGATTGGAGTGTGCAAACTCAATTTGGAGAAACAAAGATTTTTTATCTGTAGATAGGTGGTGCTATCGTACATCCACGTTGATGGATACTTCAGCCCACGTAGGGTAACGGTTGCGCGAGTCCATGGAGGGCTCCACCCACAAAGGGCCCACGAAGAAGCAACCTTGTCTATCCCACTGTGGTCGTCGCCCACAAAGGACTTGCCTCACTCGGGTAGATCTTCACGAAGTAGGCGATCTCCTTGCCCTTACAAACTCCTTGGTTCAACTCCACAATCTTGACGGAGGCTCCCAAGTGACACCTAACCAATCTAGGAGACACCACTCTCCAAGAGGTAACAAATGGTGTGTTGATGATGAACTCCTTGCTCTTGTGCTTCAAATGATAGTCTCCCCAACACTCAACTCTGTCTCACAGGATTTGGATTTGGTGGAAAGAAGATTTGAGTGGAAAGCAACTTGGGGAAGGCTAGAGATCAAGATTTATGTGGTAGGAATGGAATATCTTGACCTCAACACAAGTGTAGGTGGTTCTCTCTCAGAAAATGTATGTTGGAAGTGTAGGCATGTTCTGATGGCTCTCTCAATGAACGAAGGGTGGGTGGAGGGGTATATATAGCCTCCACACAAAATCTAACCATTACACACAATTTACCAAACTCAGTGGGACCGAATCGTGAAACTCGGTCAGACCAATTTAGTTCATAATGTGACCGTTAGGCATTTCGGTGGGACTGATATGATCAACTCGGTAGGACCAATGTGCTAGGGTTAGGGTAAAGCCTCAACTTGGTTTGACCGATTACACAAACTCAGTGGGACCGATTTGGGTAATAAGCGAAATAGAGAGTTGGCCAGGCAAACTCGGTGGGACCGATTGCATACCTCGGTGGGACCAAAATTATTGCAATAGGCAATAGAGAGTTTGCAAGCCCATCTCGGTGAGACCGAGATCCCATCGGTGAGACAGAAAAGACTAGGGTTCCTGGTAGTGCCTATGTCAACTGAACTCGGTGGCGCCGGATAGAAAGTTTTGGTGGGGCCGAGTTTGACTGTTGGTTTGGGACATATGTGGATGTGATAAAGTGGTTGAGGGCTTTGGAGCATATCACTAAGCACTTTGAGCAAGCAAGCCATTAAGAAACACCTCATCCCCTCTTAACAGTATTGGCTTTCCTATGGACTCAATGTGATCTTGGATCACTGAAAGTAAAATGTAGAGTCTTGTGCTTTGAGCTTGAGCCAATCCTTTGTCCTTAGCATCTTGAAGGGGTTCCACATCCTCTAGTCCATGCCACTCCATTGTTGAACTTATCTGAAACATACTAGGTAAGAGTATTAGTCCAACAAGAGATATGTTGACATTAATTACCAAAATCACCCAGGGAGCACTTGTGCTTTCAATCTCCCCCTTTTTGGTAATTGATGACAACATACATCAAAGCTTTAGATAAAGATATAGAGAATAACAAGTAAAGCTTTGGAAAGACATGTAACATGCATAGGCTCCCCCTACCACTACTAGGAAAAGGTCTGCTAGTGGCGCACCTATTTTGCCTACTAACGGCGCACTACAGGTGCGCCACTAGCACCACGCCAGATACTAATGGCGCACCAGGCAGTGTGCCATTAGTATAGCCCACGGTGCGCCATTAGTATCTGGCGGCATTAATTACCAAAACCACCCAGGGAGCACTTGTGCTTTCAACTGTTCGTGGGATATTAGCGGGATCGTTCATCGGCGGTTCAAGGGACTTCAAGTATGATCTACACCGACGTGTTCTTCTTCCACTGTAACTTGGTGATGGTAATGATCATAATCCCAACCTGTTATACATCTTCATTGATCTTGGGTGTGCGTAGGCGCGCATTTTTTTGTATTCTACTATGTTTCCCAACGCCGAGTTCCCTAGACGGGCGGGGAAATGAACACCTCAGCAGAGAGATGAAAGAAACCATCTATACCCACACATGCACACCTAGCAAAAACTTGATAGAAAAAAAAAGATTTCTCATCCTATGCCTAGAGAGAGAGACGCCTTTAGACTGACAACATTCAAACGCGTGGTGGTTGAGTAAGCACTGAGACCACCATCACTGAGGGTGGGAAGGAGGATAAGTGGAAACACCTAGTGATGCCATGTGTCGAAAGAAAGAACGTGGACCCATTGAGATCCTGAATCATGGTTACCGGGTTAGGGGAGTGTGGTATTTTTCTCTCTCGTAGCAATGCACGCGCTCTTTTGTTAGTAACATGTTAGCTAGGTTTGATACGGACTGCGGGTTCAGTAACCCAAATATTAGGGGGTTTCCTACAAAAGCAAAGATCTGACTTAAAACTGGATTATGAGTTGATCAAGACAAGCATCATGGGGTTTTCTACAAAAGCAAAAACTATATAATTTACCCTCGACTATGGGTTGATTTTTAGAAAAGTCAAGGACTTACTGCAAAATGTGCGACCCATTTTTTATGGGTATTTGCAGGTATAAATATAGCGCCAAATCGAGGCTTATGAGTACAGGGCGCACCGCAACGCTTGGTGCCAAGTGGGACGCTAGCCCAAATTTTTCACTTTTTCTTTTTATTGTGTCCTTTTCCCTTTTTTCAGAACTTTTTCAAATGTGTGAATTCTTTTTTCAATTTGTGAACTCCTTCAAATGTGTGAAATTTAGTAAAATTCATGACATTTTTTCAATGGATGAACTTCCTTTTTTAAAATTCATGTTTTTAGTTTTGGTGAACTTTTTCTCTCAATTTGGTATCTTTTTTCTAAATTTTATTCTTTTCAAAATTTGCCAAATTTTTGCAAGTTTTTGTAGTTCTTTTGGATTGATGAATTTTTAGCATTTTTTGTGTCAATTTGGTATTTCTTTTCAAAATTTGCCAAACTTTTGCAAGTTTTTGTAGTTCTTTCGGATTGATGAATTTTTTAGCATTTTATGTGTCAAAATTTTATACTTCTTCAAATTTGGGAATATTTTATTTTCAACATCGACGACTAACAATCAACTGGTCAAATATATATCTATACCTACTAATAAAAGAGCTATTGCTTCTTACCATCGTAATTTTCATCCGTCTGGTCCGTCATAGGATTTTCGTCCGTCCGCCCGTGTAAAAAAAGAAGAAATTCGTTTGGTGTTTGGTCACTTTGTCTAGCGCTGGGTGTCTCTCGTATGGGCCTCAGCCCGACCAGCCAAACTGCAACCGCCATAGGATTTTTGTCCGTCCATCCGTGTATAAAAAGAACAATTCATTTTGATTTTCGTCCATCCGTCCGTGTACAAAAAGAACAATTCGTTTTGTGTTTGGTCACTTCGTCTGGCGGTCGCCCGTATGGGCCTCAGCCCGGCCGGCCAAACTGCAACCAAGTTTCTTTTGTCCACCCTCATGGCCTCGCGGTGGTAATAAAACGGCAAGGAGTCGCAGTTTCGCATAGGAGACGACTCTCCTGGGCCGGCCCACTAGCTCTCCTCCGCAGAATGAAAAATCGCAAAAATGACAAGAGGGCTAACCAAGAATCGAACCGGTGAATAGCTGAAGATGCACACCACGCGATAGCCACTGCGACACGCAAGCTAGTCTGACAAATATGCAGCACCAACATTAAAGAACCTGAACGAGTCCTTAGCCACTGTAGTAACTGTGGTTTATAGCATACAATTACATACTGAAACTTCTATTAAAATTTCAAGCGTAAAAAGGAAAACTTTTGGAAACGAAAACATTATTTGGGACCTGAATAGAAACTAAAACCAAGTAGGAATAAAAAATTGAATACGAGAATATTTTCTAAATTATGAACTACTTTTCGTAAATGCAAAACATCTTTTCCAAAACAAATAGAAAAATTCAAAAGGTGAATTTTTTTAAAAAACTAAACTTTTCAAAAAAAACCTCGAGCATATTTTGAATTTGTGAACTAATCTATAAAACATGAACATTTTTAAAATTTGTGAACAAAGTTTGAAAACTGTAGCTTTTTTAGAATATGTGAACAAATTTGGAAAACAAGAAGATTTTTTGAAATTCCAAATATTTTAGAATTTGTGAACAAAAATTAAACATGCAAACAAATTTTGAATTTATCAACAAATTTTAAAAAATGAACATTTTTCGAATATGTGAGAAAATTTTGAAAACCAAAATATGTTTTTTAATTTGCGAAATTTTTTGCAAAATGGGAATAAGTTTTGAAATTCCAGAATAATTTTGAATTTGTGAACAAAATTTGGAAATACTAACATTTTATGGAATTACCAAACATTTTTTATTTGTGAAAAAAATTTAAATATGTAAACATTTTTTAATTTGTGAACAAATGTTAGAAAATGGGAACGTTTTTGAAAACAAATATTTTTTGGTTTGTAACAAAATTTAAGAGGTGAACATTTCTTGATTTATCTGGCATTTTCTGAAACAAAGCGAACATTTTTTGATTTGCCAAACATTTTCTGAAACGAAGCAAACAAATTATAAAAATTTGCGAACAAAATTTGAAAAAAGTTAAATTTTTTTGTAAAAATGAACAAATTTGTAAGAGGCGAACATTTTTTGTAAAAAATAACTAATTTTGAGAAAGGGAAATGGTGAAGATTTTTTTAGATCTGTGAACAATTTGTGAGATAGGGAACAAATACTCTAAATGCGAAATTTTTTGAAAAAATTTACGAACAAGAAATTTTTTGTATTTTGTGAACAAATTTTCTAAACGAAAACATTTTATAAATTTATGAACAAAATTTGAAAATGGGACATTTTTAAAATTTTCGAACATTTTCCGTGAATCTCAAACAACATCTTCAGAAATCACAGTTTATTTAGATATTACAAGTATTTTTTTCAAATTAGCATACATTTTTCAAAAATGTGAACATAATTTGAAAATAGGAACAAAATTTTGAATTTTGAACAACATTTGAAATTTCCAAAAAAATTGGAAAATGTAAAATAAACTTGAAAACTTAAAAAAGGAAATGAAAAGGGAACAAAAGAAAAAGGAAACAGTAAAAAAGAGAAACTAAAATTAGGAGGAAAAAAAGGTACCAAACTGGAACGAATGAACTAGTCGAATGGGCCGGCCCAGGAGCTTTGTTGGTTCCTTCCCTCTGTGCGATACGGCGACAATTTGCCGCAATGCACGGCAAATAGGGATTTCCAATAAAACAACCAAAAAAAAACTCAAGTGGGAGTCAAACTCGAAACCTTAGAGTTAGCTTTAACTCCTTTAACCAACTAGGGCACTGTAAGCTTGTGACTACAAAAGGTTGTATAATGTTTATATATTAAAGGAAGAGTCCACACAATGGCATTGGGCCTTCGCCTGTGCTCCAGCGACTGGGCCGAATTCATCAGCGCGTGTCGGTGTACTAGAATAGGGGTACCCTAGTATCCCGAACTTGTGCACGGGCAGTCGCAGCGCCCCGCGGCAAGGCTTGCCGGGTGACCGCCAAGGTCCTCCGTGGTTCCTTTGGAGCCATTCAAGAACAAAGTGTTCAAGTCAAGGAGACAAGGCCCCGGCAAGAGGAGCTTGCCGGGAAGGAGACAAGGCCCCGGCAAGAGGAGCTTGCCGGGAAGGCCAACCAAGGCATCTCAAGGAACTTGCCGCGACGCGCCGTGCGTCCCGGCAAGGCCCAGTGAGCGACAAGATTCCGGACGCGACAAGACAATGACCGCATGCAAGGCGCTTGCGCGCAAGCCACCACTGCACTCCACGCCCAACAAGATCCATCAACATGTCGCGATGGGACCTTTCCAGTAGCGTGGCGAGAGAGGTCTGGCCAGCGGTCGCGAGGTGGCAAGCGACGCCGACAAGATTGCCATCGTGGCGGCGGTGGCGCCCGACGGTCCTTTTACGCCTTTGTTTGGGCGACAGACGGGCATTTAATGCCTTTGTCCCCCCGTCGAGGTTAGGTATGATACACTATTCAGGTAGTTGTACCAACCGCAACTCCTTTTCCATTTTTGCCCTTGCCCACGTTGCCACCTGTCGGTGACCCCTTGAGCATATAAAAGGAGGCCCATGCGCAACGTGGAGGGGGGTTGGAAACCAAAAAAACACTCATGCTCGGTCTCGTTAGCGGCTGGTGCATACTGTAGCACACAGCGCTCCCGAGCAAGAACACAATACAAATCAGACATGCAGCAGTAGGAGTATTATCTCTCCGGAGAGCTCCGAAGCTGGGTAAATCGCTCGTGTGCTTTGCCTCGATCCGCTCTTCGTGCGATCTCCGCCCCCCGCCGAACCGAAAGGGGCCCGGTCCACCGGCCCCATAGGTGTTCGTTCCCACGACATCTATGGCGCGCCAGGTAGGGGGCGTCGAGGTTGTGTGAACCCGATCCGGCGTTCACGCGAGCTAGATCTTCATCCTCTTCATCATCTTCATCGACATGCCACCGAAGAAGAAGGCTTCGGAGGTGGCTGCTCCGTCCACGTCGATCCCACCGCCGTCGGAGCAAACGGGTGGTGGGGTAGACGTCGGCGGAAGAACAGGCGTCGACGAGGGAGCTCACGCTGCTGCCAGGTCCAAGGACAAGGCTGCGCAGACCTCAGCGTCCGTACATGCGCCGCGCCCATCTCAGGAGGTGCGGGGCCAACAGCGTCATGGTACTCGCGGTACCATACGTTCGTTGGACCGAGATCGAGCCGGTGGATCTCGGGATGCTCAAGACCAGCATACGCGCCAAGATGCTGGCACGAGCAAGACACGGTCGCCTGGACGGGATGCTGCTCCTTCTAACATAGTTAGAAGTCCGAGCATATCCCGCTCCTCGCACCGTTCGCCACCACCACCCAAAACTTCGGAAGAAGCTTTGGCACGAGCTCAACTGCTCCTGGATTACCCTCCAACGGCGGACAAGATCGACGAATGGAGGGCCACCATTCAGAGTCTCATCGGCTTCGCCAACGGCGACACTCCACGGCAGCCGGTTACATCGCAGCCGCGGCAAGATTGCGAGGCACGAGCTGATGGCGACAAAACCGGTGGGGGTGCAACCACCGTGCACTCTCCGCCCCGAAGGCCAAGATCGCCGACTCGCCGGGTCAACCCCGACACCGACTCCACAGCGTCGTCAGATCCACGAGCTCGTCGCGATCAGCGCCAAGTTCTTCACGAACGACAGCAAGAAGACTTCGTACTCGATCGAAGCGTCAAGAGAAGCGGCGTCAATCGGACCAGGCGCTGGGCCCATTGTCGACATGCATGCGCCAGGGAACCAGCGACTTGCCGTCGCTGTAGGTTGCCCTGCGTTCACTCGTGAGCTGCGGCAAGTCGATGGGCCCAAGACCAAGAATTTCAAGCCGACGCGTGCGAGAGAAGTACGACGGCAGGTTGCATCCGTCGGAGTTCCTCAAAGATCTACACCATCGCGGTGCAAGCTGCCGGGGGGCGCGACGACAAGATCCTTGCCAACTACTTCCCGCTGGTGCTCAAGCCCAATGTCAGGTCCTGGCTCATGCACTTGCCGGACAACTCCATATCCTCCTGGGCAGATTTGTGCCATCAGTTTGTCGGCGCCTTTACAGGCGGCCACAAGCCTCATGGCCAAGAGAGCGACCTTCATCTGCTCGCCCAGAAGGAAGGAGAGCCCCTGCGCAAGTACATTCAGAGATTCAGCCAAGTACAGCGCAACATCCTAGATGTCCACCCTGCCGCGGTCATCAGCGTGTCCCATCAGAACGTGCGAAACCGCAGGATGCGGGAGGAGATGGCGATGTGCAAGATCAGAGACGTCAGTGAGCTATATGCCCTGGCCGACAAGTGTGCACGTGTTGAGGAAGGGAGGAAACTCCCCGGAGAGAATGCAGGAGCAGGAGGATCTGACAGCGATGATGCTGCCCCGGCAAGGAAAAACCGGCGGCGGAACAATAGGAAGAAGAAAGGCAAAGATGTGCTAGCCGTTGAGCAGTCCGGCAACGAGGTGGCGCCAAGGAAGCCGAAGCTGTGGCGGCCGCCGACAAGCAGGACGGCTCCGGCAAGCAGTACTGCAAGATCCACCGCACCAAGGGCCATGATCTCCAGAGCTGCAAAAAGGTCGAGCAGCTTGTCGAGCAGCAAAAGGCTGAGTACGAGCAACGTGACAAGGAGAAGGCCCAAGAAGGTACTAGAGGATCCGGCAAGAAACGTCCCGGCCGGGGAGGACACCGCGGCAAGGCCAAGCAGCGGCAAGGAGACAGACCTCCCCACGGCCGCGACAAGGATGAAGATGAAGACGACAATGAAGATATGGATGATGACAAGGCCGATGAGCAGGAGTTTCAGAAAGCCACAGAGGTCCTGTGCGTTGACGGCGGTGCTTCTCTGCATACTTCGCACCGCCAGCTCAAACAGTGGGTGCGGGAAGTCAATGCAGCAGAACCACCCGTCGAGTCACGCAAGCCTCTGAAATGGTCCGGCACGCCTATCATCTTTGATATTGAGGACCACCCTGATAGCATAACTGCGGTCGGGTGCTTGCCGATGTTGGTCTCACCAACTATCCGCAACCTCAAGGTCACTAAGATGCTAGTTGACGGCGGGGCCGGCTTGAACCTGATCTCCTCTGCGGTACTCTAGAAGCTCCAGATCCCTGACAGCGAGCTCAAAGAGACCGGCACGTTCCAAGGAATCAATCCGGGGAGGAGCAAGCCAAAGGGAAAGATCACGTTGCCGGTGACATTTGGCAACGAGTTGAACTTCAGGACTGAGAGGGTCACTTTTGACGTTGCTGACTTTCCATTGCCTTACAATGGGATACTCGGCCGTCCAGCACTCGCCAAATTCATGGCAGCCTCTCACTATGCATACAACGTACTAAAGATGCCAGGACCGATAATTGTCATCTCTGTCCTTGGCGACAAGAAGGATGCTCTTATCTGCGCCGACAAGATCTACCGGGAAGCAGCAGCCGCAGCTGAACGCAAGTCACTTGCCGCTGAAGCTCCCGGGGGGAAGAAGAAGACCAAGTCCGGCAAGAGTTCTGATGCCCACTCCGGCAAGCGCACCTCTTCGGAGTGCTGCGCTACCGTCGAGGACGCATCATTGAGCTCCACCGGCAAGTGTAAGAAGGCAATGGCAGCTCCGCCAGAAACCAAGAAGGTGCCCGCCAAGGAGGACGGAACTGGTGGTACCTTCACCATCAGTGCCACTCTCGACCCTAAATAGGAAAGCGCTCGTTGCTTTCCTGCGGTAACGCCGACGTGTTTGCGTGGCAACCGTCTCACATCCCCGTGTTCCCGGAAAGTAATCGAGCACCATCTTGCCGTCTGTCCTCATGCGCGGCCCGTCAAGCGAAGGTCGAAACAGCGATGGAGCGCCAAGAATTCATCGCAGAAGAAATCAAGAAGTTGCAAGCAGCAGGCCTTGTCAGAGGAGTGCTCCATCCTACGTGGTTGGCCAATCCTGTAGTCGTGCGCAAGGCAAACGGGAAATGGAGGCTTTGTATCGACTTTACCGATGTTAATAAAGCTTGTCCCAAAGACCCATTTCCCTTGCCGCGCATTGACCAGATTGTTGACTCCACGACCGGATGTGACTTGCTTTTATTTCTTGATGCATACTCAGGATACCATCAGATCTTCATGGCAGAAGAGGATGAGGAGAAGACCGCATTCATCACTCCATGTGGCACATACTGTTTCATATGGATGCCTTTCGGTTTGAAGAATGCTGGTTCAACATTTGCAAGGGTAGTCCATCACGCTTTTGAGCCACAAATGCACAGAAATGTAGAAGCCTACATGGATGACATAGTGGTCAAGAGCAAGGACAAGGCAACTCTGATTCAAGATTTAGATGAAACCTTTGCAAATCTGCGCAAGATCAACCTCAAGTTGAACCCCGAGAAGTGTGTGTTTGGAGTCCCCTCCGGCAAGCTTCTCGGGTTCTTCGTGTCTCAGCGGGGAATTGAAGCCAATCCCGACAAGATCAAAGCCATTGAGCAGATTGAAGCACCAAAGCGCGTCAAGGATGTACGAAGGCTTGCCGGTTGCGTAGCTGCTCTCAAAGAGTTTATCTCTAAGTCGCTAAGCGGCTACGCCATTTTTCAAAATATTGAAAAGGCAGGTCCAATGAAATGGACTCGAAGCGGAGGCTGCGCTGCGAGACTTGAAGAGATACTGTCCTCCACTCAATACTTGTCGCACCTAAGCCACAAGAGAAGTTGCTGCTGTATATAGCGGCAACCAATCAAGTGGTTAGTGCTACGTTAGTAGCGGAGAGGGAGGCGGATGATGAGCCAGCAACCACGGCAGGTGCATCCAGCGACAAGCAGGGGGCTTCACCAGCAAGCTCTGGTCCCGACAAGGATGGATCTGCGCAGGCACATGAGGAGGTGCAGAAGAAAATGGTGCAGCGCCCAGTCTACTTTGTCAGTTCCCTTCTGCAGGGGGCTAGGTCAAGGTACTCTGGTGTGCAGAAATTGCTTTTTGGCCTTCTCATGGCCTCGAGAAAGCTGCGCCATTACTTCCAAGCACATGAGATCATAGTTGTCACTCGTTTACCGCTGAAGAGGATACTGCAGAATCCAGAAGCAACAGGCAGGATTGTCGAGTCGGCACTGGAACTGTCAAGCTTTGGCCTCAAGTTTGAGAGCACTTCAACCATCCAGAGCCGGGCATTGGCAGAATTCATAGCTGAATGGACGCCAACACCAGATGAAGAAATTCCAGAGACGAGCATCCCCGTCAAGGAAGCAAGCAAAGAATGGCTGATGTACTTTGATGGTGCCTTCTCGCTGCAAGGCGCCGGTGCAGGCGTGCTACTTGTCGCACCCACCGGAGAGCGCCTCAAGTACGTAGTCCAGATGCACTTTCCCAAGGAGAAAGCGACAAACAATACTGCAGAGTATGAAGGATTGCTTGCCGGTCTCAGGATCACAGCTGACCTTGGGATCAAGAAGCTCATTGTCAGGGGTGACTCGCAACTTGTCGTTCGCCAAGTGAACAAGAATTATCAGAGTCCGTTGATGGAAGCTTACGTTGATGAAGTGAGAAAGTTAGGAGAACACTTTGACGGCCTACAGATGGAACATGTTCCAAGAGCTCAGAACGACATTGCCGATGGCCTATCAAAGTGCGCCGCACTTAAGTTACCTGTGGAACCAGGGATCTTTGTGCTCAAGCTGACTCAACCATCTGTAACACCATCAACTGGACAGAGAAAGAAGAGGAAGTTGATTTCTGGTGACTATTTTCCGGCAGAGCTCCCCGAAGCCGCCGCCAAGAAGGTCCCCAAGATCAACACCAAGGGTGCTGAGGAGCAGTCTGCTCCGACAAGCCCTAGGGTTTGTTCCATTGAAGCAGACGCTCCCGACAAGTTTTGCTCCGGCAAGCTTGCCGGGGAACATCAAGCTCTGGCTAAGCCGCAGGTTCTCGCCGTAGAAGCGGATGTTGCCGCAACAGCATATGTGCCTTTAGTCCTTGTTATCGAGCCGCAAGCTCCAGCATGGGCACAACAGATTGTCCTTTTCCTTCAGACAGGAGAACTTCCCAAAGAGCAAGAAGAAGCAGAAAAAGTAGCCCGACAGTCAAGTATGTACCAGTTTGTCGATAACACACTGTACAGAAGAAGACTCAACGGTGTGAAATTGAAGTGTATTCACCGGGAAGACGGACAAAAGCTGTTGGCAGAGATACATGAAGGCATATGTGGTCACCACATTGGCGCAAGAGCACTTACCGGCAAAGCTTTCCGGCAAGGTTTCTTTTGGCCGACAGCCCTCCAGGATGCAACTGCATAAGTAACCAAGTGTGAAGCGTGCCAGTTCCATTCCAAGCAGATACACCAGCCAGCTCAAGCTCTCCAGACGATCCCTTTATCTCGGCCATTTTCGTCAGGGGCTCGACATCCTCGGCCCCTTTCCCGAAGCTGTCGGGGCTTTGGGTACTTATGCGCTGTAATCGACAAGTTCACAAAGTGGCGGAAGTGGAAGCAATGAGGAAGGTGACAAGACGGTCAGAGTCAAGTTCTTCAGTCGATTGTTTGCCGTTTGGGGTCCCTAACAGATCAGCACCGACAACGGCACGCAATTCCACGAGCCGCACCTTCATGCAAGACGCCCAAGATCTTGGCGCCAAGGTTCGCTTCACTTCATTGCCCACCCGAGAAGCAACGGTCAAGCGGAGAGGGCAATCTTTGAAGTCTTGCGCTGGCTCAAGACCGAACTTTCGACAGGCTGCGCAAGTGCGGAAAGAACTGGATTGAGGAGCTGCCGGTGGTTCTTTGGTCGATCAGACGACGCCAAATCGAGCCATCGCCGGACACCTTCGCCTAGTCTATGGAGCAGAGGTAGTTCTCCCCACGGAACTCGATACGGGTCGCCTCGAGTGCTCGCTTATGATGAGCTCGAGCAAGAGCAGCTGCGACAAGATGACGCACTGCTCCTAGAGGAAGACCGTCTCCAGGCTGCTGTACGAGCTGCTCGATACCAACAAGCTTTGCGCCGCTACCATAGCCGCAAAGTTAATGCCAGAAGTCTCGAGGAAGGCGACCTTGTTCTTCGGCGCGTCCAGTCCGCCAAGAATTCTAACAAGTTGACGCCAAAGTCGGAAGGCCCTTATCGGGTGAAACGAGTCACTAGGCCTGGCGCTGTCCGCCTTGAGACCGAAGATGGCTTTCCGGTGAGCAACTCTTGGAACATTGAGCATCTTCGTAAGTTTTACCCGTAAGGCGCGGTTGCCAGAACCTGTTCTGACAACCACCTTTTGTACAAGTGTTGCCGCTGTTGCATGTAATCCTTTGTACAAATCCGGGCGTAGACCCCATGCACAAATAAAGCTCATGTGCTCCGCGCATCTTGTCAATTTCATGCTTTCTATTTTTTGCATGTGTTATCTGACACTTTGTGCAGCACCTACCCCCGGTAAGCAATAACGAGCCTTAAGGCTCCATATCTTTATTTTCTCTTCTTTCTCTTTCTCAAAGAAAGGAAGGTTCCCTCGCCCACAAGTTTGCCGGGGAGGAGGAGATAATGGTGTGGACCAGGCGTCGTTCAAGAAAGTTTCGCCTTGCCGGGACGCAAACGACAGAAAAGCTAAGTTGCCAAAGTTTGAGCAATCAGTTTTAAAAATTTTAAGTTATCTTCCTCGAACGACCGTGCTTTGTAAGGAAAACCTGTGCGCGGAGGAACCAACTCGTAGCTAGTTGCGCCCTTACTTTGTTTCGAGTCCGCTCAACAACTTAAGTGAGCTGCGACTAGTTGCGACAAGGTTTCTTGCCGGTGGCGGCACCGCCAGTAGGCTGCTGACGTTCCGCACTTAGCGCTCGCGGCAAAGGCGTCTGCACCGGCAAGTTCCCTAAAAGCGTAGGGTAAAAACATAGAAAGGAAGAAATCAAGTAAAGGAAATAACATAGCAATCGATACCCAAAATAAAAGTTATATTACAAGATAGCTTGTCGCAGCTCTAATAGATTGTTCTCGTAACTTGACCAGCAACGACAAGAAAAGGAGGAAACGGGCGGCCTAATCTATGCGATCACCATCAACCCTCTTGACCTCGTTCACCTTGTCCACAATGGGTGCGACAAGGGCCTTGAGCGCTTCCAGATCAGCATCCGCCGGCAGCTTCTTAAGGACATTGGTGAGGTTGAGGCCTGGGTTGCGGAAGGCCACCTTCACCAACACCTTTTGAAGAACACTCGCGTACATCGCGCGCGACTCGTCGGCCAGCTGCTTTGGGATCCTTTCCTGGAGTCTCATGAGGGCCGTCGCCACGCCTTTGAAGAACAGGGTGAGCTTGGCACTGGGTTGGAGGTTCTCGTCGGAGGAGTACCCGAAATCCTCCATCCCTAGCTGCGCTAGCTCCTTGTCGATGTCTGCGGCAACATCCACGAGACCCTCCGTCCAGTGCTCCACATTCTCCCTGAAGGTGTTCTGGGTGGCGGCAGCACTCGCCAGTAGCTCCTCGTTGGCCTTGATCTCCTTCTTCAAGGCCACCTCCTGCTCCCTGGCACCGTCCAACGTCTTGGTCAAAGTAGCCAGCTTCAACTCAAGATCTGCGTTGGAGTCCTTGGCGGCGCTCAGCTCCTTGCCCTTCTCGACGAGATGACCCTGCAGCTCACCGTGGGCATGGGCGTCCTTCTCGCGCTCACGTTTGAGCGCGGCAAGCTCTTCATCCCTCGCCTTGAGATCGACCTCTAGTTGCGCCACCTTCGTCTCCAGCTCCTTCTTGGCGGCCTCAGCAGCTGCGGCAGCATCCTTTGCCTCCTGGAGAGCCCCGCCAAATGTTTTCTCGCGTGCGGCAAGCTCCTCCTCATGGCTGTCAAGATTGACCTTCCGCTGCGCCAACTCGCCTTCCCGCGCAAACAGCTCCTCGGCGGCAAGCCGCTGTTGCTCTGCTTCAGCCTTCTCGAGGAGGAAGGCTTTCCGCGCCTCGACGAGCTGTGCCCGCTCCTCTGCAATGGACCGGAGGGCTTCCTGATTGCGACACCGGAGCTCCTCCGCATGCTTCTCAATATCCACTCCCGCCTGCGCGACAAGCGCTTCCCGGGATTCCACCTTGGCTTGTCGGGCGCGGTAGAGCGACACCAGCTTCCGCAGCAGCCGCTCCTCCTCAGTCTCATCGCTGCTGCTGCTTGGCGCGTCAACCAGCGTCAGCCCAGCGGAGGCGAGCACCTCTCCATCAAAAGTTTCTCCTTCGACCGGCGCCCTGGAGCTTGACACCCAGGAGAGTTTGATGAAGATGACATCGCCAGCCTTCAAGTAGGCGCCGGGCTGGGGCTCTTTGGAGCCTGACGCTACGGCGGCGGCGGAGGGATCGGCGGTCGGCGTAGCGCCTTGCGCTCCTGCGGCCTCAGGGTCGTCAGTGCGATCGCCAGACCCCTCGCCAGCTCCTGCGGCGGCAGCTTTGGCGGCCTCCTCGCCAGCAGGATTATCGGCGCCGGCTTCTTCTTCGGTGGCGGCGGCGTCATCAGTGTTGCCGCGCGCGTTCTCCTCGCCGGCGACCTCGGTCTCCATCGGCTCCGTGGAAGGTGGATCTGAAGGCCGGAAGAGGGAGAAAAGTCAAGCAAATATCCAACAAGAGAAAATCAGAAAAAGAAGAACACAAGGGAAGTTTTCAGGCAAGAAGGATTACCTGTACTGGGATCTGCAGTCATGGGCTCCACCATCGGGGGGGCGCTGGTGCTGTCCCTTGCCGGAGAACTGTCCCTTGCCGGAGACTTCTCCCTTGCCGGAGAACGCTCCCTTGCCGGGGAATCCTCCCTTGGCGGTGTAGTCGAAGCAGATAGCATCTCGGGGGCGGCTTCCGGGTGCTCCTGGTGAGGCTGCTCTGCTCCTGCACAAACCAGCAATCAGATATCAGCAAAAGAAAGAACACCCATGCGCACCTAACAGCGGGAGCTAAACTACACACTTACGCTGGGGGCTGCGCTGGGGGCTGCTTCGGGGAGTAGTTGCCGGGTCCGGCAAGGTGGTCTCGGGCGCGTCCCCTGCTGTCGCGGTGGGCTCGTCCTCGATGACAATCACCGGAGCCTTGGCTCTCTTCGCCGCTCTCTGGGCCAGGGTCCTGAAAAGGAATGAGTTCAGAGTAAAGTAAATCAGATACAAGACAAAAACAGCAAGAATTGAAGAACTACAAGTACAACAAAGAATTTTACTCTTCTTCTTCCTCGTCGGAGCTGAGAGCGGAGAGGTCGAAGTCCGGCCCACCTCCGGCGCGACGAGGCGGAGGAGTAGGTTCCCTTGACCGCTTGGCGGGGCGTGCTTGGATCGAGCGGCGGTCGGGAGGACCCGCTCCGATTCTGCAGCGGCGTGAGGTGCTCCCGCGGCAATAGTGCTTGTCGCGGCGGAGCGCGTCGCGCGGCGCGACGGCTGTTGACTCATCTGCCGCCCTGCTACGTCCCCGGCCTTGCGGAGATGCCTTCTTGGTGGAGCTGGGGGCTCTGCTTGCGGCAAGCTGCTTGAAGATGGCGGGCCGCTCGCACCCTCGGCGGGCTCGCTCGACTCGGCTTCAGGCTCGGCAAGCTCTCCCTTGCCGGCAAGCTCTTCGGCAAGCTCATCTCGATCGGCAAGACTTGCCGCTTCTGCTGCCTCTGCCTCCTCCACGGTGAATCCAAACTCGCCCGCGGCAGCGGCTGCTGCCGCCTCTTCCGCCCTAGTGGCGATGCGCCGCATCTCCGCATCGGTGGTGTCGCGGGTGAGGCTTTTCTGCTCATCGGAGCGGACCGCCACTGTCGGTGTCAAAACCGGCGGATCTCGGGTAGGGGGTCCCGAACTGTGCGTCTAGGCGGATGGTAACAAGAGACGAGGGACACAATGTTTTTACCCAGGTTCGGGCCCTCTCGATGGAGGTAAAACCCTACGTCCTGCTTGATTAATATTGATGATATGGGTAGTACAAGAGTAGATCTACCACGAGATCAAGGAGGCTAAACCCTAGAAGCTAGCCTATGGTATGATTGTTGAGATGTAATGTTCGTCCTATGAACTAAGGCCCTCCGGTTTATATAGACACCAGAGAGGCTAGGGTTACACAGAGTCGGTTACAATGGTAGGAGATCTACATATCCGTATCGCCAAGCTTGCCTTCCACTCCAAGGAAAGTACCTTCCGAACACGAGCCGGAGTCTTCAATCTTCTATCTTCGTAGTCTGGGAGTCCGGCGGATATCGATAGTCCGGCTATCCGGACACCCCCTAGTCCAGGACTCCCTCAGTAGCCCCCGAACCAGGATTCAATGACGATAAATCCAGCGTGCTTGTAGTCTTCGGCGTTGCAAGGCGGGTTCTCCTTTCAAATTCCATGTACCAGCCGAACAGTGCTCGGCTTCATCTTGAATACTGTGTTCCTCGGCTTCCACGCCAAATAATGGCCCTCTTCCACGCGTTGCACGAATGCGAAAAGCCAGGGTGTCTTTTACATTTCACCCCCTAATTGTGCGGGTCGTCTGCCTATAAAAGGGGCAGGAATCCAGATCCAAACCACACCCTCTTCCTCCCGCGTATACTCCATCGAAGTGCCTCTGACCCTGAAATCCATTCCACCATGGATCGTCAACGCGGCTCTTCCTCACGCGCTCCTAGCCCATCGCCAGGGGATTGGAGGAGGTGCTCTATTTCGCACAACGAGCTAGTGAAGCTCCAAACGGAGGGATTTCTTCCTCCGGCCTTCATGGTTCCGGTCCGAGCCGGACTGGTTACTTATCAAGGTGGGAGGCAGGCGGAGGACACCCCAAGCCCCAACAAGGGGGAGCGAGTGTGCTTTGTCCCCTATCTAATTAGGGGGCTCGGATTTCCAATACATCCATTCCTCCGCGGGCTCCTGAAGTTCTATGGACTCCAGCTCCACCACCTTACGCCCATGATCTGTGCTGCATATCGCGGGCTACGTAGCTCTTTGTGAGCTATTCCTGGGCATTGAGCTCCATTTTGCATTGTGGAAGAGGTTGTTCGCCTGCACCCGTTCTCACCAGGATCCATATATCAAGTGGGCGGCGCCAAATATGGCGATCGCGGACCGGATACCTATCCAAAGACCCCCAAGAGGGCGTCCAAGACTGGCCCTTGGAGTGGTTTTATATTGTAGACGCCCGTTGCTCGACCCAGTCCCGATTGGCCTCCGGAGTTTGATGCTGCTCCCTTGAAGAAACGCCTCGGTGGCGCCATGAGCCCCGTTTGGAGGAAGACAAGAGCGTCCATTACTTGATGGGCCGGATAAGATTAATGGCTCATTCCGGCTTGACCATGATTGGAGTCATGGCGACGTGCATCAAGCGGGGGGTGCAGCCGCTGCAATACAGAGGCCACCCCATGTGGGATTTCAATGGGGAGGACGATGCCACCCGGCACGGCCGTAAAGGGCCGGAATCGACCGAGGATCTGGTGAAGATCCTGTCCGGTCTGTACAAGGGGGAGAAGGAGGACTTCCTTCGCCCGAACCCTCTGGAGGGGTTTTCCATGATCAACCCCAGAGGATGGGTAAGCGAACACCTCAAAGGGCTTTTACCCGTATCTTCGAAGTTTAAGCTTCTTACATTACGTCTTCGGCGCAGAGCCTACGCCGGACTATGGAGGACATGGTGAGTCCTGCTCCGCAACCCGAGGATCTGGAAGGGTCCCTGGGTCCGGCCTCCGAAGAGGATCCGGACATCGAGGTGGAGCTAATCGACGGGGTGTATCACTAGCTCAGCATTCGCCATTACGGCGGAGTACCCCGGGCTAAGTTCGGCATCCCAGGTGACCACGACCGAAGTCCGGACACCGTTATCTTATCCTTGCCTATCTCTGACCTTCGCGAATGATGGTATTTTGCAGGAAGCGCCATTACGGCAGGGAGCCGAGCCTGCGGCGGCCGACCTACAGAGGTCAGTCCGAACTAGCAGGAGGAAGAGGAGCGCCGTGCGGGCAGAAACGTCGCCGCAGAGGTACAGCTCGTGTTTGATCTTTTTGAGCAACGTTCCGAGGAAACTCCTAAGTGCTCATGATCTTTATAGGAGAAAAAGGCCACGGATCATGCGGCGCAGGAATTGCCGACCCAACCAACACCATCCAGGCTCCAGCGCCCGGACTGGAGGGGGAGGCAAGCGCAAGACGCAAACCGGATCCTACTCCAACGGAGGATACCGACAGACTGTCCGCCACCAAGTCAGAGGTGGAGAGCGCTAAGAATCATAGACGCCGCCGGACAGTCTTTGAAGAAGTGTGCTTTTCCCCTGAGGTATTGGATGCCTTTAACGCAGGGGATGCGCATCTCCGGGCTGCTCAAAATGGTTTCACCAGAGCCACGAAGCAGTATGTGAAAGACATACGGGTAAGGGAATTTTAATGGTTGTATACACCAGTAGCCCCCGAGACTTAAATTGGTTATGGTAACTGATTTAAGGATCATTTGAAATTTCAGGCTCTTAACGAGAACAATGCCCAGCTGTCAAGGGAGCTGCAAGATTGCAAGGCCCAACTTGAGGCCGCACTTGCTGCCGCAGGAGGAGACGGGAAGACCCCCCTGGTAACACATTTGTATAAATTAATATAAGCGCTGTGCGGCATGCGCGCGAGTCTAATAACGACACTGCAGGTGCCGCCGAACAAGATTCGAATAGGCAAGCATTACTGCGCCAGCTAAAGGCCGGCGAGAATGTGCTAAACAGAGTTCAGCAGGAAAGGAACAAGCTCCAAGATGCCAACGCCAAGCTCGGAGAAGAGCTGAAAGGCGCACAGGCCGAGCTGTCCGGCTCCGTCAAGGAGAATCAACGGCTTCGTCGCGGCATCTATAGTAAGTGCTTGAGTGAACTCTCTAAGGAAGAAGAGTTCGGCGAGGAAGCAATTTGACATAATATGTCTTGTAGGTATATTCACGGGTCATCCTACGGAGGAGATGCCCGTATCAATGGGTGATCAGCTTCCCGAACTGTTGCAACTACTCGAACGAGTTCGGCAGGCAATGAGTGGCGTCGTGCAGGCTTTATGGCCATCCCTCGCCCCGCCCGAGGGCCTCGGGGAGCTTGCAGAGAAGCTGCAGGGAGTGCGGCAGCACTTCCGTTTGTGGAAGATTTTGGCGTGCCGTCAAGGTGCCAGGGAGGCTTGGGCCATGGTGAAGACGCGGTACAAGAAGGCGGATCCCAACCATATGGCCGAAGTTGGACCGGTGGGGCCCGACGGGAAGGAGATCCCTGTGAGTTTATTGTACAGCCAGGTAGAACTGGCTGCTAAATTTTCCCAAAGGGATCAGAACTAGACACTGTTAGACGGGATTGAGGAGGAATACAATCAATAACTTGACAATGTATGTTATCCTTTTAAAAATGACATGTGAAATGCCTTCTAGCCGGATTGTAGATCATTTGTCTTTGCCGACCTATTCGCTTCGACCTCGGGACCCTAGAGTCCGGAGTGTGTCCGAATACCTTTTTGGTTAAGAAATAACCGTGGTATGCATGGAGACCAGGCGTAGGGGTCATTAGTGCTTTATCAGACAAGTGCCCAACTAGTTATGTTATATTACATGGTTAGTAAGAAACATCTTCCAGGGAGAATAGTTCCGTTAAGGGTTCCTTTCGCTGGGGAGGCATGCCCTAAAGTGCATGTCGGACTGCCAAGAGAGCAGTAAAACATCTGGGGGCAGATGGGAAAAAATAGGTAAAAAGTCATCTTTTAAATCACCGACCGAATATTCCCTTAAGAACGCTAGCTTCGGCTTCACCCTACCGAGGTACACATCCGGTGACCAGCGATAAGAATAATCGCAGAGGTGCTCCCTTTACCACCTAGCCGAACAATCGGGAACGTAGGGGTAAGCACAGGAGCCAGGCAACCCAGCTTGGCCAAAACTTAAGTCATATCGATGCATATAATGGCGAGTAAAAGGTACATGTGGAAGCTTGACACATGTGTTGGGTTGAAACCCGTATAGTTGAGCTTCTGTATAAGAAGCCCCCAGGAATAACGAGTGCGGATGGCACATCGTGTGTATGCAAAGAATGCGAAAATAGGCCCCGAGGGGCTTGTTAATTTAAAAGGATAAAGAGAGAAACAAAAGACAGCCGAAATATAAAAGGTTGGACGGGGGAAGGGGACGAACTCTTAGTCCGGCGCTAGGCATAGAATCGTCGGAGTCGGGCTGCGTTCCACGGGTTCGGCTCGAGTCGGTTGTCCGACGCATTTTGTAGACGGTATGCTCCGCCGGTCAGTACTTGATCAATAATGAAGGGGCCTTCCCATCTGGGCTTGAGCTTGTCCTTTTTCTTGTCCGGCAGGCGTAGAACTAGTTCGCCAACGTTGTAAGTCTTGGCCCGTACTTCTCTGCTTTGATATCTTCGGGCCTGCTGCTGATAGAATGCGGAACGAGCCTTCGCGACGTCACGTTCTTCCTCCAATGTGTCCAAGCTGTCCTGCCGATCCAGCTCGGCTTCTCTTTCCTCATACATGCGCACTCGAGGTGAGTCATGAATAATGTCGCAGGGCAAGACTGCCTCTGCGCCGTATACCATAAAAAATGGTGTGAATCCGGTAGTACGGTTAGGCGTTGTCCGCAGCCCCCAGAGTACGGAGTCGAGCTCCTCGACCCATTGGGTATCGGATTTGGTGAGTGACCTCACCAATCTGGGTTTAATGCCGCTCATTATTAGACCGTTTGCTCTTTCCACTTGACCGTTGGTTTGAGGGTGATAGACTGACGCATAGTCGAGCTTGAT
This sequence comes from Aegilops speltoides, assembly GCA_021437245.1. NCBI lineage: Eukaryota > Viridiplantae > Streptophyta > Magnoliopsida > Poales > Poaceae > Aegilops > Aegilops speltoides. The sequence goes on from CM038147.1 coordinate 517,697,378, forward strand.
GCCCATATTTTTGCACCATGACTTGACTTCATCGGCTGTAAAGTTCGTGCCGTTGTCGGTGATGATGCTGTGGGGGACTCCGTAACGGTGTACCACCTCTGATATAAAGTCTATCACCGATCCGGACTCTGCCGTTTTGACCGGTTTGGCCTCTATCCATTTGGTGAACTTATCCACCATGACCAATAGGTACTTTTTCTTGTGGGTTCCCCCTTTAAGGAGTCCAACCATGTCAAGCCCCGGACATGAACGGCCGGGTAATGGGTATGGTTTTGAGGAGGTGGGTGGCATGTGGCTCGATTAGCGAAGAGTCGACAACCGACGATCGCTGGACCAAGTCCTATGCATCCGCCCGAGTCGTCGGCCAATAAAATCTGTACGGAATGCCTTTCCTACCAGGCCGGGCTGCTGCGTGGTGTCCGCCTAGTCCGGCGTGAATTTCAGCCAGGAGGTTTCGCCTCTTCTTCGGAGATACACCTTTGAAGGACTCGGTAGTACTTTTCTTGTAAAGTTCTCCTCGTGGACCTTGTAGGCCTTCGATCACGGACTATGCAGTGGGCCTGATTTTGGTCTTCAGGAAGTTCCTGCCTAAGTAAGTAGGCTAGGAAAGGTTCTGTCCATGCGGCGATTACTGCCATTATATCGTGGGCGGAGGGTGTTATGTCATCTGCTGAATCACCAGTTGGTGCGGTTTTCTCCGGTTTGTCGCTACCGGGCTCCTCTTCCCATAGTACGGATGGCTTGAAGAGCCGTTCCAGGAAGATATTTGGAGGGACAGTATCACATTTCGCGCCGATGCGTGCCAAGACGTCGGCCGCTTGGTTTTTATCTCGGGCTATGTAATGGAATTCGAGTCCTTCAAACCGAGCTGACATTTTCAGGACAGCATTGCGATATGCTGCCATTTTCGGATCCTTGGCGTCAAATTCTCCATTTATTTGGGATATTGCAAGGTTTAAATCCCCGCGCACCTCTAGGCGTTGAATGCCAATGGAGACTGCCATCCGGAGACCATGTAATAGGGCCTCGTATTCGGCTGCATTGTTGGAGTTCGTGTACATTATTTGAAGTACATATCGATCAGATCTCCGGTGGGGACGCCAAGACGACCTTGATTTCATCCGCCAACATTTTGGAACCGTCAAAGTGCATAGTCCAATTGGAGTATGCGCCCGTACTTTTAGGGAGTTCGGCCATCCATTTGGCGATTTAAGTCAGCCAAAACTTGTGACTTTATGGCTCGCCGAGGTCTGTAAGTTATGTCGAATGGCAAGAGCTCAATGTCCCATTTTGCGATCCTGCCCGTTGAGTCGCGGTTATTTATAATGTCATTGAGTGGTACTTCAGAGGCCATCATATCGAACACTCGAAAGTAGTGCCGAGCTTCCGAGACGCCATAAACACCGTGATATGCTATCTTCGATAGTGCGGGTAGCGGATTTGCAGGGGTTACACGGTGGATACGTAATACACTGGTTTTTGAAGAGGGAATTTATGCCCTTCTGTCGCTCGTTCGACGACGAGGACAACGCTTACAACTTGATGTGTTGCTGCGATATATAACAACATTGGTTCGCCCGGAGTGGGCGCAGCCATGACCGGATTTGTTGCCAATATGGCCTTTATTTCTTCGAGTCCGGCAGTGGCGGCAGCCGTCCACTCGAAGTGTTCGATGCGCCTTAGGAGGCGATAAAGGGGCAATGCCTTCTCTCCTAAACGGGAGATAAAACGGCTTAAAGCTACCACGCATCCTGTTAATTTTTGTATTTGCTTGAGGTCCTTTGGAATATCCAACTGTGACAGAGCCCGGATTTTGGCCGGATTTGCTTCGATTCCTCTACCGGATACGATGAAGCCCAGCAGCTTTCCGGCTGGTACGCCGAAAACACAATTTTCCGGATTCAGCTTGATGTCATATGCTCTGAGGTTGTCGAATGTGAGCCTCAAATCATCTACTAAAGTTGCGACATGTTTTGTTTTGACGACTACGTCGTCTACGTATGCCTCAACTGTTTTGCCGATCTGGGTGGCCAGACATGTTTGAATCATGCGCTGATATGTTGCGCCGGCGTTTTTAAGTCCGAAGGGCATCGTGTTGAAGCAGAATGGTCCGTATGGAGTGATGAATGCCGCTATGGCTTGATTCGCTTCCGCCATCTTGATTTGATGATAGCGAGTATGCGTCCCAGAAGCACAACGAAGTCGTGTCTGCTGTGGCATCGATCATTTGATCGATGCGGGAGGGGAAAGGATCCTTTGGGCAAGCCTTATTGAGGTCTTTGAAATCGACTAAGAGGCGCCAGGATTTATCCTTCTTTGGTACCATCACCAAATTTGCTAGCCAGTCCGGATGTTTAATATCTCTAATGAATCCGGCTTCCAATAACTTGGCTAGCTCTTCTCCCATTGCCTGTCTTTTGGGCTCGGAAAATCGTCAAGAGCCTGTTTGATCGCTTAAATCCTTTAGGATGTTTAGGCTGTGTTTCGCCAATCATGCGAGGATTCGGGCATGTCCGAGGGATGCTAGGCGAAGATGTCCCAATTTTCCCGGCGAATTGGCGCAATGCGGCGCCAACTTCGGGTTCAACTGTGCCCCGATGGAAGCCGTCTTTGTTTGGTCCGTTGGGTGGACCTGAAATTTTATTATCTCGTCTGCTGGTTTGAAGGAGGTGGACTTGGATCTTTTATCAAGTATCACGTCGTCCCTGTTTACCATAGAGTGCAGCGCGGTGAGTTCCTCTGCCGCTAAGGCTTCGGATAGTGCCTCGAGGGCTAGTGCGGCTGTCTTGTTTTCGGCATGGAGTGCTATATCCGGATCACTAACAAGAGTGATTATTCCACTAGGCCCAGGCATTTTGAGCTTCATGTACCCGTAATGAGGTATTGCTTGAAAAATTGTAAATGCCTCTCGTCCTAATATGGCGTGATAGCCGCTGCTAAACGGGGCCACCTGGAACGTGACTTCTTCGGATCTGTAATTGTCCGGAGAGCCGAACACCACATTGAGTGTGATTTTTCCGGTGCAGCGCGCTTCCCGACTAGGGATTATTCCTCTGAAGGTTGTGCTGCTTCGCTCAATACGGCTCCAATCGATTTCCATTTTCCGCAGGGTTTCCTCATAAATGAGGTTTAGTCCGCTGCCGCCGTCCATGAGGACTTTTGTCAGTCGAAAGCCGTCCACTATGGGACTAAGTACCAGTGCGGCTGGGGCTCTGGTAGTTCGAGATGTGGTCTCATCGCTGGCGCTGAAGGTAATAGCTGTGTCACTCCATGGATTTGCTGTTGCTACTTGGTAGACTTCGGCGAGTTCGCGGATTGTTCGTTTTCGCATATTATTTGATGCGAAAGTCTCGAAGACTGTTGATACCGTGCTGGTATTGTTGGAGTGGTTTCCCGGAGCTAGAAGCTCTTCGCCACTTTTGGCCACCTGCCGTAATATCCAACATGCTCGAAGGCTATGTGTTGGGACAACTCCCTCTGCATTATGAAGTTTACAGGGTCCATTGAGCCATCCCTCCAGTACGGTTCCGTTTCCCTTGCTGGGTTTTTGCTTTTTTGTTTTTGCATCTGGGGCCTGATTGTAAGGCGCCCTTTTACCGCGGACTGGGTTTGGGGCCGGATTATCCCAAAATTGATTTTCAGTTTTCCGGAAACTCTCCATCGCACAGTACTTTCGCACTATGGACGCCAGATCGGTAAAACGCGTAATCTTGCGACGATCAATGGCGTTCAGTATTCCCCTGTCCGTGCAGTTATTGCAGAAGATTGAGATTGCGTTTTCCTCTTGGCAGTCCTTTATCCTGTCCATAACCAGGAGGAATCTGGCCCAGTAATGATGTACTATTTCTGAAGGCTCTTGCCGAATTAGAGATAGGTCGCATATGTCTGGGTGGGTGGGTGGAATAAAATCCGGATCCCTGCCCATCTTTGGGCTCAAAGGCCGAGGGGCTTTCGAATTCGGGAGCTTGATTTGATGGAGACAGTCCAGCGAGTCCGGAGAGACGCATGATTTTAGGTTCGATGCTCGATCAAAGTCTGTCCCTCCGCGGGAATCCGGCATGGAGGGTTCGGGAATCCGGACACGGATTGTTTTCAACACTGGCAAAGAATTGCCGAGTTGTTCCTCCACCACCTCGACGTGGTGGGTAGCCTGGGGAGAGTTAATCTCTCTCAGATCGGTTTTAAGCCCGATCTGATTGTAGTCCGTAGCGACTCCCAGGGCGGCGATGCGATCCAAGAGCTCGTTAACAGACGAGAGCTCAATTGGATCTAACTGTTCGGCAGCTTTAGGGCTGACGCGAAGATTGCTTCCGACGACTTGAGAAGTCATTGCCGAAGCGGCGGCCGGACAGGCGGTCATAAGAAAACCACCAAGCCGGATTGTCTGACCGGCGGCCAAGGCCCCTCCGGCGAAAACACCATCTTTGAAGACGGGTAAAGGCATCCGCTCTGTTGGCGACGACACAAAGGAACTCTCAATGAAAGCACCAATGTCGGTGTCAAAACCGGCGGATCTCGGGTAGGGGGTCCTGAACTGTGCGTCTAGGCGGATGGTAACAAGATACGAGGGACACAATGTTTTTACCCAGGTTCGGGCCCTCTCGATGGAGGTAAAACCCTACGTCCTGCTTGATTAATATTGATGATATGGGTAGTACAAGAGTAGATCTACCACGAGATCAAGTTGGCTAAACCCTAGAAGCTAGCCTATGGTATGATTGTTGAGATGTAATGTTCGTCCTATGAACTAAGGCCCTCCGGTTTATATAGACACCGGAGAGGCTAGGGTTACACAGAGTCGGTTACAATGGTAGGAGATCTACATATCCGTATTGCCAAGCTTGCCTTCCACGCCAAGGAAAGTACCTTCCGGACACGAGCCGGAGTCTTCAATCTTCTATCTTCGTAGTCTGGGAGTCCGGCGGATATCGATAGTCCGGCTATCCGGATACCCCCTAGTCCAGGACTCCCTCAGCCACCTCCACCAAGCCGTCAAAGAACGCCTGCACGACGTCGTCTGCAGGCTCTTGCCAAGTTGGCACGATTCCATGCGAATCGCACAGCGGCATCATTGCACGGATGTGGTGGAGCGCGGAATTGTTGCATAGCGGGACGACGCCCTTCGGCAGCCTGAACCATTCGGGATGTTGAGGGTCGTGCTTGAACAGCTCCTTGAGCATCGCGTCCAGTTCCAGGACGGTGAAGTTGAAGTTGAGGCCCGGGCGCAGCCTCATGATATCCGCCGGACCCCCGAGCACCCAGGCGGGTCTCCTCCTCTCTTGCAGGGGGGCGATGCGGCGACGAAGAAAATCCGCGCCAACGGCGCCTACAGTGAGCCCGGCAAGCCGAAGGCGCAGGATCCGGATGACGGCGATCTTCAGCCTATCGTCTTCCGGGGCCACGCTGCTCCAATCGTTGCCGCGCACTGCTGGGGCTTGGCGCCGGGCGGTAAAAGGCTGCGGGTTCTTCTCGACGATCCAGCACCAGTCTGCTCTCCACTCCTCCCATTTGCTGCGGAGCTCTCCCTCCAGATAAGCTTCCTTCTTGCCGGCTCTCGAGATCCAGGCGATTCCGCCGGATAGAGGCTCTCCTCTCTCAACTCGGGGCATAAAGAAGTGGCGGAAAAGAGCTACATTTGGGTGGACTCCGACAAAGTTTTCGCAGAGATGCGCGAAAACTGCCATGGTCAGAATAACATTGGGGGTGAAATCAAGGAGGTGGAACCCGTAGGTGTTCATGATATCGCAGAAGAATTCAGAGAAGGGCAGGCAGAGCCCGCAGTCGAAGAACAGTGCGAAGAAGGGATATCCGTTCGGAGCCCGTTCAGAAGTGGCGACGGAGAGTACCTTCGTGCGCGGATGCGCTCGCGTCTCCGTCGACCAGAAGAGGTAGTACCACTCCCTCAGCTCCTTCGCGGCGAGCTCGGGGGACTTGCCCGCTCCTTTCGCAGCGCCTCGAGCCGCAGCGCCTCGGCCGACTTCATAGCCTTCCCGGCTTTCGGAGCCATGGCGGAGGTAGTGGGGGAGATCGAAGGCGTTGGTGGCGCCGGCGGCGATGAGGGGCGGAGCGCTGCTCTCTCTCGGCTTTGGAAGAAGGGGGGAGCGGCGGAGATTTCTGAGATTGGAAGTAGCAACTGGCGAGATGGAGGAACTGCCTGCTTCCCGCTATAAAGAGGGGGGGCGGACGCCCGCTTTCGAATAAAGAACCACCCACGATCTCTCCCACGACCCTCAATTCAACGCGTGCGTTAGGGAGGCGCGTGGATACGGAGTAAGATCTGGCGTAAACCAGGCGCGCGTGCCGTGCCTGTTTTGGGCCTGGCCCAACAGCTCTAAGACTGCGTGTGTGGCCCAGCCGGGGCTCTGTCGGTGTACTAGAATAGGGGTACCCTAGTATCCCGAACTTGTGCACGGCCAGTCGCAGCGCCCCGCGGCAAGGCTTGCCGGGTGACCGCCAAGGTCCTCCGTGGTTCCTTTGGAGCCATTCAAGAACAAAGTGTTCTAGTCAAGGAGACAAGGCCCCGGCAAGAGGAGCTTGCCGGGAAGGAGACAAGGCCCCGGCAAGAGGAGCTTGCCGGGAAGGCCAACCAAGGCATCTCAAGGAACTTGCCGCGACGCGCCGCGCGTCCCGGCAAGGCCCGGTGAGCGACAAGATTCCGGACGCGACAAGACAACGACCGCGGCAAGGCGCTTGCCGCGGCAAGCCACCACTCTGTACCCAGGCTCCAGCGCATCCATCAACGTGTCGCCATGGGACCTTTCCAGGCGAGCGTGGCGAGAGGCTGTGCAGCCAGCGGTGCGAGGTGGCAAGCGACGCTGACAAGATTGCCATCATGGCGAGCGGTGGCGCCCCTGACGGTCCTTTTCTGCACTGTTTGGGCGACACAGATGGGCATTTAATGCCTTTGTCCCCTGCCGTCAGGGTTAGGTATGATACACTGTTCAGGTAGTTGTACCAACCGCAACTCCTTTTCCATTTTTGCCCTTGCCCACGTTGCCACCTGTCGGTGACCCCTTGAGCATATAAAAGGAGGCCCATGCGCAACGTGGAGGGGGGTTGGAAACCAAAAAAAACACTCACGCTCGGTCTCGTTAGCAGCTGGTGCATACTGTAGCACTCAGCGCTCCCGAGCAAGAACACAATACAAATCAGACATGCAGCAGTAGGAGTATTATCTCTCCGGAGAGCTCCGAAGCTGGGTAAATCGCTCGTGTGCTTCGCCTCGATCCACTCTTCGTGCGATCTCCGCCCCCCGCCGAACCGAAAGGGGCCCGGTCCGCCGGCCCCATAGGTGTTCGTTCCCACGACAGCGCGTGTAAACATCATCAACAGACGAAAAAATAGATATTTCATACTGAATAGTCCCACCTTCCTCCATAAAACTGAATCTTACCAATTTATATATGTTCAATGTCGTTGTCTGTCCTGAGCTAATCAAACTCAAGTGGGGAGTTCCATTTCCTCTATCTTCTTCTCGCCTAGGATAAGAGTGTCAGATTTGAGGCATTGTCCACCTCATGCCCACAATTTTTAACTCAATTTACTCCAACCATAATCTTTAATTAATCCATCCCACAATTCTTACTGTCAAAAAATATCCCCGCGAGACAAAGCAGCATGCAACCTATTTCATGTAAGCGACACATTTTTTTTTTGCTATCAAAAAATATATATTTTTGAAAAATATACTTGCTTGATCTACATGCAACTTTGATCAAGCTTCCCTCTCTCAACTGGAAACACGACACTGCAAGCTCGGCTGATGCTACTATCATCAATGCTAGGAATATATAAATAGAGAGTGACCACATGCATATTTTGTGCTACAGCCTGGCTTGCTACTTGCATATCTGCATATATCCATCTAGCTAGGAAATACGGTTCTGACACCCTGTCTAATGTATCCACTAACGGATCTCCACGCGCTCCCCATTTTTTATCCTTTTACAGCATTTGCCAAAATATACATCATTTTTTCTTGAAGAGATTTACAAATTCGATCATCTGTTGTGCAAATTTGGTAAACCATGAAACATGCACATACGGCTTCGATATCTTATATTAATGGGTGATTCAAATCTGCACCAGCCTTGTGTTGGGACAAGAAATGTATGGCCTAACTAGCTAGCAACCCAAGGACTATCACTACAGAAAAGGTAGCATTACAATAATCACCATTATTTTAATAAAGCTCATTAACTGAATACAACATTAGGAATATTACAACAGTCTAAAATGCCCGCAAAATCAGAATAAGGATAAGTCAATCCTGCAACATTTTTGAAACCTCTAGTTACATCCTATAAGTTGACTTATGTTGAACTAAAACGTTCAGGAAGAAAGAACTAGGAACATGGATACACCATTTCTTGTGGTGGGAAGCAGTACAAAAGTAAGATGCACCACAGATTATGTATAGAAACCTAAGCCGATTGAAAATCATAATGGTGCAACTGGGCTAAAGATTCAATTGAACTAGCATAGATCTGATACACAAAATGTAGGCTTACTAAGCGTAGTCAACCAATTGAGATCTAGATGGATCTTCAGAGTTCAGACGACCTCGCCAAGGGGGCTTCGATTCAAACAAGAGGACAAGATAAGAGATCCATCCGATTCAAATGGTTTGTTGTGGCAACGGCGGCTCGAGGGATTTTTCAAAAATTTGGGTTATAAATAAAGGGAACTCGGCAACGACGGAAACCCTAGGTTATGAAGGGGATTTGGACATGGAGAAGAAAGGAAAGTACGAACTACATGCTTATCTTTTCCTTATAATCTGATAGTTAGCCTCGGCAACAAACACAAAATAATTCTGAATATTGCGGTTTGATAACGACAGGATAGAATGGGTCTTTCTCCATCATCAATGACACTAGATCAAAACATATTGGGGAGAATTATCACTCGCATGTGCGAGGTTTTGGTGTGATGATGCAGGGGGTGATCTCCAGCACAACCTTGTAGACGTGCAGCTTGATGTTGTATTCTTGGTCCAGGAGCTCGAAGATGCACACGTCCCACTTCTCCAGGTTGTTCTCCATGGCCAGCGCACCCCACCCTGCGCTGAACGCCGCATGGGGACTCTCCCCGCCGGCGTACTCATACCACACCTTCCACGGCGTTGCCTGTGGGTCCCACAAGGTCATCTTCCTGCTCTCTTTGGGGAGAAATGTTTTCACGAACTTGTCCGGGATGATCTGCAGTTGCAGTTTGATCATGACCAGCCAGTGAGCAACACATTTTTTAATATGTGTATCGAAAGGAGAAATTTAATTGATAATTACCATGAAGTACGAGGCATAGACATCAGTGTGCTTCATTGCCTTGACGGTGAAGGGCCTGTCAGATTTGAACCTCAGTGCCCTCTCCATGGCGTATTCCTTCTCCCTTTGAGTTACTGGACGCCTCTGTGACATTAATCTCGGCCTTCTCATAACTTTGATGAGAACTAGTATAAAAAGATGTAGGCTATTAGGATAGTTCACTTCAAGTTTGTTCTAATTAGTACTAGCAGTATAATAAAAGGTGCGCATACAAGAAGTAAGGAAGGAAGGAAGATAGTAAGGAAGGAAGGAAGAGATTTACTTCTGCCAGGTTGGTTTTCACCATTGCTCTTGTTGAACATCGGGGATTGATTCTGCTTACTAAGCCTTTTACCAAAAGATTTGTGCCACGTGGTTAAGTCCGAGGACAGGGATTCTGGCGCGAATACGCCTGTATGAACTATATGTGGGTAAAGTTCATTAGCGACATGACAAGAGAATATAGATAGGAACCATTTACAGTATAAGACTAGTGCTATGTACCTAGCAGAGCATATTGATAGCTCGATGACGCAACATCTAAGACATCTCAACCAATATATATATATATATATATATATATATATATATATATGTGTGTGTGTGTGTGTGTGTGTGTGTGTGTGTGTGTGTGTGTGTGTGTGTGTGTGTGTGTGTGTGTGTAAAAAGTACTACTCATTTTGAAAGTGATACTTTACCTGCCAAACTGTCACTAGATGTTGTTTCTTCCAAAGATTTTTTGAGAGGAACTCTTTTAGATGCTGAAGCAGCAGACCTGGTATTAACAATTAAAGGAGCAGCAGAGCTTTTTCCCACATCCTTGGAGTCCTTTGATGGACGACTAGCCAACTCTGATTACAATGGATGTGCACATAGGTTAGCTAGATAACAAGACCCTATGAATCATGTGACAACATTTAGCCATCACAATATAGTTAATTTGAAATTGATCCATTCAATGGTCATTCTGAATTACCTGCCAAATTTTCACTTGATGCTGCTGACATAGAAGCAGAACCACCAGATGGAGACCTTATCTCCTCAGCCTTGGACATAATGGGTGGATGATGCTTATATTCTTCTTACAGTTCGATGTGCACATAGCGAAGGTTAGCTCAATAACAAGAGTATACGAATCATTTTACAAAATCAATCCATCTCATACCAATATATACGTAAAAAGTACTACACGTACTAATTATTTTTAAATCGATCAATTGATTAGAGGGCTCTTCTTAATTACCTGCCAAACTGTCGCTTGACGCTGTTCCCCCAGAAGCTGGATCACTAGATGGAGCTGCAGAGTTTTTCCCCTCCGCGGGCCTGGACTTCCTGGATTGGTCCACTTGTGCCATGATATCATCAACCTTCCTAAACCTATCCCTCTTCCCAACCATAAAACCATCATCGGTCTTACGTCGATCATCCTGTTGTTGTTGCGCTGGTTCTAGAGCATCGTCGCTGCACATGCGACATTCACAATCTTCATCATTCCCTAGAGTTTCTGATAATGTGTCTTCAACATCCTGTGCCTCCTCATCTTCTAAAGAATCTTCTTCTTCTTCTTCTGAAGATTCATTTTGTAGTGTCCCATCTATACTGGTGCCAGGGTGAGTGTCTTCTTCTTGCGGGGCAGTACCATCTGCATTGGTGCTCGTGAGCCCTTTGTCTTCATCACTGGCCACATTGATGTCCTTGTGTTGCGGCTGGGCGAGAGACGCGTACGGGGCCTCGCAGGACGATGGCAAGAAAATTGTCACTGAGAACTGTGACTGTCCATCGTAACGGAATACCAGCAGGTAGCCATACCCGACACGATGGTCGGAGAGGAACTCCTTCCATCCACGCGCAAAGCATAGCTCCTCGGAGATTTTAACCAGCTCTACGGGCCATTTATTCCCGCTTGGACCTCTCAGGTAAACCAATGATGTACAATCTTCCAAGTTTTTGTGGAATCCTACTGGAATGGTCTGGAACATATGTAGTCATACAAATTAATTAGTAATGGCTCAAGACATGTCGAGCACAACCCAAACATGCATTATATGGCATTTAACCTTTCCTTATAGTCCAATCCCAGCTATCAGTCACTGCTCAATTGGCATTATATTTTGTAGAAATATTAGATATGTCTCTTTTATTTACAATCTACATTTTTCGTAAATACAAAAAATATCAACTTTCATGAAGTAGTTTATATTTTGGATGTTATCTCTTTTATCCTTCTCAATGGTAGAAAAATTGTATAGTCCATGCTTCAAACATATCATTCACAAATTGAACAAAGAATCTACTGGGTGAAATAGATTATATATGTAAAATTTTAACTCTACCAAATTAGAGAGCATCATTCCTAAAAGTGAACCACAATGGAAAAAGATAACCTTCACAACAATCATGCAAAAATACGGTAGGTAAAAATGGAACAACTAAAATGAGTTAGTCCCTTTCTTAGTTGTTATGAATCAAGAAAACCTACCATGTGTTCCATTAATGAATAGGATATGAGCGGTCTAAAGAAGTGAGGGCAATTTTTATTGCCATTTTGGTCCTTCTCATCCCTTTCCATCGAATCATTTTCCTCTTTACCATTATCCTTCCTTCCCTTCTGCTCATTTATCTCCTTTTGTTCCTCCTCTTGCTCTTTCTCAATTTCTGGTTGCCCCTGCTCTTCTTTCTCATTCTCTGCCTTTTTTTCCTTATGTGAGTTCTCCTTCTTCCCATTTTCCTTTCTTTTCCTCCAATCCTCCCTCTCCTCCTCACCATCCTTATGATCAACAACTCTCATTTTCTTCTCTTTGACCTCCTTGTTCTTAGCTATCTTCCTCTTCGATGAATTTTGCTTTCCCTCTGCTTTCTTATCACCTTCAGCTTCATTTTGCTTCATTTTCTCTTTCGTGATAATATTGCCATCTTTCTCTTCTTTTACCTTGACCTTATTATCTACCATGCTGATTGGACCTACTGATGGCAGGTAATTCTCTGTCTGCAATACAATAGGAGATATATGGTACATTAGCATAATACTTCCGTAATGGTAACAATGTCATATAATACCACTCAAGTTCCACTCGAGGGCTGAATCTACATATGAAATGCTTTCTAACTTTGGGTTTTTGTTCTGACTATTCAATGATTATTCCAAACTACTTAGTTATTTTCAAGAACACTCCTATAGAGTCCTTTTCTTACAAATTTAACAGCCAACATAAATATAATTTCAATATAACCTCTTCAGGGAATAAAATAGAAAACTATTTATCCCATATTAATATTAAAATATTCACACAAGTACACATCATACATGAATGCTCGGAATACATATATATAGTGGCCACATGGAAATATTTTGGCGAGGCACACTTGCACATTTCTATATATTCATCTAACAAGGCAATCCGATTTTGATACCTTATCCGATATATCCACTACTAGACTTTCATGTGTTTCCCATGTTTATCCTTCTAGAGAACTTGCCAAACAAACATTATTTTGTTTTGATGAGATTTACAAATTCCATGATTCCATTATGAAATTTTAGTAAACCAAGACATATTGCATGTATTACCATCCTTGTGTTGAGACAAGAAAGGTATGGCGTAACTAGCAACCCAGCGGTTCTCACAAGAGAAAAGGAATGTAGAATTATACTAATCCGAAATGTTTTAATAAAACTAAATACAAGTTTACAAATATAAATCAATATTTTCCCTAGTGGGATTCTTTCTTCCATATATATAGGGAATTACATCATTCTTCCAACATGGACAAACTTCCAATGCGAGGATGGCAATGCCAACAAAATTATTCAGTGTTTCACAAGAATCTATAACGCCTCCCCCTCTAAAAGTGAGAAGAAGGATACATCAATCTTATAAACAAAACCTCTAATTATATCCCACATGAATCTATGCTCAAGTAAAGCATTTAGAAACTATGAACATGGATACGATCGTCCTTGTGTTGGGAAGAACAAAAGCATGATGCATAGTGGATTTAAAGAATAATAAGGCGAGACATAATCATAACAATGAGTCAAAGATCTAAATGCGCTAACATAGATCAGAAATACCGTAGGGCTTACCAAGCGTCGCGAATCAATTGACTCAACGGAGAAGTCGAGAGAAGAGACTGCTTTGATTTAGATAAAGGAGAGCATGGTTGGTGGCGGCGGCGGCGGTGGGTTGATGGACATTGCGAGATTTTGGGGTTATAAAGGGGGGTTGGAAGGGGGAAAACCCTAGGTTTCGAAAGGGGTGGGCCTTGGGAGAACAGAGGAATATCCATGCTTATTTTTTCTAGGCCCATCATCATCAGTTGAACAATATAAATCTTGATAGGCCCAATTCTAGGTCCACCAGTTTTCCTTCCACGTGTCAATTGTAATACTTCTACTGAAGGTCTATTTTAGGCCCATTTGTTGAGGTGTCCCGTAGAGGGACAATCTATAGAATTTTTTTATTCAAAATCAGAAGGCCAAATAAGTTGATTTACGTTCATCTAGTATGTATTTTTAGTTTTAACTATTGGTTGCTAAATGTACTTGTATTTTAAAAATAAATCTTATTTTTATGACATTCAACAAAATAAGTTTGGATATGGGACCGTGCTCTCCAACAGAAACTACAGATCATCGATCAAACCAATAGACTTTTTTGTAGTTACCCACCCAATTTTTTATTCATGTGTAAACAAGGAGATCGATGAGACTTCTTTTTTCATATAATCAATATCATTACATTATGATGCACCGTACAATACACTTGTTTTTGAACATGTTTTCCTGTATAGTGTTGCCAAAAGGTTACCTTGGTAATGCTATTATCTCTTTCAAAACAAAATAAGACAAATCTTATAGATACTGATGGCTTGTGTCCGGGGATGTACCCCGGGTAGCCTCATCCGCACCCAATAACATTTCAAGACATCGGGGCTAGCAAAGCCCCTCATGCCACTAGCCACACGGCCGGCTTCCAGAAGATGACGCACTCTTAGAAGGCGGCTTTGGGGGCGGGCCGGCTGCCAGCAGCCGGCCCCTCCTCCTCCTCGGAGTATGCACTCACCCACCACGACGAGACAGGGCATGGCAATAGTGTTGCCTGCTCCCCTGAATCCTAGAGCAGCGTGGCTACAGTGCGCGCTGACCAAGCAGCCACCTACCCGCACTGCGCGGGACTGTAGCTGTCAGGACCCCGACTCAGAGCCACACCGATCTAGCATGCAACACTTCATATCACTTTGCGGCCTCACGCACGGTATTCCCACGGGTGTCGCCTTACCTTGCCCGGGACCGTTTGCGCCTTTTGGCACACATATATGATAGTGTTGCTAGCATCCATATGACAAGGAGCCAGGGCTGACATGGCTAGTCGTGAACCCAAAGTGGCACTAACTTACAGGGACAGGCACACATGACCCAGCAACGAACGTGTCAGCGAGTGAATTCGGGCTACAGCAACTGGGCTAGCAGGACTACGGTAGACACCGCATGACATTTCCCCGAAGGGACAGACACAAGAACGAACAAGGACACATGCCGGCCAGCCTAAGTGTTCCGGAGCAGTTGCAAGCTACCAAGGCTCAGTGGAAGCACTAGGAGACATTTCCCGGTAAGATAGGCTACCAAGGATAAACAACTAGATAGTCAGATCCCACACATACAAAGCATTTCAATAACATACACACAATATGCTCGATATGTGCAAATACAACATGGCATCACAACATGACTCTACAACTCAAATATTTTATTCAATAGGCTCCGAGGAGCGAGATATTACAAACATGGGTCTCTCGACCCAGCATTCAGAGCATACAAGTCAAAACACAAGCGGAAGCTTAACATGTCTAAGTACAGACATCTACAAATGAAAAAGGCTGAGAAGCCTGACTATCTACCAGATCCTGCCGAGGGCATAAGATCGTAGCTGAGGTAACAAGCTAAATGTCGAAGCCCACGCGGAAACTACTAGTGAGACTGAAGTCTCTCTGCAAAACATAAAATAGGCAAACGTGAGTACAAATGTACCCAGCAAGACTTACATCAGAACTAACTACATATGCATCATTATCAACCAAGGGGATGGTGGGGTTTAACTACAGCAAGCCAGCTTTGACTCGGTGGCTATCCTGAACTACGACTGCAAGTAACTCTTTTGAGGTGGCGCACACGAGTCCACATATTCACCATATCAATACACCACTATGGATCCGCTCCCGTCTCCCTACGAGAACGCCATCCATAGCACTCACGCTTATCTTGCATATTTTAGAGTATCCACTTTCACTTGTCTATGAACTGTATAGGCAACCCAGAGGTCCTTTACCGTGGACGCGGCTAATCGAATAGATGATGTTAACCCTGTAGGGGTGTACTTCTTCACACACGCTCTCACCACTTACCGTCGTTTACACGACATGTACTCAGCAACCTTCAAGTGGAAGCCTAACGAGGGTGTCGGCCACGGCCTACCTAAACACTCAAGTCTCTAGTCCAGGTTTATCACCTATTCAGGTTCCATCCGCAAGGAGTCTGGCCGAGGTTTCCACATACGGGCCCGAACAATGTGTACAGGGTTCTACGACACCAAACGGGCACCCGGCATACCCGGCCACGTGCCTACCGCATCACAACCCACCCCTCGGGTCAGCGCTGTGCACGGCCTCCAGCATACTACAAATACCAGAAACTACTTGCAACTCCTGGACAGAGGACAAGGGTGGTTAAGGAGCCGAGAGAGTCAATTAAGGAGCCCAATGTGTGGTAGTAGGTGTTCATGGATCACAAACACAGAACTCAGTTCCTAAGGACGGCTTCAATGAGACAACCCACCATGTACTCCTACATGGCCTCTCACCGCTACCTTTACCAAATCGTGTTCACACACTTAGCTCACACATAGTAGGACATGTTTACACATCTCCGATTCATCCCCGATGAATTAGTCCTGACTCAACTCTAAGCAGTAGCAGGCATGACAAACAAGCATGAATGAGTAGGCACATCAGGGCTCAAACAACTCCTACTCATGCTAGTGGGTTTCATCTATTTACTGTGGCAATGACAGGTCATGTAGAGGAAAGGGGTTCAACTACCGCAACAAGTAACAGATGAATCGTTGTTGTCCTAATGCTATAAAAGAGAGCAGGAGCGAGAGAGTGGGGTTGTATCAGAATGAACAAGGGGGGTTTGCTTGCCTGGCACTTCTGAAGATGATATAGCTCTTCATCGGTGTCATTGAACTCATCGTCGGAACACGTCTATCGAGAGGGGACAATTACCGGCAGCAGAGAAAGATACACAATCAATGTAATGCAGAATATGATGCATGATCATGTCATGGCAATATGCTGTGGTTTGAGCTAACGCAGCTAGCAACCAGATTAAATGAAGTTGGTTTGAATCAAAGATTCAAAATCAAACTCCATATATGACATTTCAAATGCCATTAATTCAAATTGTTGTATACAACAGCTTTAAGTTGTTCAAACATGCATGATATTGACATAAACAGATTCTTTGGATTTTTCTGATCATATTTCATATATAATTTTTTTCATTTGGAGCTATAGATAATTTTCTATGAATTTTAGAAGTTTGGGGCATTTTCTGAAATTTATAAACCTTTTCTGATTTATTTTAATTCCAGAAAATACTTACTGCATCAGCATGACGTAAGGCTGAGGTCAGCAGGTCAACTGGGTCGCCCAGAGTCAAACCTGACCTGCGGGACCCATTGGTCGGTGACTCAGGGCTGGCTTGGGTGGATGACAGGTGGGACCGGTCAACGCTAACTGGGCCAAAGTCAAAGATGACACGTGGGGTCCGCAAGATTAGCACTAATATGAGCAGGATATTTAGACTAACTTAATTAAGCTCGGGATTTCACTGCAGCCCACGGTTTGAGGCGGGGTTTGCTCCCACGGCTTGCTGGCGCTCTCGTGCATCTAGTGGTGGTAGCGGCAGCAGCTGGGATGGCCGGAGTTGACGGTGGCGACATCGCCGGCGGCGTGGAGTTCTCGGCCAGGACGGGGCTATGGCCTAGAGGTCGAAAGCGGCCAGGGGAGAAGGGGGAAATGACTTGGGGGCTCACTGTGGTGCCGTAGGGATGGCCAGCATGCTTGCGGAAGCGTCGGAGGCGGCAAATCGACCAGCGAAGTCCGGCAAGCAGATGCGGTGGTGACGAGCTCGAAGACGACGACATGGTGATCCTTGGCTTGCGTGGCTCGACGAGGAGGAAGACGAAGTCATGATCGTTCTCCTGGAGGCGTCGACGAGGCAACGGGTGCATGATGGCCGCGATGGAGCTCGTCGGCGTTCTCGGGCACTCGCGGGAGGGAGAAACAGAGGAGGGGGAGCACAGGGAGAGTGAGAGGGGTCGGGGGGTTGCGTGGCGTCGCGGAAGGGGTCCAGGGCGACGAGGGGGCAGCCAGGCGGGCAGGGAGGAGCTGGCGCGGCTCGCCTGCGCACCGGGCACGCAGCTGCTTCTCCTCCTGGCAAGAGGAAGAAGACAGTGCTGCCCCTGGTGGGCCGGGCTGGCTTTGCCCAGCTGGGTTGCTACAGGGACGGGCTAGGTAGGCAGGTGAGTCCTTTCCTCTCCCTCTTTTATTTGTTTTAGTTTTCTATTTCTTTGCATTTTGTTTTGATTTTATTTAGAACATCAAATCATTTTTGAACTTTCTGTAAATTGTTATGTGAGCTCAGAACTAGCCCAAGGTCACATGCAACTTACAAAAATATTTGAACTTTATTTCTTATATAATAGAAATAAATCCAACTTAAATATGTCATTGATTTAATTCAAAAGGCCCTAAATAAATATTTCTGTGATTCCAAAAATATTGGTTTGAATTTTACCTCTTACCAATAATTTCACAGAATAACAGGAACATTTTCTTGGACTCATTTGATAAGTTTTAGATGTTGATTATTTTTAGAAGGTTTCTGAGGCTTTGAAAATTCCTCAATTCAAATTTCATTTTTAAACATGATGCTCACAAGGAAGCTAGCCTAGGTCAGACCAGAGCTAGGGATGTGACAACTCACCCCCACTAAACAAGAATCTCGACCGGAGATTCAAGGATAGGGCAAGATGGAAGGGGGAACGCAAACTAACACAATCTTCACGATCCAGGTTGCACTTCATAAGAATATTGACTCGGTCACCATCTTTGTCTTGATGTCTTGCTCTGGAACTTCAACCAACATGACAACGAGAGGAAAAGGAAAACTCTAGAAGGATCGATCTTCTCTGAGATCGAACAACTCATGATCAACTCACGGAATGAGACATAGCAACATCTCTCGAGCTGAGACACGAAGCACACATCTAGAGGGATGGAGTGGAATAGATGATGAGGGTCACTAGGTAGACTCCACACCTAAGAGGGTGGTGACCGGTTGTCAACGTAGCGAGGATTTGAGTTGCCATGATACCATAACGAGACATCTTAGAGGAGGGTACTCGTAGAACTATTACCTTAAGTGGAAAAAAGAATTACTTTTGATATAGAGATCACTGAGACTCTTTATACCAGCCTAAGGCAATTCACATATGATCGTTTGACGGAGATCGAAGGGATGGCATACTCGGACTAATATGGATGATGTGGGTTACCTTGTTGAAGACAATGCAAGGAATGATTTTTGCTTATCATCGGAAATGGATGGGACCCATGGTAGAACCACTTTGAAAATGAACCTGATCAGTAATTACTGAGAAGGGTAGTCCATGGTAGGATGGCACAATGGCAGTGCAGGCTGGGAACAAGATGCAAATGCTGGGAATGATTCTAGTAACTGGGGAGAAGCTCAACAGCAGAGAGTGAGTCCACTGTTGAAAAGTTATAGCATAACTGAGGAAACTGAGAGCACTATGCAATTAATGCCAACGATAAAACCTAGAACTTGCGCGTGCTCTCAAGAACTTGAGCATTTCCATATTCATCAAGGTTTTTACCAATATCCGTTTCAAGGATCCTGACAACACAACAGACTATCATGATGAATATTGGTGGAGGATGCAGATGCAAAGGAAGATAACACTTTCTCAGATTTCACCTTAGCGAGGCCAAGGGATAAAAATCTAGATGATCGACCGAGAAACATTTAGCACTCCGCTTCTAATGTTCTCCTTGATGTGCTAGCGTAATCCATTCATAGATATGGTTTGATATCTAGAACATCAAGTAAAAGGTCAGACTTCAGGAACACATAAATCCATAAGGGACAACTAGGGAGTAAATCCTACGAAATCCTTATGGGGAGGTGGCCAACTTCCTCAATCGAAATACTACAATAATAGGTCTTCCGACTGGGTGTGTTGGCCACGACATCCACTTTACCGGGTTACAGAGAGACCAATATTATAGTTCTCGGGAAACGTTCCAACCATCATATCAGCCTGAGATTCAGATTTGGTTGGTGTCAGGATATTCCAGACTCATCGAGTCTAGAAAGAAAAATGAAAGTTTGCAACACAAATCAACGAGACGATGTTGCGCGATTCTCGGGAAATGAACTATGGTAGTAAGCTCCAAAACATGAGCTGGTTCTGCTACAACATGTGAACACGTTGTCCGAGACAAGCATGACCACATAGTAGTCTTATAATAAAACACTACCGAGTTCAGAAGGGGAACCATCATTGAGGATATCGAAGTCCTTGCATAAGTCTTGCTCTTAAGAAGGAACTTCTTCTCCTTGAACAAATCAATCAGTGTCTTGGTGTGCTAGGAAACACATATAGAATGGAGGCGGCCAACCTATCAAACCATAGAGTACTTCGCATATTGTCGTGGAAATATCACGTCAGATGTCCTAGCAGAAGGACTTAGTCGTGGAGCCATCGCAACGAGATTAGCCTGAAGGGGTTAAACCAGACAAGGGACACGAGAGTTTTATACTAGTTCGGCCCCTTACGGTGAAGGTAAAAGCCTACGTCTAGTTGTGATGGGATTATTGGGGTTTCGATGACAAGGGAGCAAATACGCTTTGCCTGCGTCTCGAGTTGTTGTTTCTTGTCCCTGAACCGCTGCCGGGTCGTCCCTTTATATACACAGGTTGACGCCCAGACGGTTTACAGAGTCCCGAGGCCAGCTCATACAAGTGTCTAGCTCGGTCTCTCCCTTTCCCTAACATACAATACAAGTTATACAACTATGGCGGTTTACCAATATGGGCCCTAATCCGCCTCTGGGCTCTGGGCCTCTAAGCCTTATCAGTAAAGCGCCATCTTCTTTGTCTTCATGGGCTTCAGTATAGTTGAGCGTGAACTGGCCCCTCCTGGGCGGTTTACACTCGGTAGTTATATCCTCAACATTAGGCCCCAGATTGATTTGAACCTGTTCATGTCAATCTTCAATACTTAGAAAAATTTCGTGAGCATCTTCCAATGATTCTCATAAACCGCCACGTTGTCTTCTCCCTGTAAACTTTGGTAACTGCCATGACGTCATCTTCTGAATGCTGCAGTGAATCATCATGACATCATCTCTGTGTAAAAAGATAATAAAGATTCTCTTCACTTAATTAATTCCCGAAGATCGAGGCGACAGTTGCGCCCCCTTTTGCCGCATCAGGCCCCTCGATTCTCGCGCCTGCCGCTTATCCCCTTTCCTTGATAAATAGGACCGGGGCTCCTTCCATTTTCCACCTTGCCTCTTCGCATCGTCTTCTTCCTCGCGACCCCGAAGAACTCGAGCTCCGGCGCTGCCATCGTCCTTCGAGCACTGCATCAACAGGGCCGCTGCATCAACCTGGTCTTGATCAGATAGACTGCGCTGCCCCTCCGCTGCCTCGCAACATCAGTAAGTACTCCTCTTTACAACTGTTAGATCTGCATTAGGGTTCTTCTGTTCATCGGTGTTCTTCCTTGTTTTTCCTTTTCCTCTCTTAGATCTCATAAATAGACCCGAAACTGATAGCAAAGGTGTGCGGTAGTAGTTCAGCACCCCTAGTTACCCTCAAAAACTACTTTTTACTGTATGAGATCCTGCCCAAGCATATGCGCTCTTCTGCTGTCGCGACTTTTAGGGTTAAAAAAATTTCATTTTGTAAAACTGTGGTAGATCCAAAATTATATCACCATCTTGTGAAACTTGTTTCTGCAACACTTAGTAGATTTCAGATCTGCTTCTTCCGTTAAAGGCGGTTTAATCTTTAGTAGCCGATAACCCGCCAGATACCATTAGCCCTCACTTAAACCACCATCTTGACTTGAGTAGTAGTTTCTGGTTTACCTTACACATATGCCCTGATTAAACTCCCCGGTTTAATACCGGTTAGTCTTCATCAACCTTGAACCGTAAATTGGCCTTCATATTTCTTTTAAAATTTGTTTAACAAAATGACCAAGCAATTCGCCGCTTGCAACTGGGTTCCTTCCCGATCACATAAACGCAATTCAATGGATATGTTCTGACCGGCGCTTTGGCCAGCAAAAATGTCCTTCATTGGCGAGTCCCTGGCCCTGAATGCCCTCCCGAGCCTCAAGATGGAGAAGTGATTGTGTTCATGCAGCATCTAGACCGGGGATTTAGCCCTCCCGGATCAAAGTTTTTCCGGGATGTACTCGCTAGCTTCCAACTCCATCCACAAGATATTGGACCGAATTCTGTGCCCAACATATGTAATTTTCAAGTATTCTGTGAAGTTTACCTTCAAGATGAACCATCTGTTTAGCTCTTTCGGGACTTTTTCCATATAAACCGCTAAACTAAGTTCTCTGATGGTCCCAACACTGAACTTGGTGGAGTGTCGATCCAGAAGAGGAAAGAATTTGATTTCCCTCATGCAAAACATCACAGCCACCCCAAAGACTAGATCCAAACATGGTTTTATTGTCAGAACACTGCTCCTGCTGGAGAAAATCCTTTGCCGGGTTACCGTGCTCACCGTCTTAGCAATGGCCATCCACTGCCTCAACGGCTCACTGCCAAAGAACAACAGACTTACGGCCCTCAACGTGCCAAGCTCCGGGCCTTCCTAGCAAATGGCTTAACCGACGTTGACCTCGTTCGTTGCTGGGTTTCATGGAGTATCCTACCTTTAAGCCGCCGCTCCGAGTTGATGCATGAGTATACCGGAAACATCAAGGATCCTCAATGGTTTAATGAAATAGAAATGACTGATGATGAAGTCACTGAGTCTGTGAAGTAGATGTTGGATGAACCGATCGCCGAATGCAGCAGAACTGGGCTGCGCCCTTTTTATGCTTCCAACAAACCGCCAGTGATAAAAAAATTTAACCTTGTGCTTTTTGATCCGTCTCCGTTTTAACACTGCTATGATAATCCTTTGTTTAATTTTATAGGTCAAAGATACCTTCTGGAAGAGGAAAGCTCAAGATAAACTAGCGAGGGCTCCTCGTGCCAAAAGCAAAGTCATAAAGAAACCAACCAAGAAGAAAATCGCCGAGTCCTCTGATTCGCCTGAAGATATTGAGGAATCGGAACAAGAGGTAGAACTTGACTCCCTTGGCTTATTTTTCGTACACCTTATTGCCAACAATTATTACCAGGATGATGCGGAAGCCAGTCGTGCCGATCATGTAGAGGTAATCTCCCTTTCCTCCGATTTAGATCATGTGCCGGTTCAAAAACTTCGTCGTGCAGTTCGAAAAGTAAAATACTCTCACCCTCTTGCTCATTTGGATCCACAATTTTCTTTGAAGACACAGCAACATGAAGGTCGTCGCACAACCCGGCACAGTGGCCAACAAGTCACTTCCTCCGGTTTACCAGACACTCCAACCCGGAAACGTCGTCCAGAGGTCTCTTCCTCTTTTAATAAACCTTATCCCTTGGCAGGTTGCTTCCGATACCCACCTAATCCGTCTGATTCAAATTATCAGGTGACTTCCAATTCTTCATCTAGCGACTCATCAACCATGCAATTTCCTCCCCTCAAGACCGTTGCTGGGTAAGTATACTGCTCTTCATCTTTTCCTTCATGCGTCGGTTTACCATACTAACCTTTGTTTGATATTGTAGTGCCAAAGCCCGACTGAGCAAAACAGCCAAAACCAGTGCACCCACCGATGAAGTTAAACCGGAGAGGACCCCAGAAGGTGCTGGCAGAGACACTGATACTGTCATGGATGATTCTGCCCACAAGGTCCAAACACTGATGCTGATCCGCCGGAAGCTGACCCGGCTACTCATGTTGATCCATCAAGCCCGCATGCTACTCCTCCAAGTCCAGCTGCTGATCCGCCGAGCCCAGCTACTAATCTGCCGAGCCCAGCCAGGGATATTGTCAATCTGCCGAGCCCGTCAAAAGGTGGTGATGATGATGTTATTATCACCGGTACTGCTCACACCGTCCCAGGCAATCTGGTTGACTTATCAAGGCATACTGCCAAGGAAGAATTTGTTGCTATGGGCAAGGGGAAAGAGAAGACAGATTTATCCAACTATGTTAACCTTACTGCCCAGGAGCTTCATTCCGGATTCCTAAACCGCCTATACACAAGCCGAGATTATGAGGCCGGTTTGGTGAACATGATGAAGGAGCGCTACGAGGTAATCTTCCAAACATTTTAATCTTTCTTGTTCTGTATATCCACTTCATTGTAGCTCCCAAGGGCCGGTTTGACTTTTGAAGATAAACCGGGACTTTTTGGGATAGAGAACACTTCAACTGAGTAGCCCCCAAGGGCCGGTTTATCTTTATCAAGATGAACCGGGACTTTATGTTCCATACTGCATTTTGTCAATTCCCTTGCCTTTTTATTTTTTGATCAAATATACATTATCCCCCAAGTGCCAAGATTAATACTTGTATTGAGCCTTGGGACTTTAAATAATCAGCAGGAAAGAAGCAATCCGCATTAGCCCCCCAAGTGCCAAGTGTATAACTGGTTATATGCTTGGGACTTTTGAGAAAAATATTAACATCTTCATCATCTGACTGTTGCAGGCTGATATAAACAACCAAGGTTCCCAAATTTCTGATCTTCAAGAGAATATCAAGTCCCAGCAAGCAGAGACCTCCAAGGCTAAAGAGGAACTAAAAGGCGCTTTGATAGCCATGGAACAACTGAAAGACGGTTTCAAGACTGACCGCGCCAACTGGGAAACTGAAAAGGCTGCTTTGTTGAAGCGGGCTAAAGACGCTGAGGCAGCTCTTAAACCGGTGGCAGAAGAGCTAACCGGGTTGAAACATCAAACAAATGTTATGACGTCTACGATATTTGGTAAGTACCTTGTGTACAGATCTTGATTAATCATCTCTAAAATATCCGGTTTAACAGCGAATTCTTAAACCGTTACAGGTAGCCGTGTTGCTCATCTGGGTTCTGACATGAGGCTAACTTGTCTGTTCATCGATCCTTCTATGATGAAAACAACCAACAGATTGACACTGCTGTGAAAGAAGTGCAAAATCTTATCCCGCCAATCCGTAAGCACACTTATGCCCCTGACGTTGAACCGTCCAATCTTATAAGTGAAGAGGTTGTCTTTCAAGCTTTAACCCGGATTGACTGGACCACCGTTGACTTCCAGCCACTGGGTGGGGAGGAGGAGGTTGAAACGACGCCAGAAGATCCATCAACCTCATGTCAACCCGGCGATGCGTCTTAATCTGGCAACCGGGTTGATTTTCACAAATTGTGTTCTGTGTAAAGAACAATCACTTATTTTGGGCCTTAAAGCGCCTTGTAATAGGCTAGTTGGCATAATTTGATCTGCTGTCATTGTGCAATGCTACTTGATACTGTAATCTGGCATGATGTTGCCTTAAAGCGCCTTGTAATAGGCTAGTTGGCATACTTTGATCTGCTGCCATTGTGCAATGCTACTTGATACTGTAATCCGGCATGATGTTGCTATGCTTTGCTTTATTTGCCTTGGTATTTCGTATAAGTCCTGTTTTCTACATGTTAAACACTTAAACATGTCCTGGCGGTCGGGTTATGATACCCAACACAGAAACAGAATCCTCATAACCAACATTATTAATAAAATATGAATCATATCGTACCTATGATATTAAATCACTGTCGTTGGTCCACCAACTCGTTTAGTAAGGGTGAAAACCCAAACTTTGGGTGTTGGAAGGCACCCACCACATTGTGCTAGTGCGTAATAAGCCATACCAGGTATTTGTAAACACCAGATGATCATTCTGGCAACTTATAGTCAATGCCGGGCCGGATTGAAAGATGCCAGTTCACCATTGATTATATGCTTAACAGCTGATAACTGTAAGCCATACCGGGTTAAGAAACTCTGGTTTGAGATGAAGACATATAGTCCGGTCTGGTCAAGAGACACCGGTTTACCTTAAAAGTTGATCAATAAAGATAAAACTTGTAAGAACAAAAGCAAATAAAACTCGTAGTCGAGGCTTTTCGAGGGCTGCCAGGCCCAAATTCGAGGCTTTTTGTGGGCTGCCAGGCCGCTGAGTTAAACCATTTGACAAAGCCTTTTAAGATGGGCCTCCAACTAACCAATCGTCATTCTAACTTTGACAAGTTCAGGGTCTCAATGAGAGTAACTTGTCAAACGTTCGGTGGGCCGTGCCAGGATTACCTGGATAGGAGTGGCTTACTTGATGAAGGCAGGTTAACCCGGGGTTTTAGGTGAATACACTAGGCTTCCAAGCCGTGGGTCGATACCCAATCACAAGGGTCCTTTCAAACTCGTTGTTACTTTACACAAAGAGCCCCCAAGTAACTTTGTGAGCTGTGCTCAATGGGTGCCTATGTTTGAGTCGTGCTTTTAGCAATAGAACTCTCTTTGGCCCCTTGGGTGTGAAGCTCCCAAGTTGTATGATGGCATGATAGCCTGTTTAATGGACAAAACGGGTCATCGCTTTGTAAGCAGAAGCCCCCTTATAACCAAGAAATATTGGAAGAACGGCAGAGGCCCTTCTTGTAGCAAGGATGTCGGTTTATTATATTGAGCATAATATATACATTGTCGAAATATGTACATAAGAAGAGCCTATAGCTCAGGTGTAGTAAGGCCGAAGGAGAGCTATGTTCCACGGACGTCGGGTCTCCTCCTCAGAACTGCGTGAGTCTTCTCAAACGTCAATGAGGTAGTATGATCCGTTGTGCATATTCTTGCTGACCACAAAGGGCCCTTCCCAAGGTGGGGATAACTTGTGCATATCGGTCTGATCCTGGATGAGCCGGAGCACTAAATCGCCTTCTTGAAAGGTTCTTGTTTTAACCCGGCGGCTGTGATAACGCCGCGGGTCTTGCTGATAAACCGCCGAATGAGCCATAGCCATGTCCCGCTTCTCACCTAACAGGTCCAATGCCTCCTGGCGTGCTTGATCATTGTCCGCTTCAACATAATTAGCAACCCGGGGCGAATCATGACGGATATCACTTGGGAGGACTGTCTCTGCCCCGTAAACCATGAAGAAAGGCATATAACCCGTAGATCGGTTTGGGGTGGTATTTATGCTCCATAACACAGATGGTAATTCTTCCACCCAACAACCCGGCGTCCGCTTCAAAGGAACCATAAGTCGGGGATTTATACCCTTTAAAATTTCCTGATTAGCTCGCTCAGCTTGGCCATTAGATTGGGGGTGAACCACAGATACCACATCAAGCCGGATGTGCTCTCGTTGACAAAATTCCTCCATCTCGCCTTTGGAAAGGTTCGTGCCATTATCTGTGATAATGCTGTGTGGAAAACTGAAACGGAAAATCACCTTTTTGATGAACTAAACCGTTGTGGCCGCATCACACTTGCTTACTGGCTCCGCTTCAACCCACTTAGTAAATTTGTCAACCGCCACCAAGAGGTGGGTCTTCTTATCCTTGGATCGCTTAAAAGGACCCACCATATCAAGCCCCCAAGTAGCAAACAGCCAAGTTATTGGAATCGCCCGTAGCTCCTAAGCCGAAACATGAGCCCGGCGTGAAAACTTCTGATAAGCATCACACCGCTTTACGAGGTCCTCAGCATCGGCATGAGCCGTCAACCAGTAAAAACCATGACAAAAAGGTTTGGCCACCAAAGATTTTGAACCGGCGTGATGACCACAGTCTCCTTCGTGGATCTCGCGTAAAATCCCATGGCCTTCTTCAGGAGAAACACAATGCTGAAACGCCCCTGAAACACTGCAATGATGTAACTCACCATTGACAATTGTCATGGACTTGGATCGCCAGATTATCTGCCTAGCCAAAATTTCATCTTCTGGCAATTCGCCCCGGTTCGTATACGCCAAGTATGGAACCGTCCAATCCGGAATGATATGTAAAGCAGCCACCAACAGTGCCTCCGGATCAGGAATGGCGAGGTCCTCCTCTGTAGGTAACTGAACCGACGGGTTATGCAAGACATCCAGAAAGGTATTGGGTGGCACCTGTTTACGCTGAGATCCCAATAGGCTTAAAGCATCAGCTGCTGCATTTTTGCGCTGATCAATGTGCTCCACTTGATAACCCTTAAAGTGACCAGCAACAATATCGACCTCTCGTCGGTAAGCCGCCATGAGTGGATCCTTGGAATCCCAAGTACCTGAAACTTGCTAGGCTACCAGGTTTGAGTCGCCAAAGCATCGTACGCGGCTTAAGTTCATCTCCTTAGCCACTCGCAGACCATGGAGTAAAGCTTCATACTCAGCTGCATTGCTAGTACAAGGGAACATTAAGTGAAGAACATAATGAATTTTATCATCTCGAGGGGAAGTAAGGACAGCTCCAGCCCCCGAGCCCTCCAATTGCCTGGACCCGTCAAAGTGAATAGTCCAGTATGTATTGTCCGGTTTTTCCTCCGGTATTTGCAACTCTGTCCAATCATTGATGAAATCCACAAGAGCCTGGGATTTGATTGCTATTCGAGGCATATACTTCAAACCGTGTGGTCCAAGCTCAATAGCCCACTTAGCAACCCGGCCAGTTGCTTCCCTGTTCTGGATTATATCCCACAAAGGAGCAGAACTGACCACTGTGATGGGATGACCTTGAAAGTACTATTTAAGCTTCCGACTTGCCATAAAAAACCCATACACCAGCTTCTGCCAATGCGGATATCTTTGCTTTGACTCAATGAGCACTTCGCTGATATAATAAACCGGCCTTTGAACCGGGTATTCCTTCCCAGCCTCCTTGCGCTCTACCACAATGGCGACACTAACGGCCCGGGCATTAGCAGCCACATATAACAGTAGTGGTTCCTTATCAACTGGAGCGGCAAGAACCGGCGGTTCAGCCAACTGTTTCTTCAAGTCTTCAAACGCCGCATCAGCAGCATCGCTCCAGACAGAACTGTCTGTCTTCTTCAACATTTGGTACAAAGGGATCGCCTTTTCTCCCAACCTACTGATAAACCGGCTAAAAGCCGCAATACGACCCGCCAGACGTTGAACATCATTGATACATGCCGGTTTAGCCAGAGATGTGATAGCCTTGATCTTTTCCAGATTAGCCTCAATGCCCTGGTTAGACACCAAAAAACCCAAGAGCTTGCCAGCCGGTACACCAAAAACACACTTAGCTGGATTGAGCATCTTTTTATAAACTCTCAGATTATCAAAGGTTTCTTGCAAATCAGATATGAGTGTCTCTGCCTTCCTGGACTTGACCACAATATCGTCCACATAGGCATGAACGTTGCGCCCAATCTGAGTATGAAGACAATTCTGCACACAACGTTGATAAGTTGCCTAGGCACTCTTGAGCCCAAAGGGCATAGAGACATAACAGGAGGCTCCAAAGGGAGTAATGGAAGCTGTCTTCTCCTGGTCCTTAACTGCCATCTTGATCTGATGATAACCAGAATAAGCATCCAAGAAACTCAAACGCTCACAACCCGCCGTAGCATCAATGATTTGATCAATATGAGGGAGGGCAAAGGGATCAGCTGGGCAAGCCTTGTTCAGATCTTTGTAATCCACACACATACGCCAAGTGCCGTTTTTCTTAAGTACCAGCACCGGACTAGCCAACCACTCTGGGTGAAACACTTCCACGATAAACCCTGCTGCCAGTAGCCGGGCTACCTCTTCCCCAATGGCCTTACGCCATTCCTCATTAAAGCGGCGAAGAAACTGTTTGACCGGTTTGAATTTCAAATCAATATTAAGAGTGTGCTCAGCGAGTTCCCTCGGTACACCTGGCATGTCAGAAGGTTTCCATGCAAAGATGTCCCGGTTCTCACGGATGAACTTGATGAGCGCGCTTTCCTATTTGGGATCCAAGTTGACGCTAATGCTAAACTGCTTGGATGAATTGCCAGGAACAAAATCAACCAGTTTAGTCTCATCAGCCGATTTAAACTTCAAAGTCGGATCATGCTCTGTAGTGGGCTTCTTTAGAGAGGTCATGTCTGCCGGATCAACATTGTCCTTATAAAACTTCAACTCTTCCATTGCACAAACCGATTCAGCATAGGCCGCATCACCTTCCTCACACTCCAGAGCAATCTTACGGCTACCATGAACCATGATGGTTCCTTTGTGACTAGGCATCTTGAGCTGCAGATAAACATAACATGGCCTTGCAATGAATTTAGCATAAACCGGCCGTCCAAATAAAGCATGGTACGGATTTCTGATCTTGACCACTTCAAAGGTCAGTGTCTTGGACCTCGAATCATGATCATCTCCAAAAAACCACCTCCAGAGCTATCTTACCAACTGGGTAGGCCGATTTACCAGGTACCACTCCGTGAAAAATGGTGTTTGACGGTCTAAGATTCTTATCTGTCAACCCCATACGTCGGAAGGTTTCATAGTACAAGATATTGATACTGCTCCCTCCGTCCATGAGTACCTTGGTGAACTTATAACCTCCCACCTGCGGTGCAACCACCAAAGCTAGGTGACCCAGATTGTCAACCCAGGGCGGATGATCCTCCCTGCTCCAGACAATAGGTTGCTCAGACGAGCGTAGATAACGGGGCACTACCGGTTCAACAAAGTTTACTGCCCTTTTATGGAGTTTCTGATCGCGCTTGCACAAGCTGGTAGTGAAAACATGATACTGTCCACCGTTTAATTGCTTTGGGTTGCTCTGATAACCCGACTGCTGTTGATTCCCCTGACTACCCTGTTGATGGTTACCACCTTGGTTATTCTGATTGCCCTGATTATTCTGAAATCCTGAGTTTGAACCGCCACAACTGTAACCCGGCCCATGAAATCCTGGACCGGAACCGCCAGATGGACCCTGATCATACCGGAAAAGATCAGAGTTTTTGAATTCCCTCATGATGTGGAAATCCTTCCAAAGGTGCGTGGCCGGAACCTCCTTTGTCCCGTGCTTTGGGCAGGGCTGGTTTAACAGGCGTTCCAGATTCATTCCTCCGCCGCGCTAGGGCGGGTTACCCTTATGGCACTGCATATTACCTTGCATACTGGTGTAGCCACAAAATCGGAATTGTCCGCTTTACGCTTACCATTATTTCCGTGGCCCGCCTGGTTATGTTGTCCCTTTGAACCAGCTTTCTTCTTTCCCTTCTACTGTTTATCTTCATCAGAATCAGGGTCCTTGGTATTATCAGAATCAGCATACTTAACCAGAGCCGCCATGAGTGTTCCCATATCATTGCAGTGACGCTTGAGCCGTCCCAACTTCATTTTTAGTGACTTAAACCGGCAATTGCCCTCCAACGTCACAATTGTTGTATCCGGATTGATGCGGCCGGATGAATGCAAAATTTCTGAAACCCGGCACACCCAATGGGTTGTTGATTCATTCTCTCCTTGGACACAAGCTGCCAGATCTACAATGGACATAGGTTGCTTGCATGTATCTTTGAAGTTTGCTATAAACTTGGCCTTCAACTCATCCCATGAATTTATCGAGTTAACAGGCAGGCTCTTCAGCCAGGTGCGAGTCGTTCCTTCTAGCATCATGGTGAAGTATTTTGCGCACGCCGCTTCATCCACATCTAGCATCTCCATTGCCATCTCATAACTCTCAACCGACGCCTCAGGGGGCTGATCATCGGTATAGTTAGGCACCTTGCGTGGGCCTTTGAATCTTTGGGCAACCGCACATTACAAAGAGCCGGGATGAGACACGGCACTCCCCAGGAGCTGAAGGCAAGCCCGGTCCCTCGCTCTACTGACGCCGTTGACTGAACCGGGGCGGGTTGATGATGACCCGAATGTTGCGATGCTAATGCAGCCTCCCTTCACGCTCTGCCATTATCCACCACATCCTGAGCATCCAAACCGCCGTTCGCCGGATTAGGCCCTCGAGGGGCATCACGACGCCGCGCACTACTTAACACGGCCGGTTCGTCTATGTGCCTGCTATAACTCTTGCTCGGACGAGGGGTTGAATGTATTCTGTCTTGGCTGTAGGAATAAGCCTGTTGCTGTACAACATCGGTTTGAAGAAGATCCCTGGCTCGTCGTGTCTCAACCACCGCTAGTAAGTCGCCCTCCATCGGAATAGCTGCCAAACGCGATGCTGCCGCAATCATGTTATCCAAAGGACTGGAACAGTGACCCGGTGGTGTTGCTACATATTGCGGCGGGTTGTCCGTCCGTCGAGGCGGGTCCATCGCTCGTGGCTGATCCGGCTCGCCCCAGGTGCCTCGGTCCGGTTTACTCCTGTCGGATTGCTAGGCCCGGCTCCTGGTGTGCCGAAGAGATTCAGACCCTTGTAAATGTGCGGTAGTCGAGACCGGTACTTCCTTCTCATAACTTCGTTTGACGTGTTCTGATCCAACATAAGCCGGTAATTCTGCGCCTGGATCTGTTGTGATTGGGCATCTAAAGCGGCCTGCTCTTCATCCATCCTGGCCTCCTCAGCTGCCAAATCCGCCTTGGCCTGAGCTATCCGATCCTTTAGCTTCGTAACATCCGCATTATGCTGAACTTGAGTCTTCGGAGTCATCGCTGTAGTCAACAATGTCGTCAAGGCGTCCCGTAAACTGGCAAGAACTTGAGCTGGCCGACGCGCCGGGCCTCCTGCCGTGGCTGCTGATCCGGAGATCATTCCTGTTGTAGATGAAGATTGAACGATGGGCTGCGTACCGGCCAAGAAGATCGCAACCTGGTTTGGCGGTTCAAGGGGGCCCGGAATACTGTCACCATCGGAATATCCCCCAATCCGGCCATCTTGCAGCTGGTATAACGACTCAATTTCGCCAGTGGACGATTCACCATCTGAGTAGATGGCTGTCTCACAGTCGGACACCGGTTCAGATTCCGCACCATGGATAAATCCCACGAACGCATGCTTCATGGAAGGCTGAAACCGGGCAGGACTTGCACGCTGAGCCGTTTCGATGAGGTCGGTAGAGATGTCCAGCTCAGGTCCCGGTTCGTCGATCTTGCCAATGAAAACGTGAATTCGGCCAAAGGGGACCCGGTACCCGTACTCGATTGATCCGGCCTCGGGGCCCCAGCCTACGTCGTCGATGTAAAGCTTGCCAAGATGACTCTTGGTCATCCGGCCAACCGCGTACCCCTTGAGTCCTTCAAAGCTACCCTTCAAGAACTCGAAACCATTGTGCGATAGCCCCGCGGTGGGTGCCAACTGTCGTGGAAATATCACGTCAGATGTCCTAGCAGAAGGACTTAGTCGTGGAGCCATCGCAACGAGATTAGCCTGAAGGGGTTAAACCGGACAAGGGACACGAGAGTTTTATACTAGTTCGGCCCCTTACGATGAAGGTAAAAGCCTACATCTAGTTGTGATGGGATTATTGGGGTTTCGATGACCAGGGAGCAAATACGCTTTGCCTGGGTCTC
This sequence comes from Aegilops speltoides, assembly GCA_021437245.1. Lineage (NCBI taxonomy): Eukaryota > Viridiplantae > Streptophyta > Magnoliopsida > Poales > Poaceae > Aegilops > Aegilops speltoides. The sequence continues at coordinate 517,730,363 of CM038147.1, forward strand.
GAGTTGTTGTTTCTTATCCCTGAACCGCCGCGTCCCTTTATATACACAGGCTGATGCCCAGCCCGTTTACAGAGTCCCGAGGCCGGCTCATACAAGTGTCTGGCTCGGTCTCTCCCTTTCCCTAACTTACAATACAAGTTATACAACTATGGCGGTTTACCACTATGGGCCCTAATCCGCCTCTGGGCTCTGGGCCTCTAAGCCTTATCAGTAAAGCGCCATCTTCTTTGTCTTCATGGGCTTCAGTATAGTTGAGAGTGAACCACTCCTGGGCGGTTTACACTCAGTAGTTATATCCTCAACTTGGGACTAACTTCGCATAGTGGTAACTTGGGACGATTCCATAGGAAGCAAAATGAGCTTTCTCGAATTCACGGCGGCAACTTGCATCAAATGCACATGAATTAGAGGAAGGTCACTCCTTTCATCCAAGCATATGCTTCATGAATGGGTTATGAAGGTAATGCTTATAAAGTTTCCAATACTAGTTGGATGTTCAGCATGAATCACGGAGAAGAAAAAAATGTTGCTGATGGGCTCAACTACAACTCATCCAGGTTTCCATGAAGATGGAATTCCATAATTATGAGATCAAGTGATAGCATTGGTCAGAACCAAAAGATATAACGGTGTATGCTCAAGGAAAATCCACGAGTAAGACAACATTACGAACATCGTTGGTTCTGATTTGATTTGAGGATAGCACACACTCAAATTAAAGTTTTGGCAAGACAATAGGTCCAACAACTGGTCACGAGGATCAATCGATGAAGATATCATCTTTCTTCAACACACATACAAGATATCCCTTAATATGAACTAAATCGGACAAGCTTCCATCTTCCAACTCTCCAAGTTGTTGTTTAGCTTGACCAACCAACTCAGGGGTATGCAACACAGATTCTTGGAGAAGGGGTGGTTTATATAAAACCAACTTGATCACGAGCTCAACATAACACTCAGTTGATGACCTGGTGATACTTCTGAGAAGATATTCGGAAAATCACAAACCACCGATATGTTTTTAAGCTCGAGATAAATCTTGCTTTTCAGGCAAGACGATATGATCCAATGAGCGAGGATTTGACAAAAATCCTAGCTCATCAATCGAGGAGTGCAACAGGAAAGTGGGCTGGGTAGCACGATCAATCTTAGAATGGTAATTCAGACCAACACGCTAAGAATGAGATTATTGTCTTATAACTACCAAGCAACGGGGTTGCTAGGAGTATTGATTTCACACATCATAGTTCACCTGTCGGCATTCCGGTTGCAACAACACGGGAGCTGAGAAATGAATAATGAAGGCCGGAAGTATCGCTGTATCACGAAGTCATAAGAAATTGTGCAATTCCCATGACATACTTGATATGGAAGAGGGCAACACTCCAAGGTAGAACAGAACAAAAGCTGGATTAGCATTTTGATCTGCAGAATACAACTGCTTCGACCCAATCCTGGATATGGATGAGGTACTGGAGTTTGTTTCTCCTCATTCTGGAATAGAATGGCTTGACGGACCACAAGAATATTAGGCATCGATGAACGATTGCACGCATACTCTTGACTATCAATTGATAGACGAGGGCCAGAGAATAACTAAAGAGGGACAACCCAAAAGAACATATGATTTTCTGAGTTGTGGATGCATGGACTAGCATGTCGAACGGGTTCAACATATTTCTTCCGGATAACCCATGCAGAAAGGTTGGGCTGGCAGAGTCACAATATAAAATGGAGAACTCATCGAGAGCACTCCTGTTGTGATCTTTTGATCCAACAAACTTCTGCCATAAGTGGTTCATAGTATTTGGAAGAAGGAACTACCGCGGACCTCGAGGACTATCGCAAAGGTTACTAATAACCTAAAGAAACTAGTAAACACTAACAACATGAAGTAGGTAGAGTGAATCTCGGTTTCAAGAGCCCAGGAATAGAATACCTACCAACTAAATGGCATCACAAGATGCTTTCGAGAATGATGGCCAGAATCATCACACTAGGACACAGAACATGGCTAGATTACTAGGTGATACTCTAGACATCTAGGGTCATAATAATAGCTCCAACATATACGTCGAGGCAATCGAGTACCTCAACTCACAGTTTAGTGTGGTTAACCTGGCCAGAAAGGACATCAAAAACAGAGGGAAAGGATTTTGCAGTTGCGTCAGATTGTTTAGAAACCTGGGATGACTCGGACAGCATAACGGATGTAAATGCTCAAAATGATTTGAGACATCCTGCAAAATGGTGGCATAACCACTCGATCATCACAATATCAAGATTCTGAGACCAACTATGAACACATGGAAGTAGTAGGAACTGAAACGAGGCTTAAGTCCAACAATCTTACAAGTCTACAGATTTGTAACATGTGATCCTGATGGAAAGAGGAGATAGCCTAGTTCCTTAACCCCGTAGGAAAAATATGATGACTTAGATTAGAAGGGCATAAGATAAAGGAGTATAAAGAGCCTTACGTTCCCATCCACAATCAATTCCCTTATATAACTAAAGAATTTCTAGACTCAACTTTGACCAGTTTGGCTTGGTAATCCTACAGGCAGTCAGGCTCTGATACCAAAGTTGTCAGGACCCCTACTCAGAGCCACACCAATCTAGCATGTAACACTTCATATCACTTTGCGGCCTCATGCACGGTATTCCCACGGGTGTCGCCTTACCTTGCCTGGGACCGTTTGCGCCTTTTGGCACACGTATATGATAGTGTTGCTAGCATCCATATGACAAGGAGCATGGGCTGACATGGCTAGTCGTGATCCCAAAGTGTCACTAACTTACAAGGACAGGCATACATGACCCAGCAACGAACGTGTCGGTCATCAGCGAGTGAATTCGGGCTGCAGCAACTTGGCTAGCAAGACTCCGGTAGACACCGCGTGACATTTCCCCGAAGGGACAGACATAGGAATGAATAAGGACACATGCCGGGCAGCCTAAGTGTTCCGGAGCAGTAGCAAGCTACCAAGGCTCAGTGGAAGCACTAGGAGACATTTCCCGATAAGAGAGGCTACCAAGGATAAACAACTAGATAGTCAGATCCCACACATACCAAGCATTTCAATAACATACACACAATATGCTCGATATGTGCAAATACAACATGGCATCCCAACATGACTCTACAACTCAAGTATTTTATTCAATAGGCTTCGAGGAGCGAGATATTACAAACATGGGTCTTGTCGGTGTCAAAACCGGCAGATCTCGGGTAGGGGGTCCCGATCTGTGCGTCTAAGGCCGATGGTAACAGGAGGCAGGGGATACAATGTTTACCCAGGTTTGGGCCCTCTCGATGGAGGTAAAACCCTACTTCCTGCTTGATTGATATTGATGATATGGGTATTACAAGTGTTGATCTACCACGAGATCGTAGAGGCTAAACCCTAGAAGCTAGCCTATGATTATTATGATTGTGATCGTCCCTCTAAGGACCAAACTCTCCGGTTTATATAGACACCAGAGAGGGCTAGGGTTTACATGTAGTCGGTTACAAAGAAGGAAATATAATATCCGGATCGCCAAGCTTGTCTTCCACACAAAGGAGAGTCCCATCCGGACACGGGACGAAGTCTTGAGTCTTGTATCTTCATGCTCCAGCAGTCCGGCCAAGGTATATAGTCCGGTTGTACGGATACCCCCTATTCCAGGACTCCCTCAGTAGCCCCTGAACCAGGCTTCAATGATGATGAGTCTGGCGCACAGTTCGTCTTCGGCATTGCAAGGCGGGTTCCATCTACGAATACTCCATAGTAATTATCCAACACTTAGATTGTGTCCGGATTTGCAAGATGATCTTCACATACCACCGTAGAGAGAATGATATTTCACAAATGTAATTTGCTGACAACTTTGGACAACATGACATGACACTACGGTCCGGTCATTATTCAAACTGTCTTCTCACAACCAGCCACAGCGCATATTGCGAGGCGGTTTCCTCGGCACGTCTTGTCAAAGCAGAGATCATGTCCCCTTATCACGGGATTCCCATCAATACGGGTATGGGTAACCCAACCGCACCATCAATCGTGGCGCTTGGGAAATAAGCGATTCTCAATGGGCAACTGGCGAGGCGCTCCGCTTTCGTCGCCTTTATAAAGGGATAAGGGTTCCCCATTTTTACCCACGCCTTCCTCCTACTTTGCTCATCCTTGCCTCCTCAAGCTCCAGTGCCCTAGCCCAAGCCTTCTCCGCATAGCTAAACATGTCCGGAGCAGGAGGCAAGTGGGTGGTCTCCACCGTGAAGGAGAAGCATATTGCGAATCTTCGGGCGGCCGGATACTTGGCCACAGACATCGCGCACCAGCTACCGAACGACGGGCAGATCATTCCAACTCCGGAACCCCACAAGAGGGTCGTGTTTCTCACCCACTTCTTCGGTGGACTGGGATTTCCACTTCATGCCTTCGTCCGCGGGATCATGTTCTACTACGGGCTAGATTTCCATGATCTAGCCCCAAATTTCGTCCTCAACATCTCGGCGTTTATCGTCGTGTGCGAGGCCTTCCTCCGCATCAAGCCTCACTTTGGCTTGTGGCTACAAATCTTCTGCGTGAAGCCGAAGATCGTCAGCGGCCAGCAAGCGGAGTGCGGAGGGGCCATGGTGGGCAAGATGCCTAACATCACCTGGCTTGACAGCTCCTTCGCGGAGATCGTGAAAGGCTGGCAATCGTGGTGGTTCTACATCACCGAGCCGCGCGACGCCAACTGGGTGGCGGCCCCCGAATTCCGATCTGGAATCCCCATGCGGCTCACCTCCTGGGAAAAGAAGGGCCTGGACTGGGGCGAGCCTGCGGAGCTGACCGGACTTCAGAACTGCATCAAGAACATCAAGGACAAGAAAATCAAGCTTGTCAACATGGTCCAGGTCATGCTTTTCCGCCTGATTCTTTCGTGCCAAAGACGGGTATTTAATCTATGGGAGTTCGTCCCGGCCGAACACCGGACGCTTCAAAAGCTCTACAGCATGATGCACAAAGATGCATGGAAGGCGCTCTTCAAGGCCTCCGAAGTACCTCCTCCCACATCCGAGGACTGTGGACTTCATGCCACACGGCTCCCCTGTCCGGTGAGTTTTCTGACTACCACCGGATTCAGTTTTTCCCAATATATTCATGGGGGAATCTTAAGTCATTGTGTGTATTCGATAAGGAGTATGTGGAGGCGGCGGAGCGGATTGACTGTCCGGCTCCACTGCCAGAAGGTCCAGCAGATGCTCTCCTGACGGAGATGCTAGTCCCGGCACCCTACAAGGCGCCGGAGAAGAAGGCCGAAAGGAAGGCCCCGGGGACCAGGAAGGGTCTCTGGCGTAAGGTTGTACCGGACGCCTCATCCGAAGACGATGAAGCACACTCCTCCCCCGAAGGGGAGGAAGAAGATGAAGGGGCCGCCCCATCCGGAGAGGATGGGGGGCTTAAGAAGGCGGGCCAGGGGACCGAGAAGGGTTCCCGGTGCAAGGCCGTCATACCCTCGCCGTTCGAAGACGATGAGGCAAATTCCTCCCACGGAGGCGGGGGGAAACACGAGGAAACTCTGCCTCCCGCGCTGGGAAGGAGAAGAAGAGGAAAGCCGCCCTGGAGGGGGAGGCTAGGACGCCCAAGAAGGGAATGGTGTCCCTTCCAGATTACTCCACCACTGCTGCCTATAGCGAGGAGGAGTGGCTGCCCAGGGGGAAGCCCCTAGTAAGATCATAAGCATCCGCACTCCATAGTACTTTAGTGCAACTTCGCTTCATAGTCTTCTTGTTATAACGCCGAACATATATGCAGTCCGGCCAGGGTCCATCCCGAGGTATCATCTTCGGATGGGTCCTTGAGTGATTCAGCGATGAACTCACTCCCGACGGTCGCTACTCCTTGGCCTGCGGATGACACAGAGGTGTTGTCCCAAAGGCTCCCAGAGCAGGGGGAGGTGGCTCTGGAGACGCCCCCAAGGTGGAATTACAGACGCCGGGCACACGGGGTATAAGATCCCCACGGATTGTGCCGACGAGAGCCGCAGCAAGCCGGGCTCTTAGTTGGATACTGTGCCGGAATCTCCAATGGTTCCGGATTCGGGCAGGCAGGCCCTCGCTAGGGATGGCGAGTATTCTGTGCCGAGGACTTCCGTTACGCCCGAGGCGTCGGATAGTCTGCTGGAAGCACTTCGCGGTGCTTCCATGGATGAAGAGCATCGTACTCTTATGAGTGCGGTAATTCAGAAGGTTCTGTCCGCCAAGAGCGGACTAACCGAAGCCTTCACCAGCCTCCTGACAGGCTTTGAGGTAAGTAATCAAGAATGTGTGAAATTACCACCTGATAGGTAGTAGCCCCTGATACTCTGTTTGGTGTTCGGAAAGAAAAGCCAAACGGAGGGTCAAATTAAATCCGCAGGAGTCTAATAGTAATTTTGCATGTGACTAAGTAGGCGATGATGTTTGCCGCTGCTGCCCGCACGGCCGAGGTCGCCGGACTTAAACGGGACCAGGCGCAGTCACAGGGAGAGCTCGGCCTCATGAAGAGGCAGCTTGAAGAGAACAAAGGTTTGTGGTGCCCCGTTCGTATATCATAAAAAATAGGCAAAATTGGTGATTCTAGCGGCAAAGCGTCGTGACTTTGAAATAGGGGCGACAACTGAAGTGGCATCCTTGAAGAAGGCGCTGTCCGAGGCCGAAGACAAGGCGGCCCTGGAGCGCATTGAGCGCGAAAAGCAGAATGCTAGGGTGGGTGAGGTACAGCAAGAGCTCTAGGATCTCGGCAAGAAGTTTGAGTCCTTGGTGCGTGATCTCAAGACAAAGGAGTCTGAGCTTGCGAAGGCCCTTGCGAGTATGAAAGACGCCAAGGTCGAAGCCGAAAAGGCCCAGCAGGAAATCCAAGCGGCCAAGAAGATAGCGGCGGGTAAGACATTCTTTATGCAAAGCAAGCATGTGGAGGAGGCATTTCTTTTACTTACCCGAATTCGGAGCTCTCCAGGGGCATTCGCAGATCTGCCATGCATCATATCGGATGCCGCGGAGTTCTACCGTGCCGAGGAGGGGAGCTCAACGAAGAAGCTGTTTTGGTCCCAGTATGCTGGAGCCGAACATCTAATGCCTCTGAGTGACCAACTGAAGTAGTTGGTTGAACTCCACAGGGCGGCCGAAGTGGCTATGAAAGATTTCATAGTACGAATGTGGCCTCGTGAGCCCCTGCCCACTAGCTACTTCGGCCTGATCAAGCGGATGGTAAATGTCTGTCTGCGGCTAGAAGTGATCAAGTGATCCATTTGCATTGAGGGTGCCCGCCGGGCTTTTTCCCGTGCGAAGGTGCATTGGGGCAAGCTGGATGCGGAGAAGCTGGTGAAGGACGGGCCACCGAAGGGCAAGGCGCATCGCTGTCCCAAAAAATATTATGATGGCGTTATGAAGGGTGCTCGTCTCGTGGCCGAAGAATGTACCAAGAACACGATCTTTGAATGAATGTACTTCTGTCGTTTTTGTAATATAAAGACAAAGTTATTTGTGCTATGTAGCGCTTTGTTTTGATTTAAAATATTACCTTCTGTGCGGCTGTTTATAAAATTCTGAAAGTAGGCCAGTCGTCGGCTTCCGCCCCCCGTAACGATCTTTGGGGTGTTCGTGGAAAACCCAAAACACTCTTTTATCCAAATTTTTGGTCCATGAAGGAGGTGTTTGGCACAGCGAACAAGGCAATCAGACTATGCGGCTTTATAACTTTCACTTAGCCATAGAAGTCTACAATTTTAAATTTAGGCGAAGCCCCTAGAATTCGGAAAGCCGAATTGGGGCGCTATGTACGCCTAAATCGGACGATGCCGATTCCTTGCATAAAGCGGAAAAAATCTTTAAGGATTTTAAGACCTCTCGAACAGCGACCAGCTCATGCTGTATCATGCCGGTCAGTTTTCGGCTTCCTCTACTAAGGTGCTCGTCCGGAAGAACCGGGACACAATCGCAGTAGTTCTCCCTGCGCTACCTTAGCCGATATAATGGAACATAAGGTACCAGAACAAGGGAGCTGGGCAAACCCAACTATTGACCCAAGACATGATTCGGAGCTGGTCCATATAATGCTATAAGTTCGGGGTGCCGCACTGTTGAAAGTGTTCGGACTTGTCTTGCCGTATTATGGGGCGCCATAAGGAGCCCCTGGCAAACTGAACGTACCAAGGTGTATGGATGCAATATTAAATAAACATTTATCGAAAAAATGTGCGAATAGGAATAATAAGCTGATGTTATATATTATCTCCCATTGATGAAAAATATGTTTAAGCGTATGTTTACAATGAATGCGTTTAAGCAAAAGTAAATAGGACTATTTAACATGTCCTATCCAAGGGCGGGCTTCATGTAGGTATATATAAAACAGGTATAACGATCATGAACAGATTCCACCTGGGTATTTCCTTTCTGCGCGAAGCCTGTTGCCTCCTTGGTTTTCCCTCCTGTGTAAGTCCGTCAATCCGGCTCTTCTGAAGAGGCTGCCCGAAAGCAGCGTCCTGAAAGGTAAAGGGGGGTTATTAAGGTATGTTGCGGTTTGGCCGCACTGTTGACTGAGTCACTGTTGCGCCTCCGCCTATGCCCAGGGTATTTTAAGTGCGTAATTGTGTGCGCGCGGCACGAATGCTGCTTTGATGGGGCTTGAGCGGAGGCCGGACTGCTAGTCACACTCTTGGCGTGCCTGGCGGTCCTGTTGAGGGGAACTCCGGACTCGCTTGACGGTGTTCGGGGTTGTTGTCACCGGATTGTTGGTTTGCCGGAGAAGGCTGCATTGTACTTCTGCTGCGAGGGCTGCAGTGTGCTCTTCTGTATGGAGAGAGCGGTCCATGTTTCCGTTGACTGTTATGACCCCACGAGGTCCTGGCATCTTGAGCTTGAGGTATGCATAGTGTGGTACCGCATTGAATCAAGCGAATGCGGTTCGTCCAAGCAGTGTGTGATAGCCACTGCGGAAAGGGACGATATCGAAGATTAACTCCTCACTTCAGAAGTTATCCGGAGATCCGAAGACCACCTCCAGTGTTATGGAGCCCGTGCAACGAGCCTCTACTCCTAAAATTACACCTTTGAAGGTGGTTTTGGTGGGCTTGATCCTTGAAGGGTCGATGCCCATTTTGTGCACTGTGTCCTGATAAAGCAGGTTTAGGCTGCTGCCGCCATCCATCAGGACTCGCGTGAGGTGGAATCCGTTGATGATTGTGTCTAGGACCAATGCGGCTGAACCGCCGTGACTGATGCTGGTAGGGTGATCCCTACGATCGAAGGTGATCGGACAGGCTGACCATGGGTTGAATTTTGGGCCGACTGGTTCCATTGCATAGACGTCCCGTAGTGCTCTCTTCCGTTCCCACTTGGGAATATGGGTGGCATAGATCATGTTGACCGTTTTCACCTGGGGAGGAAATTTCTTCTGTCCTCCTGTGTTCGGACGCCGGAGCTCTTCGTCATTGTCACTGTGCAGCCCCTTGTCCTTGTTTTCGGCGTTTATTTTACCGGCCTGTTTGAATACCCAGCAGTCTTTGTTAGTGTGGTTGGCTGGCTTATCCGGGGTGTCGTGAATTTGGCACGAGCGTTCAAGTATGCGGTCCAGACTGGACGGTCCCTGATTGTTTCTTTTGAACGGCTTTTTCCGCTAACCGGATTTCGAGCCACTGAATCCGGCGTTGACTGCCGTGTCTTTAGTGTTGTCGCCATTGTTCCGTTGCTTATGTCTGTTATGCCGTGGCTTGCCGTTATTGTCGCGGACATCTGAGGTGCCTGAATTTATCGACGTGGTGCTACTACGAGCCAAGCAGCTATCCTCGCCCACACAAAAATGGGTCATGAGTGTCGTGAGGGCCGCCATGGACTTTGGTTTTTCCTGGCCGAGGTGTCGGGCGAGCCACTCGTCACGGATATTATGCTTAGAGGCCACCAGGGCTTCAGCGTCCGGACAGTCGACTATTTGGTTCTTTCTGGTTAGGAACCGAGTCCAAAATTTCCTGGCTGACTCTCCGGGTTGTTGGCTAATGTGGCTTAGGTCATCAGCATCCGGTGGTCACACATATGTGCCCTGGAAGTTGTCGAGGAACGCGTCCTCCAGGTTTTCCCAACTGCCAATGGAATTTGCCAGCAGGCTATTTAGCCAATGCCGGGCTGGTCCTTTGAGTTTGAGGGGGAGATACTTGATGGCATGTAGATCGTCTCCGCGAGCCATGTGAATGTGGAGAAGGAAATCTTCGATCCATACTACGGGGTCTGTTGTGCCATCGTATGATTCGATGTTTACGGGTTTAAACCCTTCTGGGAATTCATGATCCATCACTTCGTCGGTGAAGCAGAGGGGGTCTGCTACGCCTCTATGCTGGGCTATGTGGCTACGTAGTTTGAATGAGTCCGGGTGGCTATGTTCGGCCCGGCCGGACTTGTTCGTAGTGTATCTGGCGTGACGATCATCGTCACGTGTTGGGGCACGCCCCTGCGATCCGTAGATTGATATTGGCTATCCTGCCTTGTTTTCCAGTATATCTTGCAGGTCCTACCTATTGCCCCGGGCCGTAGTGTATTGGCGTGGGGGTGCGGGCTGGTATTCGGGCTGGTATGCCGTTTTATCCCGGCCACGAGGTGGCCGGTCAGCCGTCTGGCGCTCGAGTCCGTATTCCTCAGCTGCCAGGACTTCAGTCCATCTGTCTATGAGCAGGTCTTGATCAGCTTGGAGCTGCTGCTGCTTCTTTTTCAAGATTCTCGCAGTGGCCATAAGCCGGCGCTTGAAGCGCTCTTGCTCCACGGGGTCCTCAGGTACGCTGAACTCGTCGTCGCCGAGGCTAATCTCGTCCTCGGAGGGGGGCATATAGTTGTCCTCCTCTGGATATCCATCTGTCGCCTGCTCATCTGGGCTGTCCTTCCCATCTTCCTATTCGGCCTTCTCGAAGGCGGGCTGATCGGGGTTGTATTCATCTTCGGCACCATCCGGACTATTTTCGTCACCTGTGCCGGTATTGCTGTGGCGGGGCTTGGAGCGGCGTCGGCGACGCCCATGCTTTGTTTTCTTCCTTGAGGGGTTATCTACCATTGCCTCATCGCCATTGGTTTCTTTTGGAGTGTCCACCATATATATATATATATATCATATGAGGAGGTGGCTGTCCACCGCCCCATGGGCGGTGGTTCCTGTTCCTCTCCTACATAGTCGTCCACACCGTCGATGTCTTCGGAGTCGAAGTCAAGCACGTCGGTTAAATCGTCGACCGTGGCAATGAAGTGGGTGGTGGGTGGGCAACGAATTCCTTCATCCCTGCTTCCCACTTGAGCCGGACATAGTTCGGCCAAGAGTCTCCTGACAAGGAGAGAGACCATAACGAGTTCAGCACGTCGCCAAAGGGCGAGTTCTGGAAGATATCTACGGCGGTGAACTCCATTACCGGAGCCCAACCAGATTCGGCGGGCTCGGGAGTGCGCGGATTGGAACCTATAGTCGGATACGAGTCCGGGGGTCCGGTGTCACAGGCTTCGTTGGGGGCGAGGCCTGTGTTCGGCTCCACCACCAATGAGTATGTGGTCTCCGGGGCGGGGTCCATCCACCCGCCCTTGGGCGACGCAATCTGCTCCAGATTTAGGTCCGAGGCTCCCATAGGGGTGATATCTCGAGCATTGTTCGATAGCAGGCCTAAGCCATGCTCATCCTGACTGTCCGGTGCTCCTGGCACAGGCCCAAATTCGTTGAAGATCAAGTCTCCACGGATATCGGCCGTGTAGTTCAAGTTTTCGAATCTGACCTGATGGCCGGGGGCGTAGCTGTCGATCAGCTCCAGATGGCCAAGTGAATTGGCCCGCAGTGCGAAGCCGCCGAACACGAAGATCTGTCCGGGGAGAAAAGTCTCACCCTGGACCGTGTTGTTGTTGATGATTGAAGGAGCCATCAAGCCTTGCAGCAACGACACATAGGAACTCTCAATGAAAGCACCAATGTCAGTGTCAAAACCGTCGGATCTCAGGTAGGGGGTTCTGATCTGTGCATCTAAGGCCGATGGTAACAGGAGGCAGGGGACACAGTGTTTACCCAGGTTCGGGCCCTCTCGATGGAGGTAAAACCCTACTTCCTGCTTGATTGATATTGATGATATGGGTATTACAAGAGTTGATCTACCACGAGATCATAGAGGCTAAACCCTAGAAGCTAGCCTATGATTATTATGATTGTGGTCGTCCCTCTAAGGACCAAACTCTCCGGTTTATATAGATACCGGAGAGGGCTAGGGTTTACATGGAGTCGGTTACAAAGAAGGAAATATAATATCCGGATCGCCAAGCTTGTCTTCCATGCAAAGGAGAGTCCCATCCGGACACGGGACGAAGTCTTGAGTCTTGTATCTTCATGCTCCAGCAGTCTGCCAAGGTATATAGTCCGGGTGTCCGGATACCCCCTAATCCAGGACTCCCTCAGGTCTCTCGACCCAGCATTCAGAGCATACAAGTCGAAACACAAGCGGAAGCTTAACATGTCTGAGTACAGACATCTATAAATGAAAAAGGCTGAGAAGCCGAACTATCTACCAGATCTTGCCGAGGGCACAAGATCGTAGCTGAGGTAACAAGCTAAACATCGAAGCCCACGCGGAAACTACTAGTGATACTGAAGTCTCTCTACAAAACATAAAATAGGCAAACGTGAGTACAAATGTACCCAGCAAGACTTACATCAGAACTAACTACATATGCATCATTATCAACAAAGGGATGGTGGGGTTTAAGCTGCAGACAAGCCAGCTTTGACTTGGTAGCTATCTGAACTACATTGCAAGTAACTCTTTTGAGGTGGCGCTACGAGTCCACATATTCACCATATCAATACACCACTATGGATCCAATCCCGTCTCCCTACGAGAACGCCATCCATAGCACTCACACTTATCTTGCGTATTTTAGAATATCAACTTTCACTTGTCTATGAACTGTATAGGCAACCCAGAGGTCCTTTACTACGGACGCGGCTATTCGAATAGATGATGTTAACCCTGCAGGGGTGTACTTCTTCACACACGCTCTCACCACTTTTCGTCGTTTATATGACATGTACTTGGCAACCTTCAAGCGGAAGCCCAACGAGGGTGTCGGCCATGGCCTACCTAAACACTCAAGTCTCTAGTCCAGGTTTATCGCCTATTCAGGTTCCATCCGTAGGGAGTCCGGCCGAGGTTTTCCACATACGGCCCCGAACGATGTGTACTGGGTTCCGCGACACGAAACGGGCGCCCGGCACACTCAGCCACGTGCCTACCACATCACAACCCACCCCTTGGGTCAGCGCTGCGCACGGCCTCCAGCATATTACAAACACCAGAAACTACTTACAACTCCTGGACAGAGGACAAGGGTGATTAAGAAGCCGAGAGAGTCAATTAAGGAGCCCAATGCGTGGTAGTAGTTGTTCATGGATCACAAACACAGAACTCAATTCCTAAGGACGGCATCAATGAGACAACCCACCATGTACTCCTACATGGCCTCTCACCGCTACCTTTACCAAATCGTGTTCACACACTTAGCTCACACATAGTAGGACATGTTTGCACACCTCCGATTCATCCCCGATGAATCAGTCCTGACTCAACTCTAAGCAGTAGCAGGCATGACAAACAAGCATGAATGAGTAGGCACATCAGGGCTCAAACAAATCCTACTCATGCTAGTGGGTTTCATCTATTTACTGTGGCAATGACAGGTCATGCAGAGGAAAGGGGTTCAACTACCGCAGCAAGTAACAGATGAATCATTGTTGTCCTAATGCAATAAAAGAGAGCAGGAGCGAGAGAGTGGAATTGTATCAGAATGAACAAGGGGGTTTTGCTTGCCTGGCACTTTTGAAGATGATATAGCTCTTCATCGGTGTCATTGAACTCATCGTCGGAACATGTCTATCGAGAGGGGACAATTACCGGCAACAGAGAAAGATACACAATCAATGCAATGCACAATATGATGCATGATCATGACATGGCAATATGTTGTGGTTTGAGATAATGCAGCTAGCAACCAGATTAAATGAAGTTGGTGTGAATCAAGGATTCAAAATCAAACTCCATATATGACATTTCAAATGCCATTAATTCAAATTGTTGTATACAGCAGCTTTAAGTTGTTCAAACATGCATGATAATGCCATAAACAGATTTATTTCATTTGGAGCTATAGATAATATTCTATGAATTTTAGAAGTTTAGGGCATTTTTTGAAATTTATAAACCTTTTCTGATTTATTTTAATTCCAAAAATACTTCTGCGTCAAGATGACGTAAATTTGAGGTCGTGGTCAATTGGATCGGCGAGTCAAACGACTGCGGGACCCATTGGTCGATGACTCGAGGGCTGGCTTGGGTGGATGTGAGTGGGACGGTCAACGCCGATCGGGCCAAAGTCAAAGCTGACACGTGGGATCCGCAAGATTACCACTAATCTGAACAGGATATTTAGACTAACTTAATTAAGCTCGGGGACCCACTTGTCATTGACACAGGGCACTAACTAAACATGATTAGCACCTAGGCTAATGGTGCCACGTCAGGTCGCTGGCGTTTAGCCGCCGACGACCAAATCCGCGGCGGAGGGAGTCAGGATTTTGCTACAGCCCACGGTTTGAGGCGGGGTTTGCTCCTACGTCTTGCTGGAGCTCTCGCTCATCTAGTGGTGGTAGCGGCAGCAGCTGGGATGGCCGGAGTTGACGGCGGCGACATTGCCGGCGGTGTGGAGTTCTCGGCCAGGACGGGGCTATGGCCTAGAGGTCGAAAGCGGCCAGGGGAGAAGGGGGAAACGACTTGGGGGCTCACTGCGGTGCCGTAGGGATGGTCAGCGTGCTCGGGGAAGCGTCGAAGGCGGCGAATCGACCGGCGAAGTCTGGCAAGCAGATGCGATGGTGATGAGCTCGAAGACGACGGCATGGTGATCCCCGGCTTGCATGGCTCGGCGAGAAGGAATAGGAAGTCGCGGCCGTTCTCCTGGAGGCGTCGGCGAGGCAAGGGGTGCAAGATGGCCGCGGTGGAGCTCGTCGGCATTCTCGGGCACTCGCGGGAGGGAGAAACAGAGGAGGGGAGCATAGGGAGAGTGAGAGGGGTCGGGGGGTTGCGTGGCATCGCGGAAGGCGTCCAGGGCGACGAGGGGGCAGCCAGGCAAGAAGGGAGGAGCTGGCGCGGCTCGCCTGTGCGCCGGGCACGCAGCTAATTCTCCTCCTGGCAAGAGGAAGAAGACAGTGCTGCCCCTGGTGGGCCAAGATGGCTTTGCCTAGCTCGGTTGCTACAGGGATGGGCCAGGTAGGTAGGTCAGTCCTTTCCTCTCCCTCTTTTATTTGTTTTAGTTTTCTATTTCTTTGCATTTTGTTTTGATTTGATTTAGAACATCAAATCATTTTTTAAACTTTCTGTAAATTGTTATGTGAGCTCAGAACAAGCCCAATGTCAGATGCAACTTACAAAAATATTTGAACTTTATTTCTTATATAATAGAAATAAATCCAACTCAAATATGTCATTGATTTAATTCAAAATGCCCTAAATAAATATTTCTGTTATTCCAAAAATATTGGTTTGAATTTTACCTCTTATCAATATTTTCACAGAATACCAGGAACATTTTCTTGGACTCATTTGATAAGTTTTAAATGTTGATTATTTTTAGAAGGTTTCTGAGGCTTTGAAAATTCCTCAATTCAAATTTCATTTGAATTTAAACATGATGCTCACAAGGAAGCTAGCCTAGGTCAGACCAGAGCTAGGGATGTGACAATAGTCATACGACGCATGACGCGGCCCTCGTCAGCAAGGGTCACGCTACAGCAAAAGGCAATCAGTATGGCCCGTGGGCAGCGGGCCCTATTTGTCAGCCGGATTCCCGGTAGCCAGCGAGGCCCTCCAGAGGCGGGCCCAAACAGCTGGTGAAGAACCCGGTGATCTTAGATGCTGACGTCCGGGTCCTACACCCGACCGTATTACCATTGTACCCCTGGGGGGTCGACCTATAAGACCCCCCCCCCCGGGCTCACACATGCAAGGGGTTCAGCTCTCACTCCACACACACCATAGCTAGGAGAAGAGGGAGAGCTCTACCCTTCTTCCTCCTCTAGCAACACAGCTCTAGGAGCAACTCTGTATACACTTGATCATACTCATCTCGGCAGGACTAGGGGTGTTATCTCTCCGGAGAGCCCCGAACCTGGGTACGTCTCATGTGCTCCCGAGCTCGTGCTCACTCTCGCTTCCGGAACCCGACAACGTCCTCATGGCTCCACCCACAATAAGCCACCTCCTAGCATCTGCCGTGAGATTACCACGAAAGTTAGCGCCCAACATGGGGCCATCCGCGGTGTCGGCCGGAGTTGTGTTCCGGACGGGAACCACCCTCCCCTCCGGCGAGCACATCGCATATGGCCTGATGAACCAGCCCGTTGCAGTCATTTGCACTTGCACTGGTGCATCACGCGATGCGGGAGCCGTCTGCCCCGCGAGCTGCCTCATCGACACCTTCCGGAAGCTTAGCCTCTCCGATGCGTTCATTGGCGTTTGCACTAGCGCATCAGCCGACGCAAGCCATTTGCTCCGCGAGCTGCCTCATTGACCTCTTCAGGAAGCTCAGCCTCTCTGACACGGTCGCGACTGATGAGTACCCCGGCATGGTGATCATCGATGACCCGCTCCCTCCTGTTGCTAGCGACGCCTCTGCCGGCACGCTCTACACTAGCGTCTTCGTGGAGGTGATGGTCATTGGCGAAAGCCAGAACACTAGCGGGGCCGCCGGGTACCCATTGCGAGTAGCAATGCGGGACCTGCCTGCACCCGTCGGCGCCGACGTCGGCATGGTGGCGCTAGAAGAAATCCGCATCAAGCTCCTCGATAGTGCCACCAAGATGGCGGCCATGAAGCACCGCGCTGAGGATAACCAGTGCGAGATTGACCGCAGAGCGGGGGCCATGCCGGCTGCAAGCGAGCCGAGCCGGGCCGGTGTAGTTCGGCAACGCAGCGCGGCCATCGCTAACATGCTGGGAGTCAGATGTTCGATCTACGACACCCCAGTGCAGAACCGATGCGTCGCGCAGGCAGCGACAGAAGAGCTCGAGAACCTGGAGGGCGACGAGCGGCGCAGCCAGCTAGAGCGCCTCCAGGAGCTCCTCAATGTTGCGAATGTGCAACAAGATGCGTGCAACCGTGTGGCGGCGGTCGGCCAGCAGGCCGACCTCCAGGAAGGAAACCCTCCACCCCACCGCGAGAATGGAGCAACCTCCCGGTCCCCTAGCGGCGGCGGACACGGCAAGCGATACCCGGAGCCGGTAGCTAGACGCAGCCAGCGCTCGTACGAGGCAGTTGTGGGTAGACGGCAGGTTCCTCTGAACCCGGAGGGCTGTCACCAACAGGGTGAACGTCCGCCTCTTCCCTGCAGGGAGAGGCCGACTTCTTCGGCGCTGGTTGAGCATCCGACTTTGGGGGGCCGGTTAGGCCCCCGTGAAGCAGTCGGCGAAAATGACGCTCATCACCGGATCGAGCGTCTGGCTCGGTCCCTGGCAATGGAGGATGAGGATACAGTTGGCCCGGCCTGCTTCTCCCCCCTCATCCGCGAGGAGCCCTCCCCAAAGGGTTCTCGCTTCCTCGCAACACTCCCAAGTACAATGGCTCTGTGATGCCGGAAGATTGGTTGACCGACTACGCCACATCAGTCAGCATAGCGCATGGCAACAAGTGCGTTGTCGTGAGGTACGTGCTACCTCTTGAGCATGCGTTTGTTTTCCCTTGAAGAGGAAAGGGTGATGCAGCAAAGTAGAGTAAGTATTTCCCTCAGTTTTTGAGAACCAAGGTATCAATCCAGTAGGAGGCTACACGCAAGTCCCTCATACCTACACAAACAAATAAGAACCTTGCAACCAACATGATAAAGGAGTTGTCAATCCCTTCACGGACACTTGCAAAAGTGAGATCTGATAGAGATAATACTAAGATAAATATTTTTGGTATTTTTATGATATAGATTGGAAAGTAAAGGTTGCAAAATAAAATAGATCGGAACCTTATATGATGGAAAATAGACCCGGGGGCCATAGGTTTCACTAGTGGCTTCTCTCAAGATAGCATAAGTATTACGGTGGGTGAACAAATTACTGTCGAGCAATTGATAGAAAAGTGCATAGTTATGAGAATATCTAGGCATGATCATGTATATAGGCATCACGTCCACGACAAGTAGATCAAAACGATTCTGCATCTACTACTATTACTCCACACATCGACCGCTATCCAGCATGCATCTAGAGTATTAAGTTCATAAGAACAGAGTAACGCATTAGGCAAGATGACATGATGTAGAGGGATAAACTCAAGCAATATGATATAAACCCCATCTTTTTATCCTCGATGGCAACAATACAATACGTGCCTTGCTACCCCTGCTGTCACTAGGAAAGGACATCGCAAGATTGAACCCAAAGCTAAGCACTTCTCCCATTGCAAGAAAGATCAATCTAGTAGGCCAAACCAAATTGATAATTCGAAGAGACTTTCAAAGATAACCAATCATACATAAAAGAATTCAGAGGAGATTCAAATATTATTCATAGATAATATTGATCATAAACCCACAATTCATCGGATCTTGACAAACACACCGCAAAAAGAATTACATCGAATAGATCTCCAAGAAGATCGAGGAGAACTTTCTATTGAGATCCAAAGAGAGAGAAGAAGCCATCTAGCTAATAACTATGGACCCGAAGGTCTGTGGTAAACTACTCACACTTCATCGGAGAGGCTATGGCGTTGATGTAGAAGCCCTCCGTGATCGATTCCCCCTCCGGCGGAGCGCCGGAAAAGGCCCCAAGATGGGATATCACGGGTACAGAAGGTTGCGGCGGTGGAAATAGGGTTTCGTGGTGCTCCTGGATGCTTTCAGGGTATATATATATAGGCGAGGGAAGTCGGTCAGGGGAGCCACGAGGGGCCCACGAGGGTGGGGCGCGCCCACCCCCTGGGGCGCGCCTCCCTGCCTCGTGACCGCCTCATTTCTTTCTTGACATCCACTCCAAGTCTTCTCGATTGTGTTTGTTCCAAAAATAACTCTCCCGAAGGTTTCATTCCATTTGGACTCCGTTTGATATTCCTTTTCTGCGAAACACTGAAATAGGCAAAAAAACAGCAATTTGGGTTGGGCCTCCGGTTAATAGGTTAGTCCCAAAAATAATATAAAAGTGCTTAGTAAAGCCCATTAAACATCCAAAACAGGTAATATAATAGCATGGAACAATCAAAAATTATAGATACATTGGAGACGTATCAGTACGCTCCGCTCATGTTGCTGGGCATGGCCCGGACATGGCTGAACAGCCTCCAGGCCAACAGCTGGTTGGAATTCAGCGAAGCCTTCATGCGCAACTTCAACAACACCTACAAGCGGCCCCCAAGACTCGCCAGCTCTCCATGTGCGTTCAGGGCCAGAACGAGTCCACTCGAGACTACCTGACGTGCTGGGCCGAGTTGCACTGAAGGAAATATGCCCTAGAGGCATTAATAAAGTTGTTATTTTATATTTCCTTATTCATGCTAAATGTTTATTATTCATGCTAGATTGTATTAACCGGAAACTTGATACATGTGTGAATACATAGACTAAACACCGTGTCCCTAGTATGCCTCTACTTGACTAGCTCGTTGATCAAAGATGGTTAAGTTTCCTAGCCATTGACATGTGTTGTCATTTGATGAACGGGATCACATCATTCCATCCGTTAGGTTAGCATAATGATCATTCAGTTTTATTCCTATTGCTTTCTTCATGTCAAATATATATTCCTCCGACTATGAGATTATGCAACTCTTGGACACCGGAGGAATAGCTTGTGTGCTATCAAACGTCACAACATAACTGGGTGATTATAAAGATGCTCTACATGTATCTCTAAAGGTGTTTGTTGGGTTGGCATAGATCGAGATTAGGATTTGTCACTCTGAGTATCGGAGAGGTATCTTTGGTCCCTCTCGGTAATGCACATCATATGAAGCCTTGCAAGCAATGTGATAATGAAAGTGCAACTATCCCTAGGTGGTTTTGGTAATTAACAACATATAGCTCATTGAGCAAATGCTATTCCAAGACTATTATTTCAGGAAAGCTCAGTGAATGGCATGGCATGGATGATGAAAGTGGATCCCTCAAAATACTAAGGACAAAGGATTGGCTCAAGCTCAAAAGCTCAAGACTCTTCTTTTTATATTTTAGTGATCCAAGATCACATTGAGTCTATAGGAAAAGCCAATACTATCAAGGAGGGATGAGGTGTTGCTTAATGAGCCTCTTGCTTCATGTGCTTAGTGATATGCTCCAAAACCCTCAACTACTTCCCCACATCCACAAATGACCTAAACCCAAAGCCAAAATCGGTCACAGCGAAACTTCCTATCTGGCGCCACTGATTCCAAAAGTCATAGCCACTGCCACAAACCCTAAGCAAATCGGTCTTACCGATTGGGATCTCGGTCTCACCGAGATGGGGTTGCAATCTCTCTGTTTCCCTTCGTAACGTTTTTGTCTAACCGAAGTGAGCGATTGGTCCCACCGAGATTGCAATGTAAACTCTCTGTTTCCTTTTTGTAACATTTCGGTCTCACCGAAAAGAGCAAATCTGTCCCATCGAGTTTACCTGACCAACTCTCTGGAAAGCTTATTACCAAATCGGTCTCACCGAGTTTGTGTAATCGGTCTTACCGAGATTACGTTATGCCCTAACCCTAACCGAATCGGTCTCACCGAGATGCATGTCGGTCCCACCGAAATTCACTAACGGTCACTAGGTTTACTAAATCGGTTTGATCGAGTTTAACAATTCGGTCCCACCGAGTTTCGTAAATTGTGTGTAACGGTTAGATTTTGTGTGGAGGCTATATATACCCCTCCACCTCCTCTTCATTCATGAAGAGAGCCATCAGAACGAACCTACACTTCCAACTTACCATTTCTGAGAGAGAACCACCTACTCATGTGTTGAGGCCAAGATATTCCATTCCTACCATATGAATCTTGATCTCTAGCCTTCCCCAAGTTGCTTTCCACTCAAATCTTCTTTCCACCAGATCCAAAACCTATGAGAGAGAGTTGAGTGTTGGGGAAACTATCATTTGAAGCACAAGAGCAAGGATTTCATCATCAACGCACCATTTGTTACTTCTTGGAGAGTGGTGTCTCCTAGATTGGCTAGGTGTCACCTGGGAGCCTCCGACAAGATTCTGGAGTTGAACCAAGGAGTTTGTAAGGGCAAGGAGATCGCCTACTTCATGAAGATCTACCGCTAGTGAGGCAAGTCCTTCGTGGGCGACGGCCATGGTGGGATAGACAAGGTTGCTTCTTCGTGGACCCTTCGTGGGTGGAGCCCTCCGTGGACTCGCGTAGCCATTACCCTTCGTGGGTTGAAGTCTCCATCAACGTGGATGTACGATAGCACCACCTATCGGAACCACGCCAAAAACATCCGTGTCTCCAATTGCGTTTGAATTCTCCAAACCCTTCCCTTTACTTTCTTGCAAGTTGCATGCTTTAATTTCCGCTGCCTATATACTCTTTGCATGCTTGCTTGAATTGTGTGATGATTGCTTGACTTGTCCTAAAGTAGCTAAAATCTGCCAAACTCTAAAATTGGGAAAAGGTTAAGTTTTTATTGGTCAAGTAGTCTAATCACCCCCCTCTAGACATACTTCAAGGTCCTACAAGTGGTATCAGAGCTTTGGTCTCCATTTGCTTTGATTTCCATAGCTTTTGGTGGTCATAGCCTTGGTTTCACAACCTAGGAGAGTATGGCGTCTAGCAAGGAAATTATCACCGAGAGGTCCTTACTTTGATGGTACTAATTTTGCTAGTTGGAAGCATAAGATGAAAATGCATATTCTTGGACATAACCCCGCCGTTTGGGCAATTATTTGTATTGGCTTGCAAGGTGAATTTTTCGATGGGAGAGAACCGAACCGTGAAGCTAATGCGGAAGAATTGAAGATGCTGCAATACAACGCTCAAGCTTGATATATCATCTTCAACGGATTGTGCCCCGAAGAATTCAACAAAATCAGCCGTCTTGAGAATGCAAAGGAAATTTGGGATACTTTCATTGATATGCATGAAGGTACCGAGTCCGTCAAGGAATCCAAGTTGGATGTGCTCCAAAGTCAGCTTGACAAGTTCAAAATGAAGGATGGTGAAGGTTTCGCTGAAATGTACTCTAGGCTTGCTCTTATCACAAATGAGATTGCCGGCTTAGGGAGTGAAGAGATGACCGACAAATTAATCATCAAGAAGATCTTAAGAGCATTGGATGGAAAGTATGATACCGTGTGCACATTGATTCAAATGATGCCAAACTACAAAGATCTCAAGCCAACGGAAGTCATAGGAAGAATTGTTGCTCATGAGATGTCACTCAAGGATAAGGAGGAACTTCACAACAAGTCAATTGGTGCTTACAAAGCCTCAAGTGAAGCCACCATATCATCAAGTGAGAAACAAACCTTCAATGAAGAATTGAGCTTAATGGTGAAGAACTTCAACAAATTCTACAAGAGTAGAAGCAAAGAAAGAAGCTCCAAATCAAGGTCTTACAATGACAAGAGATCTTCTAGTCGAGAGCGCAATTGCTACAATTGTGGGAGACCCGGACACTACTCCAATGAGTGTACGGCACCCTACAAAAGAAGAGAAGATTCTCCAAGAAGAATGAGCAAAAGAGAAGAATCACCACCAAGAGAGAGGAGGAGTAGAGATGATCGTTATGAACGAAGACCCTCACGGAGAAGCAGGGATTCGGAAAGGAAGGACACTTCATCAAGGAGCTACACAAAACGAAGACATCAAGCTCATGTTGGTGAATGGGTTTCCGGCTCCGACTCCGACAATCACTCTGAGAGAAGCTATCACTCCGACTCCGAATATACTCAAGATGAAGGTGTTACCGGTCTAGCACTTGTGTCAACCAACTCCTATGACATATTTGACTCACCAAATGAAGGTGTTGGAAGATGCTTCATGGCCAAAGGTCCAAAGGTAACACATTCCGAGTATGTTGATTTCAATAGTGATGAAGATGACTTGCTTGTGGATGATGATTTACTTGTTGACAACTCTAGTGATGAATACTATGATGAAACGTCAATTAATCATGCTATTCAAGATGAAACGAATGACGATGATAAGGAGAAGATTGAGCTTCTAACTAAAGAACTAAACTCTCTTAAGTTAGCTCATGAAACTATCTACGAAGATCATCGAGAACTTTTAAGGGCTCATGAGAAGTTACGCTTTGAAAAGCTCAATCTTGAGCAAGAGCATGAGTTCTTAAAAGCAATCAATGATGATCTTCGCAAGAAAAGTTCTTCTTACATTGCCAAGCGTTTACTCTTATCTACTTACATGCCTCAAGTCAAGTCTAGTAACAAGTACAAGAAAGATACTTCCTCTAGTAATAACAATAATAATGTCAAATCCAATATTGTTGCCTCTAGTAGTTCTCTTGATTCCACTAATGATTCTCTTAGCCAAGTTACACTTGAGCAAGAAAATAGCTTATTGAAGGGAATTATAGATAAAGGTGTTTACAAGAGCCTTGCCGGGAGTAAGCAATTCGAGGAAATTGTATGCAAGCAAGGAAGGCACCAGAAGAATCAAGGTGTTGGTTTTGAACGAAAGTTCAATGCCAATGGAGTTGAGTGGGAAGAAGATCAATACCCCAAGACAAAGTTTGTTCCTCAACAAGAGAAGTATGATCCTACTTCCTTCAAGGGAACACAAGCTCAAGATGATCTTCCACCACAAGACCACAAGAACAAAGGCAAGGACAAGCTTCAAGAAGAGATTGATGCATTTGAAGAAGCACCTAAAGCCTCGTTCAAGTGGGTCCCCAAGACTACGTCAAGTTCTACTTCATCTAGTACAACTACAACTCCAAGGATTCCCAACAAGATGATGTGGATCCCGAAGAAGAAGAACTAGAGAGTTCTTGAGGGTGACTCCGCCAACATTCTTCACTCATATCATTTTGGCAAGAACAAGTGCAATCAACTTCCACATCTTGCACTAGTTCAAGGAGTCACAAACCCTCATGTTGGTAAGACAAGGGACAAGGTAACATAATGATTTCATGGACATCATCTTGTGTGTGCATCACTCTATGTCTATGGAAATTCTTGTTTGTTCCTTGTGGGACTAACCCATGTAGGTAAGTTGAAAGTGCAACTCACTCCAAAGGATTGCTCCAAATGATCTACATCAACATTGAGCATCTACATCTTCAACACCTACATGAAGTCATCATTGACAAAACCCAAGGTTAGTTCATCCCTCTAAGGGGGGATCTCACATCTAGGGGGAGCTTAACTCTAAGAATTGAGTCAAAGCAACTCTAATGGTGTGAACACATTAATGCATTATGTAAAAGTGGTAACCCCACTTGAGCTTAAACGATGAGTATGACCTATGATCAAATGTTCTCATTTGACTCCTAAGTCAATATACTCATATATAGATGACCTAGTCATTGCCAATTGCTTGATAGATGCTAGAATTGGTTGTGCATGCTTTGCCACATATTTCATTTGCTATCTTATTGTGTGAGCATGTTGGTGCATATTTTACTCATTCAAGGACATCCACTTGTTGTTTTGATTGTTTGGTTTCTTTTCTTTTTGCCAAGTGGATGAACAAGAATGCCTAAGAACCTTCTTTAGCTATCTATGCTTTTCTCATCTCAAACTCTATTCATGCTACATCACAAAATTTGATCAAGTCAGATTCGAACCACTCTGTGTGAGGAGCACTCGGAGTCCCCGATTCGTCATAGACTTAAACTTCCAAAACCTCTTTGTGATTCTCGGTCTGACCGATTCTTCCATTTCGGTCCTACCGAGATCATCAAGTTGATCTGAGTTTTCAATCTCGGTGCAACCGATTTGAACTTTTCGGTCTCACCGATTTGTCAGAATCGAACACAGTTATGCATCTCGGTGCCACCGAGTTGTTCCGCTCGGTCACACCGACAGGGTCGGGCTATATATAGCCACGGGCAAAAGTTTGGAAATTTCTCTGAAGCCCTTCGCCCGCGCAACAGCTCGCTCTACCATTGTGGTCTCCGGATCGTCTCCTCGCCGCCAGCAGCCTCCTATCGCTGGTCTTCGCCGCCGTCAACGGAATTCATCCCCGCCATTGTCGCTATAGCAAGTCCACCGCCAAGTTAGGGTATGGACTTGATCTTTGTGCTATCCACGTCTGATTCCTAGCACATTGTTTTCATATTGATTCTTGCCACGATTGAGATTCTTCTATCCAGCCAAAATAGTCCATAGATTAGATGCGATTCAAATTTTTAGGGTTAGGTTTCCACCAAAACCATCTCGGACCCATCGGTCTCACCGATTTGGCTTATGCCATTGCACTAGTGACTCTCGGTCTGACCGAGAATTACTAATCGGTGCGACCGATTTGAGGATTCTGTGAAACCCTAGCAGTCTCGGTGCCACCGAACTAAAACTCGATCCAACCGAGATCATCAGTTTAGGTTCCAAAACTGCTTCGGTATCACCGAGTTTGAAAATTGGTTGATCCAAAATGCTTTCTATGGAAAACTAAAACTGAACTTTTGAATCATTCTTTTGGAAAAATCTCTGCATTTTGTGATGCTCATCTATTCTATCTCATCTATAACTCTTCACGAGGTCAGCGATCGCTTTTTGCAAGTATGTCTGATCAGAGTGACAGCCAGAATAGGTCAGAAGAGCACATGGACTTGAGTGAGGGCACTAGTCCCTTAACTTCAGATGATGGGAGCAGAAGCACTCCTAGCAACTTGCCTAAGGCTGCTACTAGGCAAAGGAGGAAAAGAACTTCAGATTCTGAGGATGAAGATAACAAAGCTGAGGAAGATGAGGCCACTTCCAAGAAAGTGGTGCTCAAGAAAGAGTATGGCTCTGCACAGAGCACAAAGCCAGGTCTGAAGAAGAAAGTTCCTGCCAAGAGAACTCCAATGCCAAAGGCCAGGAAGTCCACTCAAGTGCCAGCTCAGGCTCAACCCAAAGAGGCACTTGCAAGGAAAGAAGCACCATCAAAACCTCAGAAAGTCCCCACAGGTGCAACCATGAAGTTCACAATTGAATCAGAGGATGATGGTGATCAGGACAAGAAAAAGAAGAGAGCAAGAACCACAACTGCCAAGGTCCTTGGAAAGCCCTCAATGAGAAGGGATTCTGATGAAGAGGGAGAGGATGCTGCACCAGCACCTAAGGCAGCTAAGCTTATGGGAGATGCAATCAGGTCAGGGGCTGCAACATCCAAGCCCAAAGATGCACCCAGAGCTGCCTCCAAGGCCAAGCAAGCTCAAAGAGGAATACTAGGAGTATTCCACTGCTGAGAAGAACAAGGCCCCCCAGTGCCCAATGTTCTTTGAAGAAGAGGATGAGGAAGGACAAGTCCTTAGAAAGCTCAAGCCCAAGATACCAGACCACAATGATGCCCATCCTGTGGCTGAGGACATGAGAATCAGGAAGGATTCAGGGCTGAGACTGTGGAGGATGGAAGACCCATATGCTTCAAGAATAAGAACTGTTGTTGACTACAGGTTCCATACAAAGGAACAACAGGACTTCTATGAGACCATTCTGTTGGACAAGAAGCCCATAGTCTGTGACATGAGGTGGGTTGACTGGAAATTCATCAGGGAGAATGAGCAGCACTACCCTGGAGTGGAGGAGAGCTTTGTTGCTTGTGGAGTAGCAGATTTTGTTGGCCAGAAGTTTACCAACTGGAATGATGAGCTTATCATGCAGTTGTACTCCACAGCACACTTTTATCCAGATAGTAGAATTGTGTGGATGTCTGAAGGTACAAGGTACCAATCCACTGTTGAAGAATGGGCAAGTCTCATAAATGCCCCCAAGGAAGAAGAGGATGACCTGGACATTTATGCAAAGAAGAAGTTGGGTCACAATTCAATGGCTCACATGTAAAAGGAAATCCCTGACAAGGCAGTTGAGACTCACAAGTTTGGATCAGTTCACTTCCTGCTGTCAGGTCTGGCAACCATTAATTGGATCCTGAGGCACACTTTGTTGCCCAAGTCAGGTGACCATAACATGATCAGAGGGCATGCCATCAACATGCTGCATGTGTTTGATGTGCCCCAGAAGTTCAAAGTCATGAGCCTCATAGTTGAAACAATCAAGAGGACTGCAGCAGATCAGAAGAGGAGCTGTGGATATGCACCTCAGATTCAAGAATTGATCAACTCCAAGATGGGCACAGGAAAATATCAATTGGATAAGGAACATATTCCAATTTATCCAGACTTTGAGGATAATGAGGTTGTCATGAATGAAGATGATCCACAATCAGTCCAAGCTCAGGAGAAGAAGGAGAAGGCAAAGCAGGAGAAGGCTGCCAAGATGCCAACTCAAGAGGAGGCATCTGAGTATTTCTTGAAAACAAAACAAGAGCCGCTTGGTTACTTGATAGCATCAACTCTGAGGATTGAGAAAGGGTTGGCCACCCTAACTCAAAACTAGGAGAGCTTGGAGAGAATCATGGAACAAAAATTCTATGATCTAGATGTCAAGGTGGCGAGATTGATCGGTTGTAGAGAGCATTTGCAGGATGACATGCAGGAGAGGAAGGGCAAGACAACCATAAATGTGTTTGCCGGAGTGCCCGAGCCCAGAGGTCGATTCTGCAGGTGCAATGATGCATACACTAAAGCTACACACTACTAGGAAAAGGGCTATAGATAGGATTGATTCTAATGGCGCACCGTGGAGGCGATGCGCCACTACTATATACTAATGGCGCACTGTTCTCGACACGCCATTAGAGTGGAAGACACTAATGGCGCACCGTGGACAGGTGCGCCATTAGTATGAATTTTTTTTTTCCATTTTCCCATACATACTAATGGCGCATGAGGTCTACAATGCGCCATTACTATATATAACTTCTAATGGCGCACTGTGGGCAGGGTGCGCCTCTAGTATGAATTTTTTTTCCATTTTCCCATACATACTAATGGCGCATGACGTCTACAATGCGCCATTACTATATATAACTTCTAATGGCGCACTGTGCAGGAGTGCGCCATTATTTGTAAATTTTGTTTTATTCTTTTTTGCACCATTAGTAACACGGGACCAACAAGATATTTTGGACAGCCCACACCTACCCACTCACTTTCCCCACTTCATTCCATCCACCTCCTTCTCCAAGATTTCGCCATCTCCTCCTCCTCATCTCATTGCATCATTTATCGGGATGAGCACGCTGAGTCTACCATATGTTGGAAAATTGGAAAGACTGCCCTTGTCGGGAAAGATCGAAAGGCGCCAGAGCCGCTTGAAGGTATGGAAAACGAGGTCTTTTACGGGACTTGCCGTCTTGGAAGATCCACCGTGTGCCTCACAGCCTTGATGTCATGCATATCACGAAGAACATGTGCGAGAGTCTGCTTGGTACCCTGCTCAACATGCCAGAGAGGACCAAAGATGGGCCAAAAGCACGGGCAGACTTGAAATCAATGGGCATCAGGCAGGAGCTTCACGCTAATGATGATGATGATGATGATGATGAGGCGAAGCAGGACACGGAAAGTCGTCGCAAAGGCAAAAAGGCCAAGAAGACCGGAAATGACTACCCTCCCGTGTGCTTCACTCTAAGTCAGGAGGAGATCGATGGTTATCAGAACTCCGGGGTAACGATGGAATCCTACACCGGTAACGACAAGGACAGATACTAAGGAAGGATCGAGGAGATCTGGGATCTGGAACCAAAGCAGGACCACCCTACCTAAAGGACGTCCGTTCCACAGAAGAACTCCGTTTGCGAAAAAGAAGGGCAAGAAGATTGTGAACAGATGGCTAGCTAAGACCGATTGTATTTAAATCGTAGTCTTCATTTCTCGATTGTATTTCATGGGCACTTTTTGATATCATGAATATTTTTAAATTTCATGGGCACTTTTTGAATTCATGAGGACACTTGATCTCGATTCCCCCTCCATCTCGATCTCGATCCCCTCCATCTCGATCGCACCGCAGACCTCCCGCTTAGCTCCACCCATCGCAACCTCCCCGCTCCACCACGAGCACCGGCCTGCCAGCAAGACCCGCACTTTTTGAACATATTTTTAATTTTTTTACTATTTTATAAAAAATATTACACTGTTATAATTTAAACAAGTTTTAACATATTTAAACATAAATAAATATAAAAACAGCATTTAAAATGCATAAAAATATTACTGTTATGATTTAAACAAGTTTGAACATATTTAAACACAAATAAATATAAAAACACCATTTAAAATGCATAAAAAATATTGGGGATCCTGGGAATCGAACCCGGGACCTCCGGTGTGTGTGTGCGTCTTGACCAGTCGGGCTAGTGGGTGGGTTACATTGTAGATAGGGTTGGGCTGTAGATATGGCTACTAGGCTAGGTTAAAACAAAATTCTAATGGCGCGAGTGGTGGTGCGCCATTAGAATAGTTGTACTTATGGCGCACCGTTGTGTCGTGCGCCATTAGAAAGCTTCCTCCCTCCACCTTCCCCTCGGCCTCTCTCCTCCCTCGCCAGATCCCCACTGACCTAACGTCGCCGCCGCCCTTTGACCCACGACGCCCGCCCGACCCTGCGGACTCCACCCCGCCCCAGCGCCCGCCGCCCCGCGCCCCCCCGCCCCTTCACCCCCCCGCCCCCCACCCCCGCCCCCGCCCCCACCCCCCCCGCCGGCCGCGTTCACCTTCCTCCTCCGCCCTCTCGTCCTGGCTGCCCGAGATTCGAGTCGTCGCCGCCGCCGCCCAGACAGGTAATCCTGCAATCCTTCAATCTTGAATAAAATGTGACAAATCTTGCAAAATCTGCATAGGATTGGTCATGGCATGTCTGTTTTTTCTTTCCCAGTTCTACCAAACAAGCAGGTGGTGTGCTCTAGTAGTTGATATCTGTAATTACACTTGAATTCTCAGTTTTTATCAGTGGCATGGAAGCAGGTGGTGTGCTCTAGTAATGTTCATATGAATTCTATCTGAATCTATGGATGATTGTGGTTAAATTGACCTCACCTATCTTTGTTTGATATTTAGGATTTGTGCAACACTCTAATCCATGCAACTTATCTCGAATCTAGGGTTTTCTTGCTTTGCACAGCTATTCTATCTTGTTTGTTCTCGGATTGTTCATCACCACGCTTTGGTTGCTGTGGTGCATGCTTTATGTGGGAGGTTTAGTTATGATGCCTTTGTTGTCATATTGTAAGATTGGTTATTTTGCTGCCTTTTGTTGTTGTTGTTGCATTAGTTGTGCCGTTCTCTTTGCTATGTTGTGGTGTCTGTTACATTGGAGTGATGGAATTATTTGTTCGCCTTGAGTTGTGCTGTTAGTCATGTTAGTGTTTGCATGATTACATGAGCTGCTCTATCGTTATTCATGTGAAATTAATCTGAATATATGGATGATTTTGATTAATTTCACCTCTTTTGTTTCATAAAGATTTCATCAAACAAATCCTATAGTTATTGTCTCTGTTCATGCTTATCTCGCACAAATAGTTGTTGCAACGGGCTATTGGAACTTTCGATGCTCAAAACTTGCTTCCATGCTCGCTTGAGATAGCACACAGACAAGATACTACTCCATATACTACTAATACTACTATCGTATTCATTTCAAAGTTCAAAATGCTGGTCTTGAGATTTTCATTTCCAATGAGTGATGTTTTTCCTAGCAGCGAGAAAAATAGTAGTAGCCATGTACTAGGAGTGCATTTTTATTCTAGGGTGATAGATAGATCTAGTGAGTCTGCATTTCAGTTAAGCTGTTATGGACAATTGTCAATTTTACGTAATGATGATGGAACATTATAAAGCATTAATTGTACTCCGGTGTATATGAAGGATGATGATCATCTTGCTAGTTTGCTGGGTTTTGTCTCGACCATTGTGTCGTGATGAATTTGCGGTACCCGAGAGGCCCTTGAGTTTGCGGAATGTCGATTAACTTCCGTTCGGCAAATTGGTACTCCATATGTCCTATTTTCAGCAAAGGTCATGCTGAAATTTTCCGTGAATTTTAGCATGACTTTGCTAAAAATAGGACATATGGGGTACTGCGACTAATGCATGTTTTATGATCTGTTGTAAGGGTACTAATTGGTCTCTTCGCTGCTTATCGAGATGGCGGAAGCAGCCACCGCCGATCTGCGACACGCAGATTTGAGTTGGATGCTTCGAGTTCTTCACTATCATACTTGAGGCTTCATTGGATCCATGACGCTGGTATATAAAACGAGAGATCTCCCTTCACCCATCTCATTATGATATCTGTTGTTTGCTACATCACTCATTTTCCCAAACTGCAGAGGCTGCCCGACAGTTTATGAACATCTTGATGGGTGAAGATCCGCCAAATAATGTGAAGCTGCGACAGGCCGGCAGCGGGTTTTGCAGGTAGTGGGATGTGCAGTTGGCGATCACGAAGGGCCACATGTACTTGTCTCGTGGGTGGGAGAACTTCTACCGTGCCTACGACCTGCAGCTGGGGTACTTCCTTGTCTTGAGTACGCACAGCGACGCCAACATGCTCATCGTGAAGGTGTACAACAAGACTATGTGTCGATGCGATCTGCTGCCGATGATGATGCAGACGCTCGCCTCTTCTTATTCCTCTACATTTGGCTTTGTCTCACATCGATTGTTAACGGTCATTGTTGCATTTTGGACGGTAGGAGCAGCAGCGAATGACATCGCTTGGCTCAAAGCAAAGCGGCGACTATGGCTGTAGCGAAGCGAGTTTATTCTCGGCAGAAGCGAAGCAAAGCAAGCGACTCTGGCACCAAAGCATAGACAACAAGAAGGATGATCCGAATGGAGTGCGGGAGAAGAGGAGCAGAGTGAGGATGAGGAGCTGCATCATGATGATGGGCATCGGTGAGGATGACCTAAGCTGGTGGTGGTGACCAAGGGCAAGAGATGGTGGTGGTGACCATGGGCAAGAGATGGAGGTGGTGAGGATGACCTAGCAATGGTCGTGCTGAAGGTGGCCTCGCGATGGTGGTCTTGCTCGACAATGACCACGCACCGGTGGTGGCGCCGGCGATCCCACACTGGGCGACATGACCACGCCAATTGTGGTGAAGACTACATCCCACTACCTCCATCGCCTCCACCGCCTCGCCGCTCTAGGCGCAACAAGGAGATGAAGGAGAAGAAGGAGAAGAACT
This sequence comes from Aegilops speltoides, assembly GCA_021437245.1. Classification (NCBI taxonomy): domain Eukaryota; kingdom Viridiplantae; phylum Streptophyta; class Magnoliopsida; order Poales; family Poaceae; genus Aegilops; species Aegilops speltoides. The sequence continues at coordinate 517,762,602 of CM038147.1, forward strand.
GCCTACTTTGTCAGGTATGTCAGATCTCCTATAGGTTAGCTATCCAAAATGATATATATATACTTAGTTACCTATGTTATCTCTAATATGCTTAGTTTCCTATAGGTTAGCTTCATTTTACCTAAGTTGGCTCTAATATACTAACTTAGAGCTTATATGCTTAGTTTCCTATAGGTTAGCTCCAAAATAACTTATGTTAGCACAAAATGATCAAGTTTACATAATAAGCTTATAGTCTTTTTCTTAATCTTTTTCTTTTCCAAAATGACATAGGTTAGCTTCATTTTACCTAAGTTGGCTCTAATATACTAACTTAGACCTTATATGCTTAGTTTCCTATAGGTTAGCTCCAAAATAACTTATGTTAGCACAAAATGATCAAGTTTACATAATAAGCTTATAGTCTTCTTCTTATTCTTCTTCTTTTCCAAAACTCTTCTTATTCTTCTTCTAGTGTTCTTCCTCTTCTAGTATTCTTCTAGTCTTCTTCTTTTTCTTCTTCTAACTTCTTGTTTATCATTTTGCAGATTTGATTTAATTGACGGAAGCTTGCGTGGATGGGGTGCTTCTTTTCCATTTGTGTTTTTATTTTGTATCAATGTGAAACTTTTGTGAATTGATGGATAACGGTGTTGGATGAACAATGTGAAACTTTTGTAACGACGGAACTATGTGTTAGCTATCCAAAATGTGTAACTTGGGATATGATTGCTATATGGATGCTTGTTGTATATATATATATATGTGTTGAATATCTCATATGTGAAATAGTGACCTGAGATTAAGAAGAAAAGAATTTAAAAAGTTGTTACTAATGGCGCCTTTGCAATGTGTCATACTGTAAGTATATCGATAATAGTGGCGCCTTGTGAGCAAGTACTAATGGCGATCGCTGGTGCACCATTAGAATACCGATTCTAATGGCGCACATGTGGTGCGCCATTAGAAAGAAATTCTAATGGCGTGATGCCAGTGGCGCACCAGCCATGCGCCATTAGATGGCAAAACTGGTGCGCCACTAGCATGCCTTTTCCTAGTAGTGACAACTTCATTACCAGCTACTGCCCCTACAGTTCCAGTGCAACCAGCTCCAGCATCCACTCCAGCACCCTCTACTTCAACTGAAGCCTTCGTCCAAGCAGCTATCAGGACACCACCACCAGAAGATCAAGCCTGAGAGTCGATCTAGCACTATGCATTTTCTATGAACTTTTTGGTAACTTGTTGCCAAAGGGGGAGAAAAATGTATAGATCATAGGCTTCGAGAGAGAGACTGTGTTGCTTTTGATCTCTCTTGCTTTATTTGGTGGTTTTTCAAACTTTGTTTGCTTTTGGTTGAGATATTATGCCTGTGAGACATTGATGATCATGTGTTTGATCATAGGCTACACTTATGCATGCTTGATATTATTCTATCTATCTTATGTGATCACTCACTATGCTTGGTAATGAGTGCATGTATTCATTGTTTATTATTTTGACCGCTCCACCAAGATGTATGTGACATGGAAGAGTAACCCATGAGCCTAATTCATTGTGAATTTGCAGTCCAAAGCAAATCTTAACCCATGCACAAATTTAGGGGGAGCTCTTGCTTATCACATACTTCTCAAAGCGACAATCTTATTCAATCTTATTATCATTTGTCGAAGCTTTGATCTATATGTTGTCATCAATTACCAAAAAGGGGGAGATTGAAAGTGCGACTATCCCTAGGTGGTTTTGGTAATTAACAACAACATATAGCTCATTGAGCTAATGCTATTCCAAGACTATTATTTCAGGAAAGCTCAATGAATGGCATGGCATGGATGATGAAAGTGGATCCCTCAAAATACTAAGGACAAAGGATTGGCTCAAGCTCAAAATCTCAAGACTCTTCTTTTTATATTTTAGTGATCCAAGATCACATTGAGTCTATAGGAAAAGCCAAAACTATCAAGGAGGGATGAGGTGTTGCATAATGAGCCTCTTGCTTCATGTGCTTAGTGATATGCTCCAGGACCCTCAACTACTTTCCCACATCCACAAATGACCTAAACCCAAAGCCAAAATCGGTCACACCGAAACTTCCTATCCGGCGCCACCGATTCCAAAAGTCATAGCCACTGCCACAAACCCTAACCAAATCGGTCTTACCGATAGGGATCTCGGTCTCACCGAGATGGGGTTGCAATCTCTCTGTTTCCCTTCGTAACGTTTCGGTCTAACCGAAGTGAGCGATCGGTCCCACCGAGATTGCAATGTGAATTCTCTGTTTCCTTTTTGTAACATTTCGGTCTCACCGAAAAGAGCAAATCGGTCCCACCGAAGTTTACGACCAACTCTCTCGAAAGCTTATTACCAAATCGGTCTCACCGAGTTTGTGTAATCGGTCTTACCGAGATTACGTTATGCCCTAACCCTAACCGAATCGGTCTCACCGAGATGCATGTCGGTCCCACCAAAATTCACTAACGGTCACTAGGTTTACTAAATCGGTTCGACTGAGTTTAACAATTCGGTCCCACCAAGTTTGGTAAATTGTGTGTAACGGTTAGATTTTGTGTGGAGGCTATATATACCCCTCCACCTCCTCTTCATTCTTGAAGAGAGCCATCAGAACGAACCTACACTTCCAACTTACCATTTCTGAGAGAGAACCACCTACTCATGTGTTGAGGCCAAGATATTCCATTCCTACCATATGAATCTTGATCTCTAGCCTTCCCCAAGTTGCTTTCCACTCAAATCTTCTTTCCACCAGATCCAAAACCTATGAGAGAGAGTTGAGTGTTGGCGAGACTATCATTTGAAGCACAAGAGCAAGGAGTTCATCATCAAAGCACCATTTGTTACTTCTTGGAGAGTGGTGTTGTGACGCCCCCGATTCAATCGTACACTAATCATGCACGCAAATGTGTATGATCAAGATAAAGGACTCACGGGAAGATATCACAACACAACTCTAAAACATAAATAAGTCATACAAGCATCATAATACAAGCCAGGGGCCTCGAGGGCTCGAATACAAGTGCTCGATCATAGATGAGTCAGCGGAAGCAACAATATCTGAGTACAGACATAAGTTTAAACCAGTTTGCCTTAAGAAGGCTAGCACAAACTGGGATACAGATCGAAAGAGGCACAGGCCTCCTGCCTGGGATCCTCCTAAACTACTCCATGGTCGTTGTCCGCGGCCTGCACGTAGTAGTAGGCACCTCCAGTGTAGTAGGAGCCGCCGACGGTGACGTGACGTCGCTCTGGCTCCAAAGATCTGGTTGCGACAACCAGGTAGAATGGAAAGGGGGGAAAGAGGGAGAGAAGCAACCATGAGTACTCATCCAAAGTTCTCGCAAGCAAGGATCTACACTACATATGCATGGGTATATGTGTAAAGAGGCAATATCGATGGACTGAACTGCAGAATGCCTGAATAAGAGGGGGATAGCTAGTCCTATCGAAGACTACGCTTCTGGCAGCCTCCGTCTTGCAGCATGTAAAAGAGAGTAGACTGAAGTAATCCAAGTAGCATCGCATAGCATAATCCTACCCGGCGATCCTCCCCTCGTCGCCCTGTGGAAAAGCTATCACCGGGTTGTCTGTGGAACTTGTATGGGTGTGTTTTATTAAGTATCCGGTTCTAGTTGTCATAAGGTCAAGGTACAACTCCAAGTCGTCCTGTTACCGAAGATCACGGCTATTCGAATAGATTAACTTCCCTGCAGGGGTGCACCACATAACCCAACACGCTTGATCCCATTTGGCCGGACACACTTTTTGGGGTCATGCCCGGCCGTGGAAGATCAACACGTCGCAGCCCCACCTAGGCTGTGAGAGAGGTCAAGACGCGGTCTAAACCTAAGCGCACGCAGTGCAGGCCCATCGCCTTAGCACACACTTGACGTTATGCGTCTGTGCCGGAAGCGTAACTAGCCCCTTAATACAAGAGTAGGCTTACGTTCCAATCTGGCACGCGCCGCTCAGTTGCTAACGTCATGAAGGCTTCGGCTGATACCACGACGTCGAGTGCCCATAACTGTTCCCGTGTAGTTGGTTAGTGCATATAGGCCAGTAGCCTGACTCAGATCAAATACCAAGATCTCGTTAAGCATGTTAAGTATCCGCGAACGCCGAACAGGGCCAGGCCCACCTGTCTCCTAGGTGGTCTCAACCTGCCATGTCGCTCCGCCACAAAGTAACGATCGGGGCCGTCGGGAACCAGGCCCACCTCTACGGGATGGCGCCACTGTCCTTTCGGCCCCACATCGGGATCACTTGCGGGTACTCAACGAGCTGACCCGACTTTAGTCACCATCTGTAGTGTATGTATATATGTATAGTATATACCCGTGATCACCTCCCAAGTGATCATGGCCCAATAGTATAGCCAGGTAGACTGACAAGAATGTAGGGCCAATGATGATAAACTAGCATCATATACTAAGCATTTAGGATTGCGGGTAGGGTATTAATGACTGTAGCAACAATGACAGGCTATGCAACATGATAGGAGTAACTGAACAATAACATGCTACACTACTCTAATGCAAGCAGTATAGAGAAGAATAGGCGATATCTGGTGATCAAGGGGGGGCTTGCCTGGTTGCTCTGGCAAGAAGGAGGGGTCGTCAACTCCGTAGTCGAACTGGGGGTCGCCGACAGTCTCGGGGTCTACCGGAAAGAAGTAACGAAGGGGGAACACAAATGGCAAAGCAATCAAAGCATCACAAAGCGTAACATGGCAATACACGGTGCTAGGTGTGGCCTAACGCGTAGTAGGTGATTGGAGAAAGGGGAAACATCAGGAAAGTATCCCGGGGTTTAGCTTTTCGGACAAATGAACCGGAGGTGAAATGTTGCAGGTTCGCTATGCTAGGGACGTGTGACTGACGAACGGGCTGCGTATTCGTATTCGTCTCGTCATTCTGAGCAACTTTCATGTTGAAAATAATTTAATCCGAGTTATGGTTTAAAAGATATGATTTTCTAAAGATTTTATTAATTTCTAGAATTTAATTAATTATTTAATTTAATTCGAAAATGGATTTATGATGTCAGCATCATGTCATGCTGACGTCAGCAGTCAACAGGGTTGACTGGTCAGTGACACATTTTAATTAGTCATCTTATTTAACCTAATTAGTATTAATTAGGGGGGGCACTCTCATTGAGTAATTAATTAATTGACTAATAGTTTAGTTAGTTTAGTTATTTGATTAGTTTAATTAATCAAAATTAATTAAGTTAATTATTTCTTTAATTAATTAATTATTTTTATTTTTATTTTTATTTTTGTAAACGTTCTGTGGGGGTTGGGGCCCTAGTTGTCATAGGCCCCATGGCCTTTAACGGGCACGGGCACACGTTAACGGGCGATGGTGCGGGCGCCCAAGCGGACGGGTGCCGAGGGGCACCGAAAGCAGCGACGCGACGCCGAGGCCAACAAGGGCCGGAGCTGGGGAGGCGGCGAAGGGGGGGGCTGACCGCGACGGCGGAGGTGACTACGGCAAGGAGCCGCAGGGCGGTGGCGGGCGCCGGTAGGAGGGGTTGCACGGGAAGGGCAGCCGGAAGCAGTGATAGCAAGGGGCCGGCCATGGCGCCGGAGCGAGGCGGCATCAAGGCGGGACGGCGCCGAGCATGTAGCAGTTAGGGCGGGAATGCCGCGGGGCGGAAGCTGATGGGACGCACGGCCGAGCAAGGCGATGCAGCGAAGCGTGTGGGCGCGGTGGGCGAAGCAGCCGCGGCAATGGGAAGGAAGCAGCAGGGGAGCAGGGCCGGACGGCCAAGGCGAGGCGGCGGTGCTCGTGGTTCGTCGCGAAAGGGGTGCCGACGCAGGCAGGTGCAGCCACGGCGGCATGAGCCGCGTCGGGGAGAGGGGACGGGGAAGGGGGCGTAGTAGTAGCACGTGAGCGGGGCGCGCGTGTGTGCTGGGTGCGTCGTGCGACCGAGGAGGAGAGGAGGAGGTCGGGGCCTCACCACGGTCGTGGGGTCTGGGCAGTGGGCGTGAGGAGAAGGACGGTGACGAGCGGCGGAGGGGAAGCAGGCCGGCGGGGAGGAGGAGGAAGTCCGGCGGGGGAGCTCTGGGCACCGTCGTCGGCGTCGACGTGCAGGGGCGAGGGGATCGGGAATCTTCCCGATCCAGATCCAATCGAGGGGGGAAGTGGGGAGGAGCGAGTGGGGCTCCGTGAGGAAACGGCTAGGGTTTCGGGGGGGTTATGGGGAGTGCGAGGGTGGCCGGCTGGGCTCTTGCCCAGTTGGGCTGGCTAGCTGGGTCGAGGCCCAATTGGGCTGGGGGGTTTTGGCCCTTTGTTTTCCTTTTCTTTATCTTTTGTTTATTTTTCCTGTTAATAGTTTTGCTATTTTATTTACTACTCATTTTAGTTTTGTTCATTATAAAAACAACAACTAATGTAGTATTACCAGTTATAACACTGACAATACTAGTTAGGCATTTAATTAAAAATAGTTTGTAACCTTATAACTTGAAAAGGTATTTAATTAATTGTTCTAGTTGCTGTTTTAGTTAATTTAGAACATTTAAATATTTTATAAAAATGTGGTTTCTCCACCATTACTACTTACGATTTATTTGACACAACCCAAACATTTTAGTTTTAGTTTTTGAAAACTTTTCTTGTTTGCCTTTAATTCAATTTTGAAGTTGGATCGATTTTGGATTAATGTGAGATTAGCAATAGTAATCGAAGTGACATGTCACCATTAGCAGAGTATTACTGTAGCTTCATTATCCGGGCATCACAATTCTCCTCCACTACAAGAAATCTCGTCCCGAGATTTAAGAGGTAGTGAAAGGGGGGAAAGGTGCTGGTAGCGAAAAACCTAACGAGTCTTCTCGGTCTTGGCTACCCTTTCGAAGAGGTTGATCCCTCTCGTTGATGTCTTCATTTCTCTGCTCCAGCTCATCATGATCAAGTCATCATCCTTTCTTCCGGATCTCCATCGTCCTACAAACGCGACCAAAAGAAAACTCCGGAAGAACGCATCTCCACAAAGTTGGGCATCTGACGGTGAACTCAATGGGAAATACATAAGGTACCCCACGAGTTGTATTTCAGTGAATTCACTGAGTGCAATATACGATGGTTCCAAAGTTTCAAACGGGTAGGCAATCGTTCGATGCCTGAAACAGAGTGTGAAAAGGGGTTCAAAGCAATGAGAATAAGTATTGTGTCTGATACCAGAATAGATCACTAGGAAGGTGGCTCGCGAATTACCTACGAAACCAAGAGGAAGGGATAACTATGTCAACAAGGTGTACAGGAGAGTCAGGTTTCGATCCTGTCGAACTGTGGGTTATGGGCCCACCATGTGGGTTAAAAGTAGGAAGGGGGGTTGACATCTTGCACGGTCATGATAGCAAGGCATATCAGAGGGTAGCCTCTCAATTATGTCGGCAACAACATCGATACCAAGGGCGAGGGACGAAGAGAACCATTTTCCTGCTCGTTGAACGAGGCGGACCAATAGGCAAAGTTCTCGTCCATCGGTGGTTATCGGGATGTCATCAACAATAGTAACAGGGTCTTATTGACAGAGTTGTACAACCGAGGTGTTTATATAAGCAGCGAATCATTACCGCTTAGATCATATAAACCACGAGATATGTTAAACAAGACAATGGAAAGGAAAATGTGATCATCAGATTAAACAGAACAATGGAAAGAAAAATGTGTTTAAACACATATGTCAGGGGTATATCCCTCCCAAGGACAAGTAGAACATGATAACCATGACATGATATTAAGTAGAAAAGCCTCTAGGTGAGGGGAGAGAAATTTTCATGATTCTATCCATACAGCGGTGTTTGGATAATTGAGCAAGAAACATTTAGCATTGGGCTTCAAATGTTCTTGTTGAAAAATCGGAGTACCATAGACATGCATTCGAGATAGCGAGCGTTGACATGGTCAACAGGTGAAGATCAGACTTTGGAAACAAAAAGGATCCATCAGGAACAACTTATAGAATAAGTCTTACAATTTCCTCATGGAAGAATGGATAACCTTGCTAAAAAGGAAACTATAACAGTAGGTCCTCCGGCCAGGTGTGCTGGGCATGACATCACCTTACCGGGTCATATACAGACCAATGTTGTGACTCTTGGAAAGTGTTCCAACCATCATATCTGACCTAGATTCAGATCTGATCGGTGTTAGGATACCTCAAACTCAGGATGTCTGGGAAGAAAAGGAGCGACACAAATTGAAGAGACAACATTTTAAGGTTCTCGGGAAATGAACTATGGAAGCGAGTTCCAAAATAAGAGTTCATCATTAAACCAAGGAGAGGTGAGGAGGTGGCTGATTGACTCAGCGACAATTCATTGAGATTTCCGAAAAGACGGATTTCCACAGTTATGTGAAGAAGGAGATAACATTAGTCCATTCAAATGATATAATGTTGTATGCTCTAGGAAAACATACACCATCAATCATTAGTTGAAAGGTCTGCCCGAAGTATCACCTTAGGCAGCAAGCTCAATGTTAGAGTGACGATTCAATAACCAACAGTCTAAGAACGAACCGTCGATCGTTAACTTCAAAGCAACAAGGTTGCTAGAAGTACAGAACTCAAACAGCACCGTTCACTTGTTGGTACACCGGTTGGAATCAAACGAGGACCAAGAAAGAATGGTGATGGTGAGAAGTATCAATATACCATGAATTCCTAAGAGGTGGTGAAATTCCCACGACATTCTTGACATAAAAAGTGGTAATACTCCAAGGTAAAGAAGAACAATGCTGGGTAGCAAGGAACTCAAGGTATAACACAAAACACGAACAAGTTTGTGTTGGAGGGAAGGCAATAAAGTGGCCGATGATAACACAACTCGTCGAGGGCAAGGATGGTATTTCTCTTCATGAATCCGGTTGATATCCTGGAAGAGCTCATAAGGTTGATGATGATCACGACACATTTGTCGAGAGATTTCATGAAGATGTAATCGATCGACGATGACATCAAGTCAAACGAATGATGAAGCGAAAGGCTATTGGAACCACTGTTAGGACACAAACTCGAAATCAAGTTTGTTGTTCAAGGAGAAATGATATGACGATGAAAATCGACGCAAGCTTAGTTCATCGTTGAAAGTTGTGCTCCGGGAATAAGGACCAGGTAGCACGGTTAAAAAAATTAGTATGATGATGATATAGCTGATCAGGCTAGGAATGACTTAAAGGATTATTAAACTCGTAAGCAACAAAAATTACTTAGAGTTATTGAATCGGAGTGCTGAATCGCTTCACTTATCGGTGTTCTCGGTTAACAAACAACCCAGAAGCATGAAGTGACAAAGACAGGGTAAAGATAGTACTCCATCAAAGGACAGGGTAATGTAGTGCAATGGCATGATATCCTCGAGATACCAAGGGTAATACTCGACGACAGACCAAAGTAGAGGTTGGACTGGGGTATTGCTTTGCAGAGGACAAGTGCTTAAACTTGCCCAAGAAATGGGATCAAGGAAGAACATATGGTCGGAACCACGATTGCAAAAGGCCAGATCCTAGATATAAGATGAACTTATACCAAGGGAATAATTAATTTAAGAGAAGCTTTTAATGATAAGATCTACATCGTGTCCATGGGCATGAACACAAGGTTCAAGGTCGACTCCCACTTCTTCAATGTATAATCTTTCATTCACTTCTCATGTTCGATGAAGCTGTAGTGTTGAAATTTTATCTGGCAAAATACCAGAAGAGTATGACTCGTGAAAACTTTCGAGTTCACACATATTAAGGAAGGCATAGGTTCAACCCATCGGGGCATCATGGAAACATATACCACAAGCTTCAATAGTAAATATCACCAGCTCGAAATCAGAGCATGGTTGGCCACATCAAGGGATAGGATTTACCAATGGCATTATGTATCAGGGAAAGAACTTCCAAAGTGATTGAACATGAAGGATGTTGTCAGTTAAAATCCAACAAGGATCTGATGGTCCATAACAAAGCTGATGTGAGCACCAGCATAATCAAAGGAAGAAACTATGCAAAGGCATTGGATTATAGAAACAACTGACTAATTCAAAGCTCAATTGCAAAGGAATTATGATTCCAAATTCAAGGGATCAGAAGCAACGCTCTGATCAAGGATGGATAAGTTGAATAGCCTTAGGGGTACAATCGACGGCAATTGGATTGGTTGAGAACCAGCTCAGTCTGAGCCGACAAGATAATGTAAAAGGATCAACTGATGATTGCGTGCATTCGCACTCATGTTGAATCAATGGGATCAAAATCACGGTGTCTAAGGATACTAACGAATATTGCCAGACATATGGAAAGCATCCATAATGCAAGCAGACAAGTATTGTAGAGCAATAAGCTACTAAGGAATTTTGGAGGACCAAATAGTACTTCGAAGTCAATTGTAAAACACCTGAACAACTGGGGATGAGTGGATACTCGATAAGGGCGAGAAATTATCCGTAGGGGTATTCAAGTGGCAAGGAACTGCAAGGCAGTAGGCACAAAATATTCTCGGAACAATAGAGGAGATTTCAGGGTATCTTGTTATAACAAGATCAACTGTAATAAAAGTAAGAACGACAAGTGTATGCAATTATCCATAGGGATATTTTAGTGGTAGGGAATTGCACAAGCATGAGCACAAGTTATCGGGATAACATCGAGAGTATCTTCGAGGTCTACTGTTGAATCAAGCCACCATCTGGAATGAAGGGGCTCTTCGGGAGGAAGTGATCACGAGATCCTAATGTTAGATTTAGTAAAATCATTTAACCCGATTACAAGAGAGATCAGAGTCCCAGAGTATAGGTAAAGGAATAAAAGATCTTAATACCACTCAATGGCGACGTGCGTCCGTAAGACACAGAGCCATGTTAGTAAAAGTTTTGCAATGTCTAGACTCAACTTCGGCCAAGGAGTGTGGAAGGCAATTCCTACAGGCAGTCGGCTCTGATACCAACTTGTGACGCCCCCGATTCAATCATACACTAATCATGCACGCAAATGTGTACGATCAAGATCAGGGACTCACGGGAAGATATCACAACACACCTCTAAAACATAAATAAGTCATACAAGCATCATAATACAAGCCAGGTGCCTTGAGGGCTCGAATACAAGTGCTCGATCATAGACGAGTCAGCGGAAGCAACAATATCTGAGTACAGACATAAGTTTAAACCAGTTTGCCTTAAGAAGGCTAGCACAAACTGGGATACAGATCGAAAGAGGCGCAGGCCTCCTGCCTGGGATCCTCCTAAACTACTCCATGGTCGTTGTCAGCGGCCTGCACGTAGTAGCGGGCACCTCCAATGTAGTAGGAGTCGTCATCGACGGTGACGTCTGGCTCCTGGGCTCCAGCATCTGGTTGCGACAACCAGGTAGAATGGAAAGGGGGAAAAGAGGGAGAGAAGCAACCATGAGTACTCATCCAAAGTACTCGCAAGCAAGGTCTACACTACATATGCATGGGTATATGTGTAAAGAGGCAATATCGATGGACTGAACTGCAGAATGCCTGAATAAGAGGGGGATAGCTAGTCCTATCGAAGACTACGCTTCGCAGCCTCCGCCTTGCAAAGATGTAAAAGAGAGTAGATCAAGTCCTCCGTAGCATCGCATAGCATAATCCTACCCGCGATCCTTCCTCGTCGCCTGCGGAAAAGTGATCACCGGGTTGTCTGTGGAACTTGTATGGGTGTGTTTTATTAAGTATCCGGTTCTAGTTGTCATAAGGTCAAGGTACAACTCCAAGTCGCCCATTATCGAAAAATCACGGCTATTCAATAGATTAACTTCCTGCAGGGTGCACCACATAACCCAACACGCTTGATCCCATTTGGCGGACACACTTTTCGGGTCATGCCCGCCGCGGAAGATCAACACGCCGCAGCCCCACCTAGGCACAACAGAGAGGTCAAGACGCCGTCTAAACCTAAGCGCCACAGTGTCAGGCCCATCGCCTTAGCACACTCAAGACGCTATGTGACGTGGCCGAAGCGTAACTAGCCCCTCAATACAAGAGCAAAGCTTACGTTCCAATCCATTGCCGCGCGCCGATTGTTAACGCCACGAAGGCTTCGCTCATACCACGACGCCGAAAGTGCCCATAATCGCTCCTCGCGTAGTTGGTTAGTGCGATAGGCCAAGAGCGACTCAGATCAAATACCAAGATCTCGTTAAGCGTGTTAAGTATCCACGAACGCCGAACAGGCCAGCCCACTGCCTCCTAGGTGGTCTCAACCTGCCCTGTCGCTCCGCCACAAAGTAACAGTTGGGGGCCGTCGGGAACCCAGGCCCACCTCTACCGGGATGGCGCCTATCACTTGCGGGTACTCAACGAGCTGACCCGACTTTAGTCACCATCTGTAGTGTATGTATATATGTATAGTATATACCCGTGATCACCTCCCAAGTGATCACGGCCCAATTGTATAGCAAGGCATACTGACAAGAATGTAGGGCCAATGATGATAAACTAGCATCCTATACTAAGCATTTAGGATTGCGGGTAGGGTATCAATGACTGTAGCAACAATGACAGGATTTGCAACAGGATAGGAGTAACTGAACAGTAACATGCTACACTACTCTAATGCAAGCAGATAGAGAAGAATAGGCGATATCTGGTGATCAAGGGGGGGCTTGCCTGGTTGCTCTGGCAAGAAGGAGGGGTTGTCAACTCCGTAGTCGAACTGGGGGTCACCGACAATCTCGGGGTCTCCCGGAAAGAAGTAACGAAGGGGGAACACAATAAATGACAAAGCAATTAAAGCATCACAAAGCGTAACATGGCAATACACGGTGCTAGGTGTGGCCTAACGCGGTAGTAGGTCATACTGGAGAAAGGGGGGAAACATCCGGGAAAGTATCCCCGGGGTTTCACATTTTCGGACAGATGAACCAGAGGTGAAATGTTGCAGGTTCGCTATGCTAGGGACGTGTGACTGATGAACGGGCTGCGTATTTGTATTCGTCTCGTCATTCTGAGCAACTTTCATGTTGAAAATAATTTAATCCGAGTTACGGTTTAAAAGATAGTATGATTTTCTAAAGATTTTATTAATTTCTAGAATTTAATTAATTATTTAATTTAATTCGAAAATGGATTTATGACGTCAGCATCATGTCATGCTGACGTCAGCAGTCAATAGGGTTGACTGGTCAACCTTACCAGTGGGACCCACTAGTCAGTGCCACATTTTAATTAGTCATCTTATTTAACCTAATTAGTATTAATTAGGGGGGCACTGTCATTGAGTAATTAATTAATTGACTAACAGTTTAGTTAGTTTAGTTATTTGATTAGTTTAACTAATCAAAATTAATTAAGTTAATTATTTCTTTAATTAATTAACGAATTAATTATTTAATTATTTTTATTTTTATTTTTATTTTGTAAACGTTCTCTGGGGGTTGGGGCCCTAGCTATCATAGGCCCCATGGGCTTTAACGGGCACGAGCACACGTTAACGGGCGATGGTGCGGGCGCCCAAACGGACGGGTGCCCGAGGGGCACCGAGCAGTTCAAGACGCCGGCGCGGGCCGCCGGAGCCGTGAGGCGGCGAAGGGGCTGACCGCGACGGCGGAGGTGATCAAGGCAGAAGTCGCAGGCGGTGGCGGGCGCCGGTAGGAGGGGTTGCACGGGAAGGGCAACTGGAAGCAGTGACAGCAAGGGGCCGGCCACGGCGCCGGAGCGAGGCGGCATCAGGGCGGGACGGCGCCGAGCACGTAGCAGCAGGGGTGGGGAATGCCACGGACGCGCAAGAGGGGACGCACGGCCGAGCGAGGCAAAGGCACGAGTGGGGCGGTGGGCGCGGTGGTGGCAGCGGCGATGGGGCGGGAAGGAGCAGCAGGGGGGAGCAGGGCCGGACGGCCAAGGCGAGGCGGCGGTGCTCGTGGTTCGTCGCGATGGGGGCGCCGACGCGGGCAGGTGCAGCCACGGCGGCGTGAGCCGCGTCGGGAGAGGGGACGGGGAAGGGGGCACAGTAGTAGCGCGTGAGCGGGGCGCGCGTGTGCGCTGGGCGCGTTGTGCGACCGTGGAGGAGAGGAGGAGGTCGGGGCCTCACCACGGTCGTGGGGTCTAGGCAGTGGGCGTGAGGAGGAGGACGGTGACGAGCGGCGGAGGGGAAGCAGGCCGGCGGGGAGGAGGAGGAAGTCCGGCAGGGAAGCTCCGGGCGCCATCGTCGGCGTAGGGGCGAGGGGATCGGGAATCCTCCCGATCCAGATCCAATCGAGGGGGGAAGTAGGGAGGAGCGAGTGGGGCTACGTGGGGAAACGGCTAGGGTTTCGGGGGGGTTATGGGGAGTGCGAGGGTGGCCGGCTGGGCTCTTGCCCAGTTGGGCTGGCTAGCTGGGTCGAGGCCCAATTGGGCTGGGGGTTTTTGGCCCTTTGTTTTCCTTTTCTTTATCTTTATTTATTTTTCCTGTTAATAGTTTTGCTATTTTATTTACTACTCATTTTAGTTTTGTTCATTATAAAAACAACAACTAATGTAGTATTACCAGTTATAACACTGACAATACTAGTTAGGCATTTAATTAAAAATAGTTTGTAACCTTATAACTTGAAAAGGTATTTAATTAATTGTTCTAGTTGCTGTTTTAGTTAATTTAGAACATTTAAATATTTTATAAAAATGTGGTTTCTCCACCATTACTACTTACGATTTATTTGACACAACCCAAACATTTTAGTTTTAGTTTTTGAAAACTTTTCTTGTTTGCCTTTAATTCAATTTTGAAGTTGGATTGATTTTGGATTAACATGAGATTAGCAATAGTAATCGAAGTGACATGTCACCATTAGCATAGAATTACTGTAGCTTAATTATCCGGGCGTCAAAGGTGTCTCCTAGATTGGCTAGGTGTCACTTGGGAGCCTCCGACAAGATTGTGGAGTTGAACCAAGGAGCTTGTAAGGGCAAGGAGATCGCCTACTTCGTGAAGATCTACCGCTAGTGAGGCAAGTCCTTCGTGGGCGACGGCCATGGTGGGATAGACAAGGTTGCTTCTTCATGGACCCTTCATGGGTGGATCCCTCCGTGGACTCGCGCAGCCGTTGCCCTACGTGGGTTGAAGTCTCCATCAACATGGATGTACGATAGCACCACCTATCGGAACCACGCCAAAAACATCCGTGTCTCCAATTGCGTTTGAATTCTCCAAACCCTTCCCTTTACTTTCTGCAAGTTGCATGCTTTAATTTCAGTTGCCTATATACTCTTTGCATGCTTGCTTGAATTGTGTGATGATTGCTTGACTTGTCCTGAAGTAGCTAAAATCTGCCAAACTCTAAAATTGGGAAAAGGTTAAGTTTTTATTGGTCAAGTAGTCTAATCACCCCCCCCCCTCTAGACATACTTCAAGGTCCTACAGATAATGAGTTAGTTGCCGGATGATGCATTACGGAACGAGTAAAGAGACTTGCCGGTAACGGGATTGAACTAGGTATGAAGATACCGACGATCGAATCTCGGGCAAGTAACATAACGATGACAAAGGGAATAACATATGTTGGCATTGCCATTCGATCGATAAAGATCTTCGTAGAATATGCGGGAACCAATATGAGCATCCAGGCTCCGCTATTGGTTATTGACCGGAGAGGTGTCTCAGTCATGTCTACATAGTTCTCGAACCCATAGGGTCCGCACGCTTAATGTTCGATGACGATATGTATTATATGAGTTATGTGTTTTGGTGACCGAAGGTTGTTCGAATTCCCAAATGAGATCGCGGACATGATGAGGAGTCTCGAAATGCTCAAGAGATAAAGACTGATATATTGGAAGGTAGTATTCAGACACTGGAAGGGTTCCAGAGTATATCGGGTACATACCGGAGTACCAGAGGGGTTACCGGAACCCCCCCCCCCCGGGGGGGGAGATTGGGCCATATGGGCCATAGAGGGAGGCTAACCAGCCCACAAGGGGCTGGCGCGCCCCCTCACAAGGGAGGATGCCGAATTGGACTAGGGAAGGGGGCGCCACCCCCCCTTTCCATCTCCTACTCCCTCTCCTTCTTCCCTCTTTCCCCCTCTAGTAGAAGGAAAGGGGGGCCGAATCCCACTAGGAGTCCAAGTGGGACTCCCCGCCACTTGGGGCGCACCTAGGTCGGCCACCTCTCCCTCCCTGCTTTATATACGGGGGTGCACCCCTATGAGACACACCAATTGCTCCAAGCCGTGTGCGGTGCCGCCCTCCACAATTTACGCCTCCGGTCATATTCTCGCGGTGCTTAGGTGAAGCCCTGCGCGGATCACATCACCATCATCGTCACCACGCCGTCGTGCTGACGGAACCCATCTACTCCTTCGACCCTCTACTGGATCAAGAGCTCGAGGGATGTCATCGCGCTGAACATGTGCAGAACTCGGAGGTGCCGTACGTTCAGTACTTGATCGGTCGGAACGAGAAGACGTTCGACTACATCAACCGCGTTAAGCAAACGCTTCTGCTTTCGGTCTACGAGGGTACGTGGACACACTCTGCCCCTCTCGTTTCTATGCATCTCCTAGATAGATCTTGTGTGGACGTAGCGAAATTGTTGAAATTGCATGCTACGTTTCCCAACAGTGACATCTGAGCCAGGTCTATAGATGATATGCGCGAGTAGAACACAAAGAGTTGTGGGCGGTGATTGTCATACTGCTTACCACCAATGTCTTATTTTGATTGGGCGGTATTGTTGAATGAAGCGGCCCGGACCAACCTTACATGACCGCGTTCATGAGACCAATTCCACCGACAGACATGCAACTAGTTTTGCATAAAGGTGGCCGGCACGTGTCTGTTTCCCCAACTTTAGCTGAATCGAATTTGACTGCGTCCAGTCCTTGTGAAGGTTAAAACAGCAAACTTGATAAATCGCTGTTGTGGTTTTTGTGCTGTACGTAAGTACGGTTGTTGCTAGAAGCCCGTAGCAGCCACGTAAAACTTGCAACAACAAAGTATAGGACATCTAACTTGTTTTTGCAGGCATGTTGTGATGTGATATGGTCAAGATATGATGTGATATACGTTGTTGTATGAGATGATCATGTTTTGTAAATGTTATCGGCAGCTAGCAGGAGCCCTATCATTGTCGCTTTATTGTACCCCTCCATTCCAAAATAGATGACCCAACTTTGTACTAAAGTTAGTATAAAGTTGAGTCATCTATTTTGGAACGGAGGGAGTATGAAATACAAACTCCATGTAATTGCTTTACTTTATCACTAAACGGTAGCGATAGTCGTAGAAGCAATAGTTGGCGACACGACCACGTCGCTACGAAGGAGATCAATGTGTCAAGCCGGTGATGATGGAGATCATGACGTTGCTTTGGTGATAGAGATCAAAAGCACAAGATGATGATGGCCATATCATGTCACATATTTTGATTGCATTTGATGTTTATCTTTATTCATCTTATTTTGCTTAGTACGTCGGTAGCATTGTAAGATGATCTCTTACTAAAATTTCAAGGTATAAGTGTTCTCCCCGAGTATGCACCATTGCAAAAGGTCTTCGTGCTGATACACCACGTGATGACCGGTTGTGATAAGCTCTACGTTCAAATACAATGGGTGCAAGCCAGTTTTGCACATGCGGAATACTCGGGTTAAACTTGATGAGGCTAGCATGTACAGACATGGCCTCGAAACACTGGAGACCTAAAGGTCGAACGTGAATCATATAGGATATGATGAACATAGAGATGTTCACCATTGATGACAACTCCATCTCACGTGATGATCGTGTTGGAAATATGCCCTAGAGGCAATAATAAATTAGTTGTTATTATATTTTCTTGTTCATGATAATCGTTTATTATCCATGCTATAATTGTATTGATAGGAAACTCAGATACATGTGTGCGTACATAGACAACACCATGTCCCTAGTAAGCCTCTAGTTGACTAGCTCGTTGATCAACAGATGGTTACGGTTTCCTGACCATGGACATTGGATGTCGTTGATAACGGGATCACATCATTAGGAGAATGATGTGATGGACAAGACCCAATCCTAAGCCTAGCACGAGATCGTAGTTCGTATGGTAAAGCTTTTCTAATGTCAAGTATCTTTTCCTTAGACCATGAGATTGTGCAACTCCCGGATACCGTAGGAATGCTTTGGGTGTACCAAACGTCACAACATAACTGGGTGGCTATAAAGGTGCACTACAGGTATCTCCGAAAGTGTCATTGGGTTCGCATTTAATCGAGATCGATTTGTCACTCCGTAAACGGAGAGGTATCTCTGGCCCACTCGGTAGGACATCATCATAATGTGCACAATGTGACCAAGGGGTTGATCACGGATGATGTGTTACGTATCAGAAAGAGACTTGCCGGTAACGAGATTGAACAAGGTATTGGTATACCGACGATCGAATCTCGGCAAGTACAATACCTTTAGACAAAGGGAATTGTATACGGATCGATTGAGTCCTTGACATCGTGGTTCATCCGATGAGATCATCGTGGAACATGTGGGAGCCAACATGGGTATCCAGATCCCGCTGTTGGTTATTGACCGTAGAACGCCCTCGGTCATGTCTACATGTCTCCCGAACCCATAGGGTCTACACACTTAAGGTTCGATGACGCTAGGGTTATAAAGGAAGTTTGTATGTGGTTAGCGAATGTTGTTCGGAGTCTCGGATGAGATCCCGGACGTCACGAGGAGTTCCAAAATGGTCCGGAGGTAAAGATTTATATATGGAAAGTTGTTGTTCGGTTTCCGGGAAAAGTTCGGGTTTTTTCGGTATTGTACCGGGAAGCTTCCAGAAAGTTCCAGAGGATTCCGGAGGGGTCCGGAGGTTCGGAAATTGTTCCACCACGTCCAATACAGTAGCATGGGCTGTAAGGGGGCGCCCTAGCCTTAATGGGCCAGGGGCACCAGCCCCCCCAAGGCCCATGCGCATGGGAGAGGGAAAACCCTTAGGGGGAGGGCCTCCACTTGACTTGGGAGGCACTCCTCCCCCCATTGGCCACCGCCCCCTCCTCGGATTGGATCTGAGGGGGCCGGCCTGCCTCTCCCTTGCCCCTATATATATGTGGGGGGTGGGAGGGCAGCCGCACCACAAGTTCTGCGCAGCCCTCCCCCTCTCCCAAGTACTCCTCCTCTCTTGCGGTGCTTGGCGAAGCCCTGCAGGATTGCCACGCTCCTCCACCACCACCACGCTGTTGTGGTGCTGCTGGATGGAGTGTTCCTCAACCTCTCCCTCTCTCCTTGCTGGATCAAGGCATGGGAGACGTCACCGGGTTGTACGTGTGTTGAACGCGGAGGTGCCGTCCGTTCGGCACTAGGATCTCCGGTGATTTGGATCACGACGAGTACGACTCCTTCAACCCCGTTCTCTTGAATGCTTCCGCTTAGCGATCTACAAGGGTATGTAGATGCACTCTCCTTCCCCTCGTTGCTAGTATCTCCATAGATTGATCTTGGTGATGCGTAGAAAATTTTGAATTTCTGCTACGTTCTCCAACAGTGGTATCAGAGCTAGGTCTATTGCGTAGATTCTTTGCACGAGTAGAACACAAAGTAGTTGTGAGCGTTGATTTTGTTCAATATGCTTACCGTTACTAGTCCAACCTTGTTTCGACGGTATTGTGGGATGAAGCGGCCCGGACCGACCTTACACGTCCTCTTACGTGAGACAGGTTCCACCGATTGACATGCACTTGGTGCATAAGGTGGCTAGCGGTGCCGCCTCCCACTTTAGTCGGAATGGATTCGATGAAAAGGGTCCTTATGAAGGGTAAATAGCAATTGGCATATCATGTTGTGGTTTTGCGTAGGTAAGAAACGTTTGCTAGAAACCCATAGCAGCCACGTAAAACATGCAAACAACAATTAGAGGACGTCTAACTTGTTTTTGCAGGGTATGCTATGTGATGTGATATGGCCAAGAAGAATGTGATGAATGATATGTGATGTATGAGATTGATCATGTTCTTGTAATAGGAATCACGACTTGCATGTCGATGAGTATGACAACCGGCAGGAGCCATATGAGTTGTCTTTATTTATTGTATGACCTGCGTGTCATTGAACAACGCCATCTAATTACTTTACTTTATTGCTAACTGGTAGCCATAGTAGTAGAAGTAATAAGTTGGCGAGACAACTTCATGGAGACACGATGATGGAGATCATGATGATGGAGATCATGATGATGGAGATCATGGTGTCATGCCGGTGACGATGATGATCATGGAGCCCCGAAGATGGAGATCAAAAGGAGCAAAATGATATTAGCCATATCATGTCACTATTTGATTGTGAAAGTGCAACTAATCCCCGGGCGGTTTTGGTAATTAATAACAACATATATATCATTGAACTAATAGTTTCTTGAGAATCATTTCAGAAAGTTCAGTGATATGGGTATGGCAAGGACTGAAGAGTGGACCCCTCAATATGCTAAGGCAAGCATTGGCAAAAGCTCAAGACTCCATTTTTGGTTTAGTGATCCAAGATCACATTGAGTCTATAGGAAAGCCAATACTATTAAAAGGGGATGAGGTTATGATAATGATCTGGTTGCTCAAAGTGCTTAGTGATACATCTCCTAAACTATCAGCAATTCTCACTTCCATAATACACTCATAAGTAATCTCGGTCCCACCGATTTGCTAAACTCAGTCACACCGAGATGAACCACCTCAGCCATATAGCCAAACCCTAGAAATCTCGGATTTTCCGATTCTGAACTCGGTCTCACCGAAACTTGTGTTGCCAAGCTTCTGTAACCTTCTGTCATCAAATCGGTGTCACCGAGATGATGAAGTCGGTCCCACCGAGATTGGCAAGCCCTAGTCTTTGGACGAATCGGACTCACCGAGATTGTATTTTCGGTCCCACCGAAAATCCCAACGTTCACATATTTTGAACTTTCGGTCTCACCGAGTTGTCAACTTCGGTCTGACCAAGATTGGTCAAATGTGTGTAACGGTTGGATTTTGTGTGGAGGCTATAAATACCCCTCCACCCCCTCTTCATTCGTGGAGAGAGCCATCGAAAGAACTACCACTCCTACCTTACATTTCGAGAAGAAAACTACCTACCCTTGTGTTGAGATCAAGTTGCTCCACTCCCACCATATGAAGCTTGATCTCTAGCCTTCCCAAGTTGCTTTCCACTCAATCCTTTCTTCCACCACAACCAAATCAGTGAGGAGAGTTGAGTGTTGGGGAGATTATCATTTGAAGCACAAGAGCAAGGAGTTCATCATCACCAACACCATCTATTACCTTTTGGAGGGTGGTGCCTCCTAGATTGGTTAGGTGTCGCTTGGGAGCCTCCGTCGAGATGTGGAGTTGAACCAAGAAGTTTGTAAGGGCAAGGAGATCGCTTACTTCGTGAAGATCTACCCCGAGTAAGGCTAGTCCTCCGTGGGCGTATGCCATGATGGCATAGACAAGGTTGCTTCTTCGTGGACCCTTCGTGGGTGGAGCCCTCCGTGGACTCTCGCAGCTGCTACCCTCCGTGGGTTGAAGTCTCCATCAACGTGGATTGACGATAGCACCACCTATCGGAACCACGAGAAAAATCTCCGTGTTCCAAATTGCGCTTGCTCTTCTCCACCTCTCCTTTACTACATGTGCAATTTACTTTCCGCTGCCTATACTCTAGAATTGCATGTGTAGGGTGATACTTGACTTGATCATCATTGTGAACTTGCCAAAAACTTGTCTTTATCAAAAGGCTGAATTTTTATATTGTCAAGTAGTCTAATCACCCCCCCTCTAGACATACTTTCGATCCTATAGATTGCATGTGATGTTTATCATGTTTATGCATCTTGTTTACTTAGAACGACGGTAGTAAATAAGATGATCCCTTACAACAATTTCAAGAAGTGTTCTCCCCTAACTGTGCACCATTGCTAAAGTTCGCTGCTTCAAGCACCACGTGATGATCGGTGTGATAGATCCTTACGCTCACATACAACGGTGTAAGACAGTTTTACACATGCAAAACACTTAGGTTAACTTGACGAGCCTAGCATGTACGCATATGGCCTCGAACACGAGACCGAAAGGTCGAGCATGAGTCGTATGGAGGATACGATCAACATGAAGATGTTCACCGATGATGACTAGTCCGTCTCACGTGATGATCGGACACGGCCTAGTTGACTCGGATCATGTAATCACTTAGATGACTAGAGGGATGTCTATCTCGAGTGGGAGTTCATAAGATGAACTTAATTATCCTGAACATAGTCAAAAGATCTTTGCAAATTATGTCGAAGCTCACGCTTTAGTTCCACTGCTTAGATATGTTCCTAGAGAAAATATAGTTGAAAGTTGACGATGAGCGATTATGCGGAAGAGAAAGCTTATGTCCTTAATGCACCGCCACAGGTCAACCACAAACGCCGTTTGTGGATGTTGCTAACATCGACATACACGCTTTTATAACTACGTGATAGTTCAGTTAAACGGTTTAGAGTTGAGGCACCAAAGACGTTTTCGAAACGTCGCGGAACATATGAGATGTTTCGAGGGCTGAAATTGAGATTTCAGGATCGTGCCCACGTCAAGAGGTATGAGACGTCCGACGATTTTCTTAGCATGCAAACTAAGGGAGAAAAGCTCAATCATTGAGCTTGTGCTCAGATTGTCTGAGTGCAATCACTTGAATCGAGTGGGAGTTGATCTTCCAGATGAGATAGTGATGTTTCTCCAAAGTCATTGCCACCAAGCTGCTAGAACTTCGTGATGAGCTATAACATATCAGGGATAGATAGGATGATCCTTGAGGTATTCGCGATGTTTGACACCGCGAAAGTAGAAATCAAGAAGGAGCATCAATTGTTGATGGTTGGTGAAACCACTAGTTTCAAGAAGGGCAAGGACAAGAAGGGATACTTCATGAAACGGCAAATCAGCTGCTGCTCTAGTGAAGAAACCCAAGGTTGAACCCAAACCCGAGACTAAGTGCTTCTGTGATAAGGGGAATAGTCACTAGAGCGGAATTACCCTAGACACTTGGTAGATGAGAAGGCTGGCAAGGTCGATAGAAGTATATTGATATACATTATGTTAATGTGTACTTTACTAGTACTCCTAGTAGCACTGTGGTATTAGATACCGGTTCGGTTGCTAAGTGTTAGTAACTCTTAATAAAAGCTACGGAATAAACGGAGACTAGCTAAAGGTGAGCTGACGATATGTGTTGGAAGTGTTTCCAAGGTTGATGTGATCAAGCATCGCATGCTCCCTCTACCATCGAGATTTGGTGTTTGCGTTGAGCATAGACATGATTGGATTATGTCTATCGCAATACGATTATTCATTTAAGGAGAATAATGGTTACTCTATTTATTTGAATAATACCTTCAATGGTCTTGCACCTAAAGGAATGGTTTATTGAATCTCGATCGTAGTGATACACATTTTCATGCCAAAAGGATATAAGATAGTAATGATAGTACCACTTACTTGTGGCAATCGCCATGTAAGTCATATTGGTGTAAAACGCATGAAGAAGCTCCATGTTGATGGATCTTTGACTCACTGCTTTTGAAAAGTTTGAGACATGCGAACCATGTCTATTGGTGTATACGCATGAAGAAACTCCATGCAGATGGATCGCTTGGACTCACTTGATTTTGAATCACTTGAGATATGCAAATCATACCACATGGGCAAGATGACTAAAAAGCCTCGCTTTCCAAAGAAATGGAACAAGATAGCAACTCGTTGGAAGTAACACATTTTGATGTGTGCAGTCCAATGAGTGCCGAGGCATGCAAAGGAATATCGTTATGTTCTTACTTCACGATGATTCAAGTAGATGTAGAGTATATTTACTTGATGAAACACAAGTCTGAATTATTGAATGGTTCAAGTAATTTCAGAGTGAAGTTGAAGATCATCGTGACAAGAGGATGAAATGTCTATGACATGATCATAGAGATGAGTATCTGAGTTACGAGCTTTGGCACGCATAATTAAGACATTGTGGAAATTGTTTCACAATTAATACCACCGAACACCATAGTTTGATGGTGTGTCGAACATCATAGTTGCACCCTATTGGATATGGTGCGTACTATGATGTCTCTTATCGAATTACCACTATCGTTTATGGGTTAGGCATTAGAGACAACCACATTCACTTTAAATAGGGCACCACGTAATTCTGTTGAGATGACACCGTATGAACTATGGTTTAGAGAAACCTAAGCTGTCATTTCTTAAAGGTTTGGGGCTGCGATGCTTATGTGAAAAAGTTTCAGGTTGATAAGCTCGAACCCAAAGTGGATAAAATGCATCTTCATAGGACACCCAAAATAGTTGGGTATACCTCCTAATTCAAATCCGAAAGCAATAGGGATTGTTTCTTGAATCGGGTCCTTTCTCGAGGAAAAGTTGTCTCGAAAAGTTGAGTGGGAGGATGGTGGAGACTTGATATGGTTATTGAACCGTCACTACAACTAGTGTGTAGCAGGGCACAGGAAGTTGTTCCTGTGGCACCTACACCAATTGAAGTAGAAGCTTATGATAGTGATCATGAAACTTGGATCAAGTCACTACCGCACCTCGTGGGGTGACAAGGATGCGATCTTTGCTTGAGTGGTACAATAATATTGTCTTGTAGGTCATGTTGCTAGACAACAATGAACCTACGAGCTATGGAGAAGCAATGGTGGGCCCAAATTCTGACAAATGGTTAGAAGCCATGAAATCCGAGATAGGATCCATGTATCAGAACAAAGCATGGACTTTGGTGGACTTGCCCGATGATCGGCAAGCCATTGAGATAAATGGATCTTTAAGAAGAAGACGGGCGTGGACGGTGATGTCACCGTCTATGAAGCTCGACTTGTGGCGAAGAGTTTTTCACAAGTTCAAGGAGTTGACTACGATGAGATTTTCTCATCCGTAGCGATGCTTACGTCCGTCGGAATCATGTTAGCATTAGCTGCATTTATGAAATCTGGCAGATGGATGTCAAAACGAGTTTCCTTACCAGTCTTCGTAAGGAAAGGTTGTATGTGATACAATCCGAAAGTTTTTGTCTATCCTAAGGATGCTAAAAGGTATGCTAGCTCCAGCGATCCTTCTAAGGACTGGAGTAAGCATCTCGGAATTGGAATATGTACTTTGATAAGATGATCAAAGATTTTGGTTTTATACAAATTTATGAGAAACTTGTATTTCCAAAGAAGTGAGTGGGAGCACTATAGAATTTCTGATGAGTATATGTTGTTGACATATTGTTGATCAGAAATGATGTAGAATTTTTGGAAAGCATATAGGGTTATTTGAAAAGTGTTTTTCAATGGAAAACCTGGATTAAGCTACTTGAACATTGAGCATCAAGATCTATGAGGATAGATCAAAAAAACACTAAATGGTACTTTCAAATGAGCACATACCTTGACATGATCTTGAAGGTGTTCAAGATGGATCAGTCAAAGAAGGAGTTCTTGCCTGAGTTGTAAGGTATGAAGTTAAGAGTTAAAACTCGACCACGGCAGAAGAGAGAGAAAGGACGAATGTCATCCCCTATGCTTCAGACGTAGGCTCTATAGTATGCTATGCTGTGTACCGCACCGGAAGTGTGCCTTGCCATGAGTCAGTCAAGGGGTACAAGAATGATCCAGGAATGGATCATTGGACAATGGTCAAAATTGTCCTTGTAACAAATAAGGACATGTTTCTCGATTATGGAGGTGATAAAGAGTTCGGCATAAAGGGTTACGTTGATGCAAGCTTTAACACCTATCCGAGCGACTCTGAGTAGCAAACCGGATACGTATAGTGGAGTAACCATTTGGAATAGCTCCAAGTGGAGCGTGGAAGCAGCATTTACAATATGACCTAGAGATTTGCGAAGTATATACGGATCTGAATGTTGCAGACCCGTTGACTAAAACCGCTCTCACAAGCAAAACATGATCAAACCCCAGAACTCATTGAGTCTTAATCACATGATGATGTGAACTAGTTTAGACACTAGTAAACTCTTTGGATGTTGGTCACATGGCGATGTGACCTGTGAGTGTTAATCACATGGCGATGTGAACTAGATTATTGACTCTAGTGCAAGTGGGAGACTGTTGGAAATATGCCCTAGAGGCAATAATAAATTAGTGGTTATTATATTTCTGTGTTCATGATAATCGTTTATTATCCATGCTATAATTGTATTGATAGGAAACTCAGATACATGTGTGGGTACATAGACAACACCATGTCCCTAGTAAGCCTCTAGTTGACTAGCTCGTTGATCAACAGATGGTTACGGCTTCCTGACCATGGACATTGGATGTCGTTGATAAAGGGATCACATCATTAGGAGAATGATGTGATGGACAAGACCCAATCCTAAGCCTAGCACGTAGATCGTAGTTCAGTATGCTAAAGCTTTTCTAATGTCAAGTATCTTTTCCTTAGACCATGAGATTGTGCAACTCCTGATCTTGTAGGAATGCTTTGGGTGTACCAAAAGTCACAACGAA
Organism: Aegilops speltoides; assembly: GCA_021437245.1. Lineage (NCBI taxonomy): Eukaryota > Viridiplantae > Streptophyta > Magnoliopsida > Poales > Poaceae > Aegilops > Aegilops speltoides. The sequence goes on from CM038147.1 coordinate 517,789,051, forward strand.
TCGGGTGGCTATAAAGGTGCACTACTGGTATCTCCGAAAGTTTCATTGGGTTGGCACGAATCGAGATGGGATTTGTCACTCCGTAAACGGAGAGGTATCTCTGGCCCACTCGGTAGGACATCATCATAATGTGCACAATGTGACCAAGGGGTTGATCACGGATGATGTGTTACGGAACGAGTAAAGAGACTTGCCAAGAACGAGATTGAACAAGGTATCGGTATACCGACGATCGAATCTCGGGCAAGTACAATACCGTTAGACAAAGGGAATTGTATACGGGATCGATTGAGTCCTTGACATCGTGGTTCATCCGATGAGATCATCGTGGAACATGTGGGAGCCAACATGGGTATCCAGATCCCGCTGTTGGTTATTGACCAGAGAACGTCTCGGTCATGTCTACATGTCTCCCGAACCCGTAGGGTCTACACACTTAAGGTTCGATGACGCTAGGGTTATAAAGGAAGTTTGTATGTGGTTACCGAATGTTGTTCGGCGTCTCGGATGAGATCTCGGACGTCACGAGGAGTTCCGGAATGGTCCGGAGGTAAAGATTTATATATGGAAAGTTGTTGTTCGGGTTCCGGGAAAAGTTAGGGTTTTTTCGGTATTGTACCGGGAAGCTTCCAGAATGTTTCGGAGGATTCCGGAGGGGTCCGGAGGTCCGGAAATTGTTCCACCATGTCCAATACAGTAGCATGGGCTGTAAGGGGGCGCCCTAGCCTTAATGGGCCAGGGGCACCAGCCCCCCCCCCCCAAGGCCCATGCGCATGGGAGAGGGAAAACCCTAAGGGGGAGGGCCTCCACTTGACTTGGGAGGCACTCCTCCCCCCTTGGCCGCCTCCTCCTCGATTGGATCCGAGGGGGCCCCCCTCTCCTGCCCCTATATATGTGGGGGTGGGAGGGCAGCCAGACTACAAGTTCTGGCGCAGCCCTCCTCTCCCAAGTACTCCTCCTCTCTTGCGGTGCTTGGCGAAGCCTGCGCAGATTGCCACGCCTCCACCACCACCACGCCGTTGTCTGCTGCTGGATGGAGTCTTCTCAACCTCTCCTCTCTCCTTGCTGGATCAAGGCATGAGAGACGCCACCGGGTTGTACGTGTGTTGAACGCGGAGGTGCCGTCCTGCTCGCACTAGGATCTCCGGTGATTTGGATCACGACATTTAGCACGACTCCTTCAACCCCGTTCTCTTGAACGCTTCCGCTTAGCGATCTACAAGGGTATGTAGATGCACTCTCCTTCCCCTCGTTGCTAGTATCTCCATAGATTGATCTTGGTGATGCGTAGAAAATTTTGAATTTCTGCTACTTTCTCCAACAGATCGGACATGGTTTAGTTGATTTGGATCACGTATCATTTAGATGACTTGAGGGATGTCTATCTAAGTGGGAGTTCTTAAGTAATATGATTAATTCAACTTAATTTATCATGAACTTAGTCCTGATAGTTTTTGCATATCTATGTTGTAGATCCATGGCCCGTGCTACCGTTCCCTTGAATTTTAATGCGTTCCTAAAGAAAGCTAAGTTGAAAGATGAGGTAGCAACTACACGGACTGGGTCCGTAACTTGGGGATTATCCTCATTGTTGCACAGAAGAATTATGTCCTTGATGCATCGCTAGGTGTACCACTGCTTCAAAGAATCGCAGACATTGTGAATGTCCGCGTCGTGTGTTGATGACTGTCGGTGTCAAAACCGGCGGATCTCGGTAGGGGTCCCGAACTGTGCGTCTAGGCGGATGGTAACAGGAGACAAGGGACACGATGTTTTACCTGTGTTGGGCCCTCTTGATGGAGGTAAAACCCACGCCCTGCTTGATTAATATTGATGATATGGGTAGTACAAGAGTGGATCTACCACGAGATCAAGGAGGCTAAACCCTAAAGCTAGCCTATGGTATGATTATTGTGATGTATGTTGTGTCCTACGGACTAAGCCCTCCGGTTTATATAGACACGGGAGGAGGCTAGGGTTACACAGAGTCGGTTACAATGGTAGGAGATCTACATATCCGTATTGCCAAGCTTGCCTTCCACGCCAAGGAAAGTCCCATCCGGACACGGGACGGAGTCTTCAATCTTGTATCTTCGTAGTCTTGGAGTCCGGCGGACGATGATAGTCCGGCTGTCCAGACACACCCTAGTCCAGGACTCCCTTAGTAGCCCCTGAACCAGGCTTCAATGACGATAAGTCCGGCGAGCATAATGTTCGGCATTGCAAGGCGGGTTCCTCCCTTGAATAATCCAGAGAAGATCATGAACACCAGGATAGTGTCCGGCTCTGCAAAATAAATTCCACATTCCACCGTAGAGAGAATAAAATGCACACAAGTCCAATCTGCTGACGTATTATGCGGCACGACATCACACCGCTACCAGGCTTTTACTTGAATCGTTTTTTATTATACCACCTCAGCACGTTTAGCGAAGCGGTTTCCTTGGCACGTCTTGTCGAAGTAGAGATCGTGTTCCCCTTATTCCTGGATTCTCATCAATACGGACGTGGGTAACCCAACCGCGCCATTGATGGTGGCGCTTGGGAGATAAGCGAGTTTTACCAGGCCAGCGGGGGACGCATAGTCTTCGTCCAAATATATATAAGGGATAAGGATTTACCTTCTCACCTACGCCCTCTTCCTCCTTTGCTTATCCATCTCCAAGACTCAAGCTCCAACGCCTAAGCTCGCAAGATCTCGCCCGACCTCCTCCGATCATGTCCGAGCGGAGGCAAATGGTTGGCCTCCACCGTTAAGGAGGAGCACATCACCAAGCTGCGCAGCGCCGGATACCTTTCCGGCGATATCGCGCATCGGCTGCCCGACGAGGGGCAGCTCATCCCCACCTCCGGGCCCCATGAGAGGGTTGTTTTCCCTCCCCACTTCCTCCGCGGACTGGGCTTTCCACTACACCGTTTCGTCCGGGGGCTCATGTTCTATTACGGCCTGGATTTCCACGATCTGGTGCCGAACTTCATCCTCAACATCTCGGCGTTCATCGTCGTGTGCGAGGCCTTCCTCTGCATCCAGCCCCACTTCGACTGTGGCTCAAGACCTTCAACGCAAGCGAAGGTTGTGAAGGGCACATAAGCGAATGCGGAGGCGCCATGCTGGGCAAGTTGCCCAACGCACTTTGGCTCGAAGGGGCCTTCGTGGACTCCGTTAAGGGGTGGCAATCGGGTGGTTCTACATCACCGAGCCGCGAACCCACATGGGCGGCGCCCCGAAGTTCAGATCTCGCATCCCCACGCAGCTCACCTCCGGAAAGAGAAGGGCTTGTTGTGGGGCAATCGAAGAAGGAGCCGACGGACTCGAGCCCAGATCCGTAAGCTGGTGAACAATAAGCTCAGGCTCATCGACGTGGTCCAAGTCATGCTCATCCGCCGGATTCTCCCATGCCAAGAACGGGCATTCAATCTGTGGGAGTTCAATCCGGAACAGCACCAGGCGCTAAGCGGGCTCTTCGACACGACGTATAAAGGCGCCTGGAGGGTGCTGTTTAAGGGCGCCGAAGCCCCCGCATCCGCAACGGAAGATCGTGGATTTAGCTCGCAGCATCCAGCTAACGAGGTAAGTGATTCAACCCCTTTACGGGACACTTGTGGTAAACAGATTGATTCTAAGAGGGTTTCAATCTTTCTTTTCCTTTGGCAGGAATGGATGGAGAAGGCCGTGCAGCTCATCTGTCCGGCTCCCATGCCAGAAGACCAAGTGAACGCCCGTCTAGCAGGGCTGCTGGTTCCGGCACCGCACGTGGTGCCGGAGAAGAAGGCCAAGAAGGTGGCCACGGGGACTCGAAAGAGTTCCCGAAATCAAGCGTCCGACGACGAGGCGGACTCCTCCCTCGAAGACGAGGAGGGGAAGAAGACTCTCTCCGGAGGAGGAGAGAGGAGAGGAAGGCCTCCCCAATAGGGGAGGCCGAAGGGTCCAAGAGGGGGAGAACTATCCCCCCGGACAGCTCCGCCAACACCATCGTTGGCGAGGAGGAGTGGCCTTCAAGGGTCAGGCCTCCGGCGAGATCGTAAGTATCCGGATCCTCGATATGCAATTTTTCGTGTCACCTAGTGTCCTACTAATGCCGAGATACCGTCCATGATCCGCCGATGATGATCTCCCGCTTCGCCGGCGGGTCGTTAGCCCGTCGGATGTGGATTCACTTCCGACGCCTCTACCCCCGCTGATGAGGACGCCGAGGTGGGATCGAGAGGGACCCATCAGAGGAGGCTCGAGGCGCCGCCAGCAGCCTCCTGACTTTCGTTGGACTCTACATCGAATCTGCGGCGGTTCCGAGTCCGCAGCGGCCCTTCAAAGAAGGGCAAGATCAGTGACACCGGCGGCCTCCGCCCAACCGGGCGCCGGACAACTTGTTGAGGCGCTTAAAGGCGCTTCCATCGAGGAAGAACATCACACTATCATGAGTGCGGTGATTCAAAAGGTTCATTTCGCCAAGAGAGGGCTGACCAAAGCCTCGCAGCAGCCTTCTAATGTGCTTTGAGGTAAGAAGTTATAATTATGTAATGTAATACCGCATAGACAAGAGCCTCGATGCTCGGTTCGTGTTCGGAAAGAAAAGCCGGACTGACGATCTAAGAAGATATACGCAGGGTTGCTTAAAATATGTCAATATGGGTTTGCAGGCTGCGCTGCTGACCTCTGCCGCACTGACTGCGGAGGTCGGTGTGTTGAAGCAGGATCTCGAGCGGTCCGAGCAAGAGCTCGGCCATGCCAAGAAGCAGCTCGAGGACAAAGAAGGTGAGTAACACCACTTTGAATAGTTACCTTACAGAAAAGGATTTTGGTTGCAATAAAATTAACAAGGATAATATGGGTATTGTAGGGGCCACGAACGAGGTGGCAGCCCTGAAGGAGGCTGTGTCCGCGGCCAAACGCAGTGCGGCCGTGGAACGGGCAGAGCGAGAAAAGCAGGAGGCACAGGTGGCGGAAGTGCGGCAAGAGCTCCGGGCTCTCATGGAGAAGCATGAGAGCTTGGAGCGTGACTCCAAGACTCGAGAGTCCGAGCTTGCCTCGGCTCTCGAAAGTGCCAAGTCCGCCAAGGCCGAGGCCCGTAAGGCCCTTCAGGAGGTTGAAGATGTAAAGAAGATAGCGGCGGGTAAGGCATTTTTCATGCAAAGCAAGCATGTTAATGTAAACTACCTGACACTTACCCGCATTCGGAGCTCTCCAGGGGCGTTTGCAGATCTGCCGCGTAGTGTGTCCGATGCCGCCGCATTCTATCGTGGCGAGGAGGGGAGCTCGACGGAGAAGGTCTTCTGGTCTCAGTACGCTGAGGCCGGCCATCCGGTGCCCCCAAGCGACCAGCTGAAGCAGCTGGTCGAACTCCACAAGGTAGCTGAGGAGGCCATGAAGGGCCTTATAGTCCGGTTGTGGCTTGGACAGGCCATGCACAGGAGCTACTTCGCCTCGGCGGCGGCTGGTGGATGCGTGCCTCGGTGGAGGTCATCAAGCGCTCCGCTTTGTATTGAAGGTGCTCGTCGGGCCCTTGCCCGCACAAAAGTGCACTGGGCAGGCTGGATCTTCGAGAAGCTTTCACCGACCCGCCGCCACCGGCAAGGAGTATCGTACACCAAATGTATTATAAAACTGTCTCAAGGGAGCCCACGATATTGCGGATGAATGCCCCGAGATGTAATTTTGAGTAAACTCGCTATGTATTATCCTCGCGCTGAAAACTTTGTTCATATCGCATTAAGCTACGCTTGTTTAATTTAAAATATTACCTTCATGCGGTCATTTATAAAATCGAGAGATGGCAAGTCGTTGGCTTCAGCCCCGAGCATGAAAGTGGGGTGTTCGTGATAAACTTGAGCACTCTTGTTCCCATTTTTGGGTCCATCTAGGAGGCGCCAACACAACGAACAAGGCCGGACTTATGATGCTTGAACACTCTCACTTAGCCATAGAATTCTATAATTTTAATTTGGTGAAGCCCTCGGTATTCGAAGACCGAATCCGGGGCGCTATCCACGCCTTCGTCGGACATTTATCCGGAACTTCGCTCGAAGCGGCGTGAGTCTTTAAGGACTCGAAAAGACCTCTCTAACAGCGACCAGTCTCTCGCCTCATCATGCCGGTCAGTTTTAGCTTTCTCCACTGAGGCGCTCGCCCGGCTCAACCGGGGCGCAATCGCAGTGGTTCTCCCAGTGCCACCTTAGCCGACAGAACGGAACGTAAGGCACCAAAACATGGGAGCCGGGCAAACCCAACTATTGACCCAAGACATGATTCGGAGCCGATTCATATAATGCTATAAGTTTGGGGTGCCGAACTTATGAAAGTGTTCGGACTTATCACACCATAATGTGGGGAACATAGGCCCCTGGTGTATTAGACCGTACCAAAATATACGGGTGCAAGATGTCCTATAATGAACATATATATATAAAAAGTAATGTAATTGCAGTCGAAAAGTGATGCATTATTTATTAAAGGAAGTTTGCTATGAGTGCGGACTGATACAAATAGTGCGGTAAGCAAGGGATGTGGACTAATTAAACATGTCCCCCTCCAGGGATGAGCTGCGGACTTGGTGTATATAATCGAATTTAATACTCGTAATTGAGACCACCTGAGTGTTCGTCGCAGCCTTCTTTCTTCCCTGGCTGTTGCATCGTGAGTTCGGCAGGTTCACCGCCGGACAGGGCCTCTGGTTAACGGAGTCTTATGTATACAAAGAAGGTAAATAATAATAAAAAAAAGGGGGCGCACTTGCAAGCCCCTGGTGTGGTCGTGCCGCACTCTGGGTCCATTGTGATCGTGCCCCTTCCCCTGCGCCCATGGTATCTCCAAAGCTTAATGATGTACACGGAGGGTTGTTCTTGCAATCATGCAAGGGCGGGGGTTAGGGCCGCATTGCTACACGTGCTCTGATCGTGCCAGGTTGTCTTGGTTGATATTGCTTCGGGCGCGTTTTGCTGTATCCGGCCGTTTGATGGCCGGACTCAAAAATTGCCTTAAAAGGCTGCTCAGATTTCCGCCGAGAGCGCCAGATGCTCCTCCGCTCGGAGGAGCGCCCGTATTTTCGTTGACCGTGATGACTCCACGAGGGCCTGGCATCTTGAGCTTGAGGTATGCATAATGTGGCACCGCGTTGAACTTTGCAAACGCGGTTCGTCCGAGCAGAGCGTGATAGCCGCTGCGAAATGGAACTATGTCGAAGATTAACTCTTCGCTTCGGACATTATCCGGGGATCCGAAGACCACTTCCAGTGTGACTAAGCCCGTACAATTGGCTTCCACACCTGGTATGACACCTTTAAAGGTTGTCTTTGTAGGTTTAATCCTTGAGGGGTCTATGCCCATCTTGCGCACTATATCCTGATAAAGCAGGTTCAGGCTACTACCGCCTACCATCAGGACTCTTGTGAGGTGAAATCCATCAACGATTGGGTCTAAGACCAATGCGGCGAATCCGCCATGGCGTATGCTGGTCGGATGGTCTCTTCGATCGAAAGTGATCGGACAAGAGGACCATGGATTGAACTTGGGCGATCGCTCCATCGCATAGACGTCCCTTAGTGCGCGCTTCCTCTCCCTCTTGGGTATATGGGTTGCGTAAATCATGTTCACCGTCCGCACTTCTGGGGGGAAACCCTTCTATCCTCTATTGTTCGGCGGTCGGGTCTCCTCCTCGTCGTCGCTGTTTAGCCCCTTGTCATTGTTTTCGGCAATTAACTTGCTCGCTCGCTTGAACACCCAAGCAATCTCTGTTGGTGTGATTGGCTGGCTTTTCGGGGTGCCATGTATCCGCATAAGCGGTCGAGTATTCGGTCCAAGTTAGGCGGACCCGAGTGGTTCTTTTGAATGGCTTCTTCCACGACCGGTTTAGAGCCTCGAATCCGGCGTTGACCGCCGATCCTCCTTATCGCCGCCGCACGCGGCGTTTGTTTTGTTTCGACGTGACCTGCCGTTGTGGTCCTTAGTATCCGGACTGCCAGAATTTTTATTGAGGTTGTTGCTGCGAGCTAGCCAGCTATCCTCCCCCGCGCAAAAGCGGGTCATTAATGATGTGAGTGCTGCCATGGATTTCGGCTTTTCCTGTCCCAAGTGCCGGGCTAGCCACTCGTCGCGGATGTTATGTTTCAAGGCTGCGAGGGCCTCTGCATCCGGACAGTCGACGATTTGGTTTTTCTTTGTCAAGAAGCGTGTCCGTAATTGTCCGCCGATTCTCTGGCTGCTGAATTATGTGGCTTAGGTCATCGGCGTCGGTGGCTGCACATACGCGTGCCCGAAATTGTCGAGGAATGCGGCTTCCAGGTCTTCCCAACCCAATTGACTCTGCGGGCAAGCTGTTAAGGCAATGCAGAGCTGGTCCTTTAAGCTTGAGTGGGAGGTACTTGATGGCATGGAGATCGTCACCGCGGGCCATATGGATGTGAAGGAGATAATCTTCAATCAAACCGCGGGGTCTGTTGTGCCGTCATAGGATTCGATGTTTACGGGTTTAAACCCTTCAGGGATTTGATGATCCATTACTTCGTCAGTGAAGCATAGCGGGTGTGCGGCGCCTCTATATTGGGCAATATCACGACGCAGCTCGAGAGAGCGTTGTCTGCTGTGTTCGGCCCGGCCGGGGTTATTGTATCCGGTGCGACGGTATTCGTCGCGGGTCGTGGGGCGCCCTCGTGATCCGTAGATGGATCTGGATTGCCTTGCTTTTCACTCCAATACGTCTCGCAAGTCCGGCGCGTTCCCTCTTGGCTTCGTTCTTTTGGAGCGATGCCGGGGTACGGTCTTTGTGGAGGGTCTGAATGCCTCTCTGTCGCGACCATGGGGTGGTCGGTCGGCTGTATCATGCGCTGGTGATGAAGGTATGTATGCTTCCTCCTCTAATCAGGGGAGCAACTTGCGTCTGGGGTAGCTTTTGGAGGGGCGTTCGAGTTTAAACTCTTCGGCCGCGAGGACCTCGGTCCATCGATCGGCCAGCAGGTCCTGATCAGCTTGAAGCTGCTGCTGCTTTTTCTTTAGGCTATTTGCCGTGGCGATAAGCCTGCGCTTAAAATGCTCTTGTTCGACGGGATCCTCGGGCACGACGAATTAGTCGTCGTTGAGGCTTGCCTCGTCTTCGGAGGGAGGTATATAGTTATAATCCTCGACCTCTTCGTCTGCCGCCCTCTCGTGGGGGCTTGCTTCTGCGTCCTCCTGCGCTGAGTCTTGCTGGAGGGGATTATCTTCGGCACTCTCTGGGGTATTATTATCTCCTGTGCCGGAATCTCCATTCTTGCTGTGGCGGGATTTAGAGCGCGCCACGACGCCGGGCGCTTGGGCTGTTTCTTTAAGGAATCTGCCTCCGCTACTTCTTCGCTGTCCCGTCCTTTGGGGTGTCCACCATGTATATGTCGATGACGAGGTGGTCTTCGATTGCCTGTAGGCGCTGGTTCTGTTAAATCTCCGGCATCGCCGTCCATAGCGCCGATGTCTTCGAGTCGTAGTCTAGCATGTCGGTAAGATCGCCGACAGTGGCTACAAAGTGGGTGGTGGGTGGGCTCTGAATTTCTTCGCCGTCTGTGTGTCCCAACCATCCCGGCCATAGTCCGCCAGACTCTCCCGATAGTGAGAGATGCTTTAGCGAATTTAGGATGTTGCCAAAGGGGAGTATTGGAAGATGTCGCGCGGTGAATTCCATAACCGCTCCCAATCCAATTCGACAGGGCGCGGAGGTCCGGAGTCCGGCAAGGAGTCCGGGACCTCGGAGTCACGAGTTTCGCGAGGGACAAGGCTAGTGTTCGGCTCCATCGTCGTGGAAGTTGAAGCCCCCGAGGTGGTGTCCAACCACCGGTCCTCGATCTGGGCGATCAGCTCCGAGCTAAGAGCCGGAGCGGGCTTGTGTGCGGCCACCAAGGCACTGTTCGGCGGCAGAGTTAGATCATGCCCATCGTAACAGTGCGGCGCGCTTGGCTGTGGCTCGAGCCCGTCGAAGATCAAGTCTCCGCGGGCGTCGGCCGTGAAGTTTAGGCTTCGAATCGACTCGACGGCCGGGCGTAGCTTCGATCTGCTCGGATGGCCAAGTGAGTTAGCCCGCAGCGCGGCCGCCGAATCTGAAGATCTGTCCGGGAGAAAAGTCTCACCTGGACCGCGTTGTTGATTGAAGATGCCATCGAGCCTATCGGTGACGATACGAGGAACTCTCAATGAAAGCACCAATGTCGGTGTCAAACCGCGGATCTCGTAGGGGGTCCCGGCTGTGCGCCTAGGCGGATGGTAACAGGAGACAAGGGACACGATGTTTTACCTGTGTTCGGGCCCTCTTGACGGAGGTAAAACCCTACGCCCTGCTTGATTAATATTGATGATATGGGTAGTACAAGAGTGGATCTACCACGAGATCAAGGAGGCTAAACCCTAAATCTAGCCTATGGTATGATTGTTGTGATGTATGTTGTGTCCTACGGACTAAAGCCCTCCGGTTTATATAGACACCGGAGGAGGCTAGGGTTACACAGAGTCGGTTACAATGGTAGGAGATCTACATATCCGTATTGCCAAGCTTGCCTTCCACGCCAAGGAAAGTACCATCCGGACACGGGACGGAGTCTTCAATCTTGTATCTTCGTAGTCTTGGAGTCCGGCGGACGATGATAGTCCGGCTGTCCGGACACCCCCTAGTCCAGGACTCCCTCAATGACTACTCATTAGTTCAATGTGCCATGCTTTAACAGGGCCCCCCTCGCTTGTTCCATCAACCCATTGCCTCTCCTACCTCTAGAGAAAATCACCATTGCCTCCTATCCCGTGTTCTTGCTTACTTTCGTGCGATTTTTTATCTCCTTGCTCAGAGCTCAGTTTCCGAAATTGTTTTAGGGGATTACTCCTTGGTATGTTCCTCCTCCAATGATCCAATTAGTTTTTGTTCTAGTGCTTTATGTTTTGCAAATTTTTGCTATTGTGGTGACCATGTATATGAGCTTGCATGTTGAATTTGTATTGTCCAAAGTAGTTTTGGTGCATGATATACCCTCTAGACACTTATGGGAGTAGTTTCTATATAAAAAATTAAGTTTCGTTCACTTTTATTTTGAGGTACTAAAAAATTCAGAAATTTTTAGAGGAAGAAAATACTTAGAAAAAATGTTCAATGGAGGTTCTTCATGAAAGAACTCCCCAAGGACATGATCTGGACATGGAACCACCACGGGATGCTCTCGTGCAACCATGTGAATGGACCTCCGATCCCTTCATGATACGAGCCGACATCAAGGAAGAATTCGATATGTACGCACACAATGCTGGCTTAACGAATTTCTTATCAGATAAGTGCCCGCAGTACCATGACCTCACTGATTCCTTTGTAAGGAATTTCAAGTATGCATCACAATGCTCCTCTCATGATGTTATGTTTGACATTTATGATAAATTTGTTTGCATGACCGTTCAAGAACTTAGTGAGGCTTGTAGAATTCCTTATTGGGGGACATGCCTTCAACAACCTCGTAATGTTGATTGCAATAAATTTCTTGTGTGTATTACTAGAGGTGAAACCAGACGCATCAAGCAAGCTAGGATGGGGAGCATTCACTTTCCTGTTATCCATTATTTTGCTCTGTTCATAGGTAGGTGCATCAATGGCAAACATGTCCCTAGTCACCTGTGCGTACCTGATTTAAGCATTCTTAAGAGCGCGGTATTGAGAGATAGACATTTTAACATGGGGGCTATGATTGCACATCATTTACATAATAATGCTCTTGTTGGTGATGTTTTTGGTGGAATGTTTGCTACCCGTCTAGCCACTTATCTTGGCATACCCATAAAATAAAATGACACCCTGCTGCCACCCAGTTACCTTGATTATGAGTCTATGGAGCGTCACCAATTTCTAGAGAGAAACACCTCACCATTTTGATATAGGATAATCTCTAATAGGCCTCGTGTCGTCCATACTACTTTCCCTGCTCCTCACTTCTTTAACTTTTAGGAAAAACAAATATATTTTATACTTGAGGATGAGGCGGATGCATACGAGATGGTAGAGGAGACTGCTCGCCGTAATGAGGTGGCCCGTCAGGCCGTGGCTGCTGCACTCGAGTACAACCCGAACTATTATCACGGGTACTATCCAGGCAACCAAGGGTCGCAGACCAACTTAGGCCAAAAGCTTAAGCTTGAGGGAGTACGTATTTCTCACCGACATTACATTCATGTACCACACATTCATTCCAGTTGTCGGTGTTCATCCTTTTTCATTGTATATCCATGCTAGTTTTATTTTCGCATTCTTCTTGTGTATTCTAAAAACTTTGAAAATCCAAAAATATTTCTCGTTTCTTTTCTTTTCGGTTTTTCTTTCTTGTTTAGCTAGTTTGCAGTAGTAAAACAAAACCCAAAAAAAGCTCGTTCTTCTTTTGTTTGTTAGGAGTTCTCCCATGTAAATAGTTTTTCTTGTTTTCGTTTTTTTTAGTTCGCTTTCTTCAGAAAAACTAAAAACTTCAAAAGTATGTCAGTGTGTTTCTCTCAATTTCTTTTCTTTTATTTGAGTCGTCGTAAGGAGAAGAAGAAGATGAAATTGTTGAGTGGCTCTCGTGTACTTTGTTGTTGATCTAATGAAGAGCTAATATTACCTTTTCTTCTTCTTTGAATAAAATGTTTGCAGATTTCAGCTTAGTCCACGACACACTTGCACTATTATTTTTATATCATTCGGTCGTGCAAGTGAAAGGCAATAATGACAATGATTTGATGAAGTGATTGCGGTGAAGTGAAGTTAGTATGAACTCTTGTTGTTTTTCGCTTATATAAATATGTTTAACCCAGTCGATCTAGATTCAAAATATTATGGGTAAACATGTTTGTGATGACAATCTATCTATCTATTATATACTTAAAACGATAAAAAACGAGCGGTGATGATTTGACACTCCAAAAACTAAGATGTATTAATAGTGAAGATTAGGCAAGTACTACCCATAAAAGAACTGAAACCCGCTTCGTATGTCCACCCTAGCAAAAAAACAGGGAAACCGAAAAAAGGAAAAAACATGATCTTTTTTTGAACCATCAAGACTTTATTCCTCAAATAATAGCGAGATCATTTACAATAGCATGAGAAATAAACTCAGGGATAATAGATTCCAGAATAAGGAACTTCTATTACTAAAAGCATTGCTTGCTAATAAGTGTGCAGCCTCATTTGCTTCACGAACACAATGTGAGAATTCAACTTTGGCGAAGTTTAGAACTAGATGTCTGCATTCCATCACAGTCGCCACATTCTCTCCCGAATACTCCCCTGGGTTTCGAATGGCCACGATGAAGCTATTATCCGACTCGATATGAACCTTGTTACAGCCAATTATGTCAGCTAAGTAAAGACCATTACGAATTGCCACAGTTTCAGCTGAGTCGACGTTGTTTATATGAGGGAGAAACCAGTTTGCTGCTGCTATTAGTTTCCCTTGGCAATCACGTGCGATGGTTCCCGTTGCACCTGAGAGAGTTTCAGGTTGGAAGGCAGCGTCCACATTAATTTTAATTACTTCACTTAATGGTATTTTCCATATTTGGTCGTTCTTCCTCTCGGTTTGTTTGCTCGAGTATGCACGAACGAAATTGGTAGCAAGAACCCTGATTGATATGGCTGCTTTATCTACAACTTGGATCGTTTCCCCTTTCACATGCTGTCCCCTCCGCCACCACAGGTACCAAGAAGCCACCAGGATAAGTTCAGGCACGGGGAGGTCATCAGAGGCGCCCGGCATCCCACTGAGGATTTCCGTTGTAACTGACCCTGACCGGTCCTGTTTAACTGCATCCAGTATAATTTTTTGTAACCCCAGCTCTGCCCACACCTCCTGTACCCTTGTACATGAAAATAAGCAGTGTTGTATATCCTCCAAACCCAATGAACAAAAGGGGCATTGCGGCACTAGAGGAATGAACACACACGGATCTTTTGAAACAGACCAAGTCTGCAGAATCCTAACGGAATACGCTCTAAAAAAGAATCCTAACAAAACACGCCATCACATATAGGCAACGGGCCGTAGCAAACCCCCGTAGCAAGCTAGCCAGCCGATGTTCTCAAAAAAAAAAAAAGCTAGCCAGCCGATCCATGCAAAAAAATAAAAATAAAAATAAAATAGCCAGCCGATCGTACATATAGCCTCTTACCTTAGCCGGCGGCTCACGCCAAGCCGGCCAGTCCGTGCACGGCGCATGCATATGCGTGTAGCTCCGGGCCGATGCGTGGCTCTCGCAAGAAACGCACAGGCACGCACGCACGTATAGGAGCCTTTGTGCGCGTCCTCGCCGATGAGGATCTATCATCGCGGAGCAGGTCGCTGTCGTTGCTCTTGATGGAGATTATGATTAGAAGGGAGGATATCATGATCAACTGTGCATGCTAGGAAGAAGCTTTCTCGGAAAAAGATTGTGCCTCATGACGATACGTGATGGCGATTAACCCTCCCTGATCTCTCCAGTCACACCATCACCGACGCATACTGCTAATTCAATAATTCCAGTGCGATCTATGGTGACCGAAGACCAAAAGCTTTTCTTTGCAGACATTTCAAGCAAAAGAAAAAAAACTATGAAAAGTATGGGACATGCCAGCATGTGCGTAGATGGAATCCAATTCTACATGGAAGATCCATGGTTCCAGTTCTACATGCACACATGCATTGACCGCTCCAGGCTTGATTGCTTAGTTGTTAATTTCCAGAAAAGTAAATTAGGATTATGGGCACCAGAGGCAGGCACAGACCGTTAAGAATCAGGTATACTATTTCATATCCCACGTTGGTGCACATATGCTTGATGCTTCACCTTACATCACCAAGGCAGGGCTGGCATTGCTCTAACTACCGTCATCGGCAACGTCCGTTGGGCTATCCATTGCACAAGGTGCGGCACTCTATACATTATAGGATTCAGAGTTTCAATTGACTATAGGCAAGAAACTGGGGGGTCATCGGGAAAAAGAACGCGCGAGTATCAGGAGCAGGACACGGGATTAAGAGATTTTCCTTATTGTTGGCAAGAAGCTGGATGGATGTGTATGCGTACATGATCAAATGCGATTCGGCAGAAGTACAGAAGGTGCACATTGATAACTTGATCAACAGTGGTGCATGAGAGATATGCCATTTGCAAGTTTGGTATTAGCTAATTTAAGTGTAGATTAATTATGATTGCTTAGAATAGAAGACATGTTTTTTATAATTTATTTTTGTTAATACTTAGCTGCTTGAATTTCACAAAATACCATTTGTATAAAATTGCACGTCACTTTCCTAACCTTGCAGTACTGAAAGTGTGTATTTTTTTCTTAAACTAGCTGCTTTTTATAGTTCTATATTAAATATGAAAAAAGGTTGAGACAAGGATAGTTCATGGATGGATGTTGATCCAAATTATGGCTTAGAAAGATGAAAGGTAGGAAAATGATTGATCACCTTTTCTACTTCTATATGGGTGATACCAAGCAATTGACCGAATTCATATTGGAAGGCAACTTCCGTAAGATAACTATCTAATCTTTTTGGAGCAATGAGTGTACAGAAATTGATGTACTACAATTTAAATAAGGTTGATATATTGTAGTTTTATCCACAGTTATAAGAGTTTTTTTTTTTGCGGGAAAAACTTCCAATCTATTCATCTTCAATCATGGTAGTACAACGAATACTAGAAATAATAAAATTACATCCAAATCCGTAGACCACCTAGCGGCGACTACAAGCATGAAGCGAGCGAAGGCGCGCGCTGCCATCGCCTCCCTCATCGGAGCCGGCAAACCTTGTTGTAGTAGACATCGGAAGTCGTCGTGCTAAGGCCCCATAGAACCAACGCACTGAACAGCAACCGCCGCAGATGAAGAGTGTAGATTAAAAGGATCCAACACGAAGACACACGAACGAAGACGAACGACGAAAGCAGATCCGAGCAAATCCACCAAGGACAGATCAGCCGGAGACACAACTCCACGCCCACCGATGATGCTGAACGATCACCGAACGGGGCTAGGCGGGAGACCTTTATTCCATCTTCGAGGAGCCGCCGCGTTTCGCCTTCCCGGCGGGACGCAAACCCTAACAAAGATCGAAAAAGATCTAAAACGGAGCCTCCCACCGCAAGGGCGAGATCCACTCCGCCTCCATGGCCCTAAGGCCACCGGAAACGGGACGGACCGGCGCCGGCGCCGGCGGGAGGCAGAGTACCCTAGCTTTTTGGAGGGGCGGCTGGCTAGAGCTATGACAACAGGTAGTGCAGATCGATATCTGAAGCACCGGTCACAGTTATAAGAGTTTGTTACCTCCCTGTTTTTTATTAAAGATTAAGATGTGGCTATTATATGCATTGCCAAAGATTTACAACAACAACAACAGAGCCTTTAGTCCCAAACAAGTTGGGGTAGGCTAGAGGTGAAACCCGTAAGATCTCGCAACCAACTCATGGCTCTGGCACATGGATAGCAAGCTTCCACGCACCCCTGTCCATAGCTCGCTCTTTGTCGATACTCCAATCCTTCAGGTCTCTCTTAACAGACTCCTCCCATGTCAAATTAGGTCGACCCCGCCCTCTCTTGACATTCTCCGCACGCTTTAGCCGTCCGCTATGCACTGGAGCTTCTGGAGGCCTGCGCTGAATATGCCCAAACCATCTCAGACGATGTTGGACAAGCTTCTCCTCAATTGGTGCTACCCCAACTCTATCTCGTATATCATCATTCCGGACTCGATCCTTCCTCGTGATGCATTGCCAAAGATTTCTTACCAAAATTTCTACGAAATTCGTACAGGTATTGTGATCAATGTTTGCGGTAAAATCAAGTCTATATCTTTATTACCCCGTTGCAAGGCATTCATGATAAAACTCTTGGGTCTGATCTAGGACACACTTTTTCAATAGCTCTTTTTTCAAGATGGCCGTATAATTAAACACACAAGGCGCCCGACAAATCAAAGGCATGGCAAAAACTCCAGCAGCCTGCTTCCAATATGCGCGTGAAACAGCGAGACGATCGAAGGGACCAACAAAACTCCAACAAACTGAAGTCACGACATCAATACCATCAACCTTTGGTAACCTTCACATGCAATTCTTCATCAGTGCTTCTGCATTTTGATCTCATTTTAATAGCTCAACCATGCTTCTAATATTTAACTTGAGATATCAACTATGGCAAAACTCTTCTGACATTGAACTATATATAAAGCACGTTTCTTTTCAATGCATCCTGACACTACCATAACAGTAATGTGAAAGCTACAAAAAAGCAACACTATTAGTCTATGATTTGAGAGAAAAGAGCAATACTACAGCCGCGGGAAGTACGCAATTGCTGCTTTCCCCAATTAAGGTCACCACAATTAGAGTTCGCATTCAGTAACCACATAAAGAAAAATTTGAAGAAAACAAGAGAGAAGTACAACCAGGATATCATGGGATTAGTTTCATCAAAGCTGGCAACAACATCTTCCTTGGCACTGCCAATCGAAGGTGGTGGCGCATTCGTGCATGTGGATGAGCGACCTGAAGGGGATCGACCGAGACGAAAGGATGGTATGCCTTTTTTAGACGGGAAATGGTAATATGCTGTATGCACCAGTGTTCTATTTTGAGAGAAATGATATGTATGAAAATGGGCCTCCATCACGTCCTCTAGGCCTAAACTACTAACTAGGCTTCATACGTGGGCTGCACATACCCATAAGAAATACATGGGCCGCATCATGTTCTACTAAAAAAATATTAATCCGGTTCACAATTGTGAGGAGTGACTGACAAGAAATTGAGGACTTCTAAATGTTTATCTTGAAAGTTAGAACAGTGGGTGTGTCTGGTATAAGCTTTGGTAAAACGTATAATAGATGGAGAAAAACAATATGACCATATGAAGCTACAAAAATGAATATGGGGTTGCTCAAAACAAAATAATATGAAGTTACCAACATTAAATATTCAAATCTCTAAAATTAAATAAAGTGGAAAATTCAAAAAAGTAAATTTGACCGCAAGAAGTTACAAACATGAATAGGGATGTGCTCAACACATAACAATATAAAGCCCCGAACAATAAATGTTGAAAACTATAAATTTAAACATCATCGTACCAATTATTTAAAAAAAATCCAATCCTAGCTACGTGAATGCGTGGGTGCACCCGCTAGTTCTATTTCTATAGGAGAAATCTCTAACCTGACAATACACATTGCGCAACAGAACATCAAACAAATTGTGCTTCCTTTTTAGTTTCGACGAAATATAACAGTGCTACACTTAATCTCTTCAGAGGAGTATCCAGCGGAGTTTTATAGTCAGGAGGGAAAACAAGGATGAGAATGTACACATCACATCATAAGGACGCCGCTTACAACCACCGGTCTAATCGACACAACCAACACAAATGAGGACTTCAACTTCCATCTTCATCTGTCCAAACACGGAGAAAGACTTCAACCATGGTATGTCCTTGCTTTCCATGCAGCTTCGTCTTCTTTGATAAAGGGTGGTGACAACGCATAGTGTCTTCGGCTTGGGGGTGCTCTCTGAGCAGCAGGTCTCGAGCTCCGTAGTGAAAACCCTAGGTCCGACCTTTGATTATTGCACTCAGCCATGCGGTGTTTCACACGTTGTGTCCTAGTTGAAGGAATTGCTTCGGAGTCTGCTCAGATGCTCTCCGGGGTGAACAATTTTTTAAAATTTGACCAAATTTTTATATTCCAAACAAATTTCAGGGAAAACCCAACTTTGAAATTATAAACATTTTTTAAAAAGATTTTGAATATTTTCTGAAACTTGTAAATTTTTGTAAAAAACACAGAAAAAATAATAGAAAAAAGGGAATGTTAAAAATCTGATGTTCAAATTTTGGCATGGAAAATCGAACATTTTTATGGAAAATTATGTTATCATAAGGATGGAAAATTTACCACGCGTAAACGTGGTGAGTAATCTTCAAATCATTTTTTTGTGAGGGTGGCAAATTTAGTTTGCAACCATGACAATTTTTTGAAGAAAAAATAAATTGAGCCGGTTTTGCCGTGCTTACCAACTAAACTTGCCATCATCGACAAACGTAAATTGCCATAAAAATGTTTGAATTGCCATAGTAAGAAATCTAACATCAAATTTGTATTTGAGTCCTAGAAAATACTGCTTCAACAACCTTATAGAAGGTTCCAAAATCAGGAAAACAAGCAAGGAAAGGTTCCTGAAACCCGGAGTCTGTGTATTGTACCTACAGAAATGGGCCTCCTCAATATCTCGATCGCTCGTTTGTAGCCTGTGCGAAGGGTCGATAATTCGACAAAATGAGTGTAACATAGGATCCACGTCAACATTCCGCCAGCATTTCCAGGAGCGTTATTTGATGCACTCTGCATCAAACAGCGCCGTGACACACAGACAGCGCCGATAGCGCTGAGGTGGGCCGGTCCAATAAAGCGCTGAGCTTTGACACAAGTTTGGCTTTTCCTTTGCTGCTTTCCGCTTGTTACTTGTTAAAACCGGCTGTTAGATATTGTACAGATAGAGTAAGATTTCTAATATAACAAATTTTAGAGACCATTTTCAAATTTAGAAAATGATCTTAAACTAAAAAATGTTCATATTTTCAGAAAAGTTCTCAAATCTAAAAATATAGAATTAAACAAAGTTAGCATTTTAAAAAAGTCAATAAATGTTCTAGAATCCAAAACATACTGTGGAATTTCAAGAAAAGTTCTCAAAACTAAATTAAAAAAATCGCAAACCAAAAATGGTTCAGAATTTAAAATTGTTCTATAAAACAATATTATAGAATAAGAAAACATTATAAATTTAGGAAATGGTCGCAAGAACTAAAAATTACCCCAAATACAAAAAATCTTGAATTCAATAAAAATTCTAAAAAATGGTTCAAAACTTATAAATTTTGCACTCAAATTGAAATAAGATCTTGCATTCAAAAGTTCCTGGAAAAAATAGGAACATTTTTGTTTTGGAAATGTGACCAATTTTCGAAAAATTTATTATTTTTCAAAATTTATTTTAAATAAATTGCGAACATTTTCTTACAAATGCAATCATTTAGTAAAGTCTTGGAACATTTTAAATACACAAATAGTTTTTCGTATGTCGAAACATTTTTTGAAAATTGTTTCCCTTTTCTAAATCGCATACATTTCTTGAAAATTGAAACCCCTTTTAATATTTGAATTCATTCACTGAAAACCTGAACAGTTTTGAATTGTTTTTTTTTAAGTGATCTTTATCCAAAAATCTAAACAATCTTCTAATATTTATTATTTTAATAAATGAAAATAAAAAGAAATAAAATCCCGAAATAAACCTCTAACAAAAAGAAAAGGTAATAAAATAAAAATAATATATAACTGTAAAAACCAGTAAAAAAAGGAGAGAAGTGTTCTTTTCCAATTTCTGAAGTTTGAGATATATGTTTTAACACATTACGCGACATTTAAATGCAGAGAGCATCAAATACGAGAACACCAGGTTTGCCGTTCTCTGCATCAAACAGTGCTTTGACGCCACGGATCGAGTACAAAAGGGCTGGCCCATTCTGGTGAGCTGGTTATTTTATTTTATTTTTCTGACATTTTTTACCATCTTTTTCAAAAACAAAAAAAAATATTTATCTCGGAAGGTGAACAAATTTAGAACTCTGTTAATATTTTAAAAAAATATTTGGAATTCTGAACATTTTTAGAAAGTCATTTTATAAATAAAGGTGTGTATTTTGTAATTTTTGATCTGTTAAGAAAGCATGAAACATTTTTATGAACCTAAATACTTTCTGAAATCAAAAACTCTTTTCTGAAATTTCTGAACATTTTTTGAAGACACAAACAGTATGTAAATTGTGAACAAATTTTATTTTTTTGTAAAAAATCTGAACAATAGAAAATGAAAAAAAAGTGAAATTGGTGTAGAAAAACAACAAAAAAGGAGGAGGACACAATACGTTCAAGCATCTGTCGTATTGAAGGGAAGTAGGTATCTCGCTCCTTTAGTCCCTTGCAGTCATTAATGCGAAAATAATGTGGAAAGAGAGCCCGAACCTTTTAAAAATTGAGCTATTATGTAATTAATTAACACATTTTTAATTAGGCATGCAGTTAATCAGGTTCGTTTATATAGAGATTTGTCACCCGAATAAATTTGAAAACTGAGCCACTAATGTAATTAATTAGCTAGACAATTAATTAGGTCTGTTTAAATAGAGATTTTTACCAAGAGGTCTAATAGTAAAAAAAATGGTTGCTTCGTGGCTCTTCGACCCTATAATCCCTAAGGGAGTAACTTCACCGATTGTTGATTTTTGTTCACATGCCCAAGGTATGTCAACCGATTTCTCTACTATAACGAAATTAAGCTTTCCATCTAAATAATCAACAAATCAAGAAACAACAAAGGGTTTCAATGCTAAAGCTTTTAGACTATCACCCCATCTCCCTCTACTCAATGGTACCCGCGGACAACCAAGGGTTGCCGACAACACTGTGTTGATTGCTCATCGGCCATGGGTACAAAGGTGACTCCCCCACAATGACTATGCATGAAGTCTATGTTGCCTACACCGGCGGCCGTGCTAGGTTGTACGATCTCCCTTATTATCCAGTAATGAGCAGGCGACATGGCATGCTAGCATCTTCATCCGCTGTCGGTGTGCGACAAAGTCCAAGGAAACCTAGGAGGTTGGTTCGACGACGGCTGTTGAGGATTAGATCTTAAAGCCGACCTCACCTCTCATCTTGCCACCCTTCTCCGGACAGGAGCTGGTAGCCACCAACCTTGTCACAATACTATTGACGCCACAGTGCCGAGGACAATTGGTCACACGCCACCGTGGCGGATCCATGAATTCAAATTACCAGGGGTGGAAAATTAACTTAAGAAATGTGAAGCATGTGCTCTCTGAAAAATCAACATTAACTTAAAAAATTCAAAGCTATATGCACTAAAAATCAGCTAATGATCCAAAATAGTTCATGATTCTGAACAACTAGATGACGTAACCTCTAAAAACCACAAAATACAACATAAATGTCATGGAAGACTACTAACATGGACTCCCGCTACTTGAATCATTCATTCTCTGGACCAAAATACCCAAGTCTAATATGTACCTACAACCATTTAACAAATTGCATATGAGTATATATATCTTGCACAAGTTGGCTAATAGTTTCAAACAATATAAGAAAATTATTTACCTGCTAACATGGACCATTCTTTAAATACTCCCTCATCACCGCATCTCTAAATTCTGGGCAGTATATTCACTAATATGTTTATGGAGTCCCGGATCAGGTTCAGTATGAGCTCGACTAAATCCTTGAATAGGAGCTTGCAAAACATTAGCGTTAGAGCCCACATTAGACACTTCATGTTTAGGACCAAGCGTGTAAAATATTTGCATCAAATACTTCATTAGACACTTGCGGTTCAAGTCTAAGATTTGACATTGGTGCTTGCATTATTTTTGAATTTATTTTAGCCTTCCGGCGATGTTTGTTTAATGGGAGGATACGTGTCTGTCGACTACGAGGCGCTTGCGGCGACGTCGTAAAATCTTAAGATGATATGCCTGCTCAGTCCCTCGGAGGTGCTCATAGTGGTAGGTTGTGCGTGCGTGCATTCATAGAGGTGAGTGTATGTGAGCGACTTTGATTGTATTGTGTTAAAAAAACTGACTATTTCCTTCTTTTCAACATGCATGAAAGACACTACTTATATTCTACAATAGTTAGAATTGTATGACAATCAAATAAATAAATCATATGTGTTTTCAATTTTAATTTTCATATGCAAATTTCAAACGACCAAATCTTATTAAAATATATTGCACCTAGTTTCCCTAGCAACGCGCATTGTATCATCTAGTGCTTTACATCATGCCACCCTATGCAAGTTTGTTCTGCATATTCTCTCTCGAGCTGTGGACTTCCGCAAACAGGCCCAATAATTAACGGGTTAATTATCCTTTTGCCCTCAGTGGTGTCCATGTGCTCAGTTTTTTTCTAAGATACAAATTGTGCTCAGTTTTGCCCCTAGTCCATGCGCAGCTACTATGACGAGGCCAAACGGCCAGATTTTAGTCCATTCCGTCCGCCGGCATCAGTGGTTGTGGGTCCGGAGCTTACACGTGAGACCGCGTGGACGTGGGTCCGGAGCTGACATGTGGGCCCGTGCAACAAAATCCCCAAATCATTCGTAGGGTTCTAGCCGGCCAAATCGACGCTCGCTCTGCCCATCAGCCGGCCGGCCATCCTGCGCTGCCGCCGCCGCCTGCGCCGCAGCCAACACGTGCCCCGCCACCAGCTACACGGCCTGCTCCGCCGCTACCGTCCTGCGCCGATGCTCCACCGCTACCTGCTCCGCCCGTCACCTTCCTGCGACACCACGGGTGGGGCGCTCGCCACCTGCTCGACCCGCGGCGCGGCCTCCTTCCATGCGCTCGGCCAGAGCACTCAAAGGTAGGGGGCTGGTGGAGCTGTTTGAACAAGGAGGAAGAACCCCAAGGCGAAATGGCGAGCAGCGGCCTGGAGCATTTGGCGAGGCATGCATCGGACCGGAGATCCGCTGCGTCCACGACTGGGTTCCCGAGGGGTAAGTCATGCCTCCTGTTTGGACTGATCTTAGTTGTGCATTTGAACAGTCGATTCGAGTAGATTTGCCCGATTAGTTTGCTGATTGCGTCTCCGCTTTTCGTCGGTTAGGATGGAGTTGCGGTTTGCTTTCTTGGTGCACATTAGAAGGGACCGGTACATGTTCAATGAAAAGAATAAGAAGAAATTTCAAGGAGGTTTCGATTATCGGTTGCCAATGGCTAGTAATTGGAGTTTCAGACAATATGGGGAGGTAATTTGTAGCCAATATCCTTGGGGTTTGCTTGATGAAGTGGTATACAAATACTATGATGAGGAAAAGAAATGGGTGACAGTTAGTAATGATGAAGAGCTGGCTACCATGTTTGCTAGGCATAAAGAGAAAGAGAATTTTCATGTGAGGCTGCAAATTGATGTGCTTGAGCAGGCATTTGGACCTAGGATGGCGGGTGCAACATCTTGAGGAGAACCAAGTCATCTTAATGGCATCTCTAGCTAGAACAGTTCAGTTAGTGCACGGCGACGTGGTGGCTCGACAAGCGTGGGCACCGGCAGTAGGGTCCCTCTTGAAGTGGAGCCTGATGAATACAATTCTGGGGTTTATGAAGAGAAGCTATATTCTGATGTTATTCAGAATTTACGACGGGCACCTAGGGATGAAAACCAAGATGAGGCTCACAATGCAGTCTGTGTGGATGATGACGTGGTGGGTGAGGACGAAGACCTTGCGGCTGTTGAATGGGACCCTTTGAACCCTCATATGGAAGAAGGTACCATTTTTGCATCCATGACTGAGTGTAGAAATGCACTTGTGACATACTGCATCAAGATAGAACGTACTTTCAAAGTTGACAAGAGCGATCAAGCACGTTACAGAGTGCACTGTCCGACTGAGGGTTGTCCATGGAGGAAGCTCGCATCTAAAATGCGAAATAGCACGAATGTTCAAGTCAAAGTGAACCCTTTTAAGTACACATGCCAGGAATCAACCCTTAGGAAGGATACAATCAGTAGAGCCAAGTCAAGATGGGTCGCAGAAGAAGTAAAGAAGTGGGTGAAAGAAAACCAGCAAGTGGGTCCAAAGGAATTGCAGAAGAACATCAAACACAAGTTCAAGATAGATTTACCATACATGAGGTTGTTCAATGGTAAACAACATGCTATGGATTCTATTTATGGTAACTGGCAGGAAAGTTTTCAATTGTGGTATTCATTCAAAGGTGAAGTGGAGAGGACCAGCCCAGGTAGTATTGTAGATATTGACCAGCACACCGTGGAGTACACATTCAGGGGAGTGACAAAGACAAAGGAATGCTTTAGGAGGGTTTTTGTCTGCTTTGAGACTTGTCGCCGGGGTTTCTTGGCAGGCTGCAGGCCTTATTTGGCTATTGATGCCACTTTTCTCACATGGAAGTTTAAAGGACAGTTAGAAGCAGCTTGTGCAGTTGATGCACATAGTTTTGTATTTCCAGTTGCGTACGGTGTGCTGGAGACAAAGTCTGAGGAGAGTTGGACTTGGTTTTTGCATAATCTGCGCCGGGCTATTGCACATCCCAATGGGTTGGTCATTCATACAGATGCCTGCAAAGGTTTAGGAGTGGACGTGGACAATGTGTTCCCTGGAGTAGAGCATAGGGAATGCATGCATCATCTTGCTGCAAATTTCATGAAGAAATTCAAAGGAAAGGTGTATACCGACAATTTATGGCTAGCATCTTTGACTTGCAGTGTGAAGAAGCACAACTACCACTTGAGGCAGTTATACATGAATCCCAAAGTGAAAGAATACTTGGTGACACACCACTCCAAGTTATGGGCCAGAAGCCAATTCAGTGAATTGAGCAAAGTTGACTATGTGCACAATAATCTAGCAGAGTCTTTCAACTCAACGATCCGGAAACTAAAGGGTCATTATGTGGTGGATTTGCTTGACAGGATAAGGATAGAATACGTGGAGAAATTTCATTATCGTGCAGGAATAGCCGAGGCAAAAATCATGGGCCACATTATCATTCCTGCCGTGATGAATGAATTGAAGCAGAAAACAACAGGCTTGGAAATGAACATGACTCTTTGCTCGGGTACCACAACAGAGATATCATATTTGGATAAAGAGAAGAGGGAATGGAGATATCCAGTGGATTTAGAAGCTAGAACTTGTGGTTGTAGGCAATGGCAGATAACTGGGTTGCCATGCATTCATGCCTTGTTTTTCATCACTTCTCTCCCAGGTCCAGCAGGGAACATACAACATCATGTGCATGATTACTACTCTGTTGCAAGGTTCAAAGCCACATATGCGTATGCCTTGCCTGCTATGGAGGGAAAACAACAATGGGACATGGTGGACCCTGGATTAAAGCTTTGCGCTCCAGTACTGAAGAGAGCAGCAGGTAGACTAAGGAAGAGTCGAATCAGACCTCGCAGCGAAGGGGCTGGACTTGGAGCGAGGAAGCGTAAGTGCACAAGGTGTGGTGGGTCTGGTTATTTCGGTAAGTATTGTGATAACACAGTAGATCCAGCATTCGGAGAGAGTTTCGATGAAGGCTTTGATGAAAATGTTGGTCAGCAGCCGGTTGCCTCAACAGATGATGAAAATGATGATCAACAGCCAATTGCATCAGATGAGGATTTTGACGACGTTCCAAATGATGATGGTCAACAGCCGCATGATTTTGACGATGATCCAAAATATCCTCCGAATGATCATTGAGGCTCCAAATGGTGTTTCAAGTGAGGCTCCAAATGGTGATCCAAATGAGGCTCCAAATGGCAATGGTGATCCAAGTGAGGCTTCAAATGGTGACCAACCTTCTGTTGTTGTGAGTTCTGCTAGGTATGTAAATCTTGCAAATACTACTGTACATTTATCACTTGACATTATCTCATTACCCTTTATGTTTTCAAAGCTCTGCGGTAGGTTTTAAGAAGACGCGCAAGGTACCGACAACCACGAGGAGAAGAGAAGAGCAGTAAGCACAAGGTGCACGAGGAGCAAAGTGATGCCAAGAAGCTCAAGGAACAAAGAGAAGCCCCAACGCTATTTATGAATAATTATGAAACATTATGAATAATGTTGTATTTCTGTTGAATGATGTTGGACCTATGTTAGAACTATGTTTGAATGATGTTGGACCTATGTTAAAACTTCAAATTTGACATGCTATATGAATGTTGTAATTCTTTCGAAACTTTGATAAACTCACATTCATGAAAAATGTGCTAAAAATTTGACCCAAAGAAAGATTTTTTTTACCTTGTCTAGATGAGCCAAATAACTTTCCTACACATATATTCTATATACACAAACTATGTGCGCTGGTTTTTCCTTTTTAGATTTTTTAAAATTTTTATTTTGCTCATTTGAATTCTGGTCAAACCTAACTTTGACCAAGATTTAAACAAATCTAAAACATCAAAATGAAAAACTAAGCCTGGATCCTTCTTAGTCACTCTAAAATGAAGCTGTGGTCAGGTTTTTGAAATTTTCATGAAAAAAATGCTAAAAAAGAGGGGTCCAAAGGTAGGGTAAACGACCTCATTTCTAAGCAAGGTTTTTTTCGACCTTGTCTAAATCAGCCAAATAACTTTCCTACACATATATTCTATATATACAGACTATGTGCACTTGTTTTTTCATTTTTTTTGATTCTTTTTTTAAATTTGTTTTGCTCATTTGAATTCGGGTCAAACCTAACTTTGACCAAGATTTAAACAAGTCTAAAACATCAAAATGAAAAACTAAGCCTGGATCCTTCTTAGTCACTCCAAAATGAAGTTGTGGTGAGTTTTTTGAAATTTTCATGTTCATTTCCCCAAAACACACTTCTCTTCACTTCGTACAAGAGAGTTTGAGATACTTGAGATATCACATAATACACATGAATTTTTCGTTTAAATGTACGTAAACCTTGTTTATCAACTTAAATCATTAGTACATGACATAAGAAGACTACGTGCGTAGGTTTTCCATTTTTCTGATTTTTATTTAATTTATTATGCTCATTTGAAATCTGGTCAAACCTATGTTTGACTGCTCCAAACCCCTCCCAAACCCCGCTAACCCTAGCGCTGAATAGTGACCGTCCATCTAACCCTAGTGGCGATCAAGGACCGTCGATCTATCCCTTCAAGAAGGAATCTGCGGGGAGGAGGGGGGTGATCTGCGAGATGCAATCTGATTGGCTGAGAGATTGTTTTTTCTCAACAAGTACCGGGCGCGCTGGATGGACCGTTGGGCCATCTCGCTGTCTGGGCCTGAGACCGCAGTTAATAGCCTATCTCAGCCTTTCCAGGCATGCATGCATGGGAAGGGCGGCGACGTGGGTTTGCATGCGCGGGAGGCGGACGTGCATGCATGCGAGCAAGGCGAGCGAGGCGAGCTAGGTGGCTATGCACGTCTTGATTCAGAGTTAGGCCATTGTTTTAGATTACGACAGCGAGTCAGATGCACGCGTCTGGTCCAAGAGCTTCCTTATGCAGTGATTCAAATGCACGCACGCGTCCAATGCATCATTTCCGTGCAAAAATTTAAGGGTCCAAAACGTAACGGATACACACACGCGTCCGATTCACACACGCACCGTTCTCATCCCTTCTCTCTTCCTCTCCCACCCACATGCCTATAAATGGGGTGCCTCTCCTTCCTCTCCCACTCATCACCCAAAAGCCAGATCCATTTTCTCCAACTTCAAACACCCAAGCGACCGAGCCCTCTCCAAGCGACCAAGTGAAGATGCAGTACAACGGGCCGACCTTCCTTCGTCCGCCTGTCATGTCGGAGCTACGCTACCCATCGGGCGTGCTCGTGGAAAGGGAGCTCCGTGTGTGGGCGACTTCAAGGTGGAGGGGGTCCGTCGAGCTCACCCGCGCCTTCCTTAGAGCCGGCTATGCCCACCTCCCACGGGGCTCGCCTAGGATGTTCACCCTCAACAAGGTTCGTGACCGCGGCGGCATCCTCCTACTGCTCACGATCACCTTCAGCAACCCGTTTGATGCGCGCGAGCTCCTCGGCCAAGTCTTTTGGTGCGGCTGCGAGTCCATCTTCTTCACGGTGTACAACATCTACACCAACTACGAGAGTGTCTTCCCCACTCCAAGCCAGATGCACTCCCTTCTCTACGACGAGGAGGAGGAGGAGGAGGAGGTGTGAAGTTGAAGAAGGTGTTGAAGGGGCGCGCGGCCAAGGTGGAAGAACGAGGGCAACATGAAGATGTTCAAGAAGGGGTGCGAGCCCGGAGTCAAGCTCGTCATGTTTTCGTTTTATTATTTTGTTGCTTTTCTATGTTGTGCGTCCCGTGTCGTGTCGTGTCGTGTCGTGTCCGTGAACTTATCTATGGGTACCCATCTATATAAGGGTACGGTGTGTTGCATCTTATCTATCCAAATTATTATGTGTGTTAAAAAATGTCCGTGTCCAAACATATCATTTCTTCCCCGAACAAAGTCATGAATTAACATGCAAATTTATTCCCTTTAAATCCTAAACCAAGTGCCACTCTAACAAAAATCATGTGCCAGTGCAAACATACATTTGCAACCCTCCAAAATTTCAGTGCAAAACAAAGGAAAACCACCCTACAAACAAACGGTCTCAATATGTATACTTTCCTTCCCTACCCATGTCAATGTCTTTCCATCTGCCCTAGCGGTTACCAGCGCAGCCCTAAACGCCACAAACCCACGTGGTCCTGTGTTCGAGTCCCCAGCCGCACCAATTTTTTTTGCATTTTCCACCCTTCATTTTTTAGACAAATTATTTTTTTCTCAATGTAATGCCCTTAAAAAATGTTCATTAATTTTGGCACCAGGTGTAAACCTCTACAAGAGCTGAGGCACATTTTCCATGACATTTTGGTATTTGATTTAAATCACGGTGTATTTGAATTGGAGTAACTAAATTGCTATTAAATATTTAACAGCTCCAAAAAAAATTCTAAACTTAATTGTTTGGCTCTGGAATAATTCAATTAGCTTCCACAGTTCAGCATTATGATTTACTGCCTAAATTAAATCAGAACAGAAAACAGAAAAACACGCAAGAGAACCCCCAAATGGGCCTAATTGGATCAGTTGGCCCATTAGTCTAGCCGGAACTTGGCTCTATGCTCTGAATTTGGCCCACAGAGGAACCTTTTTTTATAGAAAGGCATAGCAGAGAGTTGCATTTCATTGATCAGAAGTTTCTGAATTCCTCATTTCTTCTCCCTTTTTTCAACATATTTACATGTTGGTCACTTCTTCTCTAAGTTTCTGAATTCCTCATTTCTTCTCCCTTTTTTCAACATATTTACATGTTCGTCACTTCTTTTTTTCAACATTTAAACAACTTTGACCAACATTTAAACTAGGTGAATTTCTCATACAATTTCAAGCTTATAAATTCCTCCATAATTCATGCCTTTCCATATAATTTCAACATTACACTCAGTGCGATTACCATGCCTACAAATGCTCAAAAGTAATTGCAAATGGGTATTGGTATTTGTGCTTGATCTTCAAGCTTCCTAACCTTCTTCTTCAACATCCTAAGCTCAACATCTAGCGCTCTGTCAGTGCATGCTTTGCCCTCCATCTCTTCTTCCGGAGCTCGTGTTGCGGCCACTGCCATTTGTGGCAGCATGCGCAACCATTCTTCATGCTCTTCTTGCAGTTCATTCATCAGAGTCTTGGCCAGAGCATCGACCCAAAGAAAGAAGCATGTCACACGCATGAACGCCAAACAGATCAACACATTGCTCAAAGATCCCGACCACGAAAATGGTGCAATTGCCCCAATTCTTACCCCATTCTCGCTGCACACGTAGAACAAACGATCCTGGTTCCTCGGTGTGTGAGAAACCCTCCGATCAATGCCCGCCAGGCACCGCGGACAGACGAAGATAGGCATGTCCACACGCGCCCGGCTCTGCATCCGCGAGGTGGCACGGGAGCTTGAGGAAGACATGGAGCTCGGAGCCGAAGGTGATCTGAACGCTGCCGCGCCCTCCACAGCTAGCTTCCCACCGTCTCTCTCTCTCTCTCTCTCTCTCTCTCTCTCTCTCTCTCTCTCTCTCTCTCTCTCTCTCTCTCTCTCTCGCCGTGGTCACCGCCGTGCTCTCTGTCGCCGTGGTCACCGCCGTTGTCTGTCGCCCGCTTATATAGCACACCCGCAACGACTCTCTGCTCAACGGCTCTCTACTGGGTCCCACAAGCCACGCATGCAACGGTCTGATCGTCTAGGGCGTCTCGCCGCTGGTCCCACTGTAAGGGCCGAGTCAAAGGTTGACCTGACGGAGACGGCAGAGTTCACGGAACGAGTTGGTGCGCACGGACTAGGGGCAAAACTGAGCACGATTCGCATCTGAGGGCAAAACTAAGCACATGGACACCACTGAGGGCAAAAAGGATAATTAACCCATAATTAACATATTAAAAGCCTGATTTGCCAAATCTGCATGGTTCTCGAATCGGCCCAGTAATTTAACGAAGTATGAAGTATATGACACAAAAAGTATAATGTTGTATTTGTATTTGTAAGAGGTTTCTCATGTATATTTTTTGCGACATATAATTTATATTTTATTAGCTAGTCAAACTTTGACCCAAAATAAGAGTGAGTAGTCCAGAACAGCGCAGGACACTCTTATCATATCCATAGATTTGCTTTAGTTAAGATAAGAGGGAAATGCATAATAATCAAACTATGTATATATGGGGTGGGAACAGTGCATGCTGACTCCACACGATGGCACATAGCCTCAAAACTAGGATAAACCTCGCCATCACCTAACACACACGCGCACACCAGAAAAGAAAGAAAAGAAAACGCATGCATGTTTCTTCCATGGTCCGGTCGACCTCAGCTAGGTGCATCATGTTCAAGCATGAGCTTTCTAGCTAGGCGCTCTCATGCCCGGGGACAGGGCCTTCATCCATCCATCCATCAACCTCTTCGTTCTTTTCCACCCGTCTTCCTTTCTGTGACATTCTCTGATTGGTGGGGAGGGCCACATGGCGCAAAGGCGTGTCCTCCAAAGAGGAGGCCGTGACTTAACATGAAAGCTTCGCTTTACAACTCCAACCCCATGATCAATATGTGAAGCTTCCTCCTGCATATGTTTGGAGTATGATGACATATATCTACATGTCCCTGTGTCTTAGTACACGCATTGCTACCTGGCTAGGGATCTCGATCGATCACCGGTGCATGCATGTCTGCCTCCCTGTCAACTCCTCTTTGCAAAAGCAGCCGGCCGGCCTCTCCAATAATTTTTGCAATTCCAACGTAGGGTAGCTGCATGATGAGATTAGGATAGATATGTTGAGGAATCTGCCTCTCTGGTGAGTGGTCACAACTATCATGATATTTACTGTGTGATTCTGAACTAATTATAGACTTTCAAGTGCAAAAGTGGTTGCAAAAATCATCATAGTTGATAGTTCACCGCAATGTAAAATCCAGTACTGGAATGTATTTTGTTTAGCAGAAAATGGTTCCTTATTATTACAGATGCACACAAATCAAATAAAAGCGCAAAATACGCTGAGAAAACCATCAAGTTACATATAACACACAAAAAAAAAGTAGAGATAAGTGTATTTTCCATCACTTAGGTTGACATGATATTTACCCTAAACTATGATCACCGGTTTTGACCCATCACAGTGGTATTCCTTAACCAAATCAGGTTTTGACCTAATGTGGCATGGACGAGACTGTACAAAAACCATGAAGGTCACCATGGGTCCAATCCGTACAAAAACTCTAGATTAGAATGGTGTACCGCCCTGTCATCCTATTACTATCAACTTGTCGTCCAAAACAAAGCATAAACGAGAGTTGCTTGTCAGATGGCAAAGGTCGACACCGTGATTGCCGTCGAGGCCACCACCTCTGCTTACATGTCATCATCATCCCTGTTAATTTAGCACAGAGGAAGAACAATGGAAGCCACTCCGTCACCGTTCCACCACGAGGCTGATGGGCGTGTTTTTTTTTTCAAGAGTATGACAATGGCATACCGTATATTTATAAAAGGCAGAAGTATATGTACAATAAACCTGACGAGATGCGAACAAGTCGTAGGGAGAACCCACTCAACGCCTACATCCTAATGGAATACGGCTACTCTCTCGCAAAAGGGTCTAAAGCACCAACTCCGCCTAGTGATGTCTTCCTCCATTCATCTATCTCGTCTAGGATCCCTGTCTTAAGTTGCAAAGACGATCTCTGCCTCGGTAAGTTGTTGAACACTCGTGCATTGCGCTGCTTCCAGAGGGCCCATGCAATTAGAGTAGTGACAGAATTGAATCCTCTTCTCATCTTGCCTTTGAAGTGCTTCCTCGGTCTAGCCACCACTGAAAGAAGGTAACATCTATAACAGGATTTGTATGTTGATTCGCCATGTGTTGAAGCGGGAGTGCCACACCTCTCGAGCGTAACCACAGTTTGCAAGGATGTGGTCGGGGTTGTCTTCGTCCTGCAGGCATGTGTAGCAGGCCGACGGGGCGTCTTGGAGGCCGTGCCGAGCTCGGCGGTCGGAAGTCCAAAGGCGATATTGGCTAGCCAGCCACATGAAGATTTTGCATTTGAGCGGCACCCAGCTTCGTCAAATGCAACCGGCGGTGGGGGATCGAGTTTCCCCATGCAAAGTTTCTTGTACGTGGAGCTCGCTGTGTAAATTCTGGAAGCGCCACAAGGCCAAACGAAACGGTCTGGCTCCTCCATGTTCCTCTCCACGGTGATAATGGCTTGGCAGAGAGAGTAGACTTGCATGTGGCCCATGAATGAGAGTTCCCCATGCACATTGTTCGTCCAGGCGTTATCAGTAAGCACGTCGCGCACCGTTCTACTATTCTTGTTTCTCGTGCTGACCGGCTCGTGAAGTAACGGGGCGATATCGGTGACCGTGGCTCCATGAATCCAACGATCTTTCCAAAAGAGGACTTTCGATCCCTCGCCCGCCTTGATTTTGATGAAGCTGTCAAAGACCTCACGTGCATGCTCGTCCACCAACAAGTGCAACCCTTGCCAGGGCTTGCTCGAGTCAGTTCTCCTCAACCATTCCCATCACACACGGAGTGCCAGCGCTTGCAAGGCCAAGTTCTTCACACCGAGACCTCCAAAGATTGTTGGCCTGCAAACCGCGTCCCAAGCGACAAGGCATTGGCCACCGTGAATCTTGTCCTTCCCTGCCCAAAAGAAGGCCGATCGCATCCACTTGTTGATATCCTCTAGGACCCAAGCTGGGGGGGTCTAACACTAGGCCGATGGGCGTGTCATGGTGGGATATATGCGAGAGCCGGCAGGTGGAGGTTGCTAGTATAAAGAAAACTAGATTATATCCCGCATGTTGTTGTGGGAATTGCTTGTGATATATTTCAATTAGACGTATTTGGTTAGTAATGTGAACATGAATAGTAATATACAAACTAAAACTGAAAATACATATGATTATTATATAATTATAAAGATACTGAATATAAATGGCATAATAAAATTAAAAAATTGAGAATTTTTTCATGCAATGTTGCATATTGAAATGTATCTTTTTGCATGCATGGCTGCATGTTGATGTATTATAGCTGTATGTGAGAATAATACTCCCTTCATTCCATAGTGTAGTACGCCCTTGCGTTCTGAGATATAAATTTATGGTCAAACTTATATCTTGGAAAGCGCGGGCGCACTACATTGTGGAATGGAGAGAGTATGTTAGTGAAGACCATCCATTTTAGTTATATTTTATAGGATGAGTGGAGCTTTACTCCAAAAAAAAGGGAAAAGGGTAGACAGCTAGGGTTGGGGAAGAGGGTGGAGGCGTGCTTCCCTCCAGCAAGGTACGTGGTGTATATGTACCAATGAAAACAGAAGACCGAAAAGTTTGCCTGCACGTGTCTGTTTCCTCCAGCAAACTTGTGTTGGAATAGATGGCGACCGCGTGGAATATTTAAGCCGATGGTGCTCGATGGGCCATATGCATATGCTCTCTTTACACATTGTAGATCTTTCATCAATAGACCAGCTGCATCTCGTGGATTTGTTTTGTGATCGATGCATCATGCATGTCACCAACTCTCTCTTATTCCATTCTTTCACTTTCTACATCTTATTCTTCTTTGCACTTTCGTCAGTTGGTTGCTTCTTTTCTCTAGTGGTAAACAATTCTGCGTGAGATGTGAAAATTCAATATTGTAGTTCTATCAATACTAGATAAACACTGTTTAGTTTCTGCAAAATAAATTACAACAATGAATTAATGCGCTCGCTCATTACCAAAACTTAACTAAAGAACAATATCTCATCTTTCTAGTTAAGTTCATCCATAAAAAAACATACAAGAAATATAGTCCGGGTTTATTAGACACCTCTTATTTTGGGTCAAACTTTGACGATAAATTTAACAGTTAAAACAAAGATTATATGTCACAAAAATTATACCGGGAAGAACTACTTTCAAATACAAACACAATAGTTTATCTTTTATAGAATAAATAAAATTTTGTTAGTTACTATGAGGGGACCAATAAACCAGGATGAAGAAAGTAGCCCGATACTCTTATCTTTTCCGAGCATATATAGATTATATCTGGTTTTATTATTTCCACTGCCGTAGTTAAGTACATGTGTGTGATTTTTTGGATAAGGAGTGGATTTTATTGACTCAAAATAGATGTGTGTGATGGAGGCATCATATTCTCATGTGTACAAATTGGTTAAAAACATCACTCGTCCAAAAAAAGGACCCTGGTTAGAGCCATATGTGTGGCACAAACACATGACAACTTTGAATTTTTTTACGACAAATTTATTGAAGGGAGGATGACAACTTTAGTTGTCAAGTACGACAACTTTTTTCGGATGGCAAGTTTCAGTTTCTTTTTTGGGTTTGTTTTTTTATTTTCAGATGGCAACTTTAGTTATAAAAATGTTAGGATGAGATTACTTCGTGTCACATGTGTGTCATTTATCATTTAAGGAAAAAAAAAAGACCAATTCGGTGGCCCTGGCTACAATATCCAGTTCATCCGGTCGACGTGCTAGTCCGATGCCTATCTGTGGAAGGCTCGGGCACCGGCTCTTCGCTGGCTGTTCGTGCAGAAGAGGCAACTCACAGCCGATCGCCTCATGGCTAGCTCGGCAGTGGTCGAATGCCAACTCGTGCCCGCTTTGCAGGAGGAGTCTCGAGACGGTGCCCGTCGCCTCCGATGTTTGCAGGTGGCTCCTTAGCGGACTGGTTGGTTGCCGACACTTCGGCTGTTTTTTCCTTCGTCTTCCTTTTCGTTTGGGTCGATTTTTAAGCCTCTCTTTGCACCGTTGGCGCTCTCAGTCGAATGCGCAGCTCTTTTGCGCACTTCTAAAAAAAATCACACAGGTTTTACAATAAAATTGTACTGTACTCTAGTCGTAGTAGTAGTCAGTAATCAATAGCAACATATTATAAACATGAACGCCCAAATTAAGTCCGTAGGTAGGCTGGTAGCCAGCAGGGAATGATGAGGGAGGTCGCACGCGCATGCGCGGCAGTATGAACGACACGGACGATGCTCTCTCCATCTCCACATCCACATCCACATGCACGCGCGCCGGCCGGCCGGCCGGCCGCTCTCTGCGACGACATTGCATGCATGCACGCTACACGGTTGCTCATCATGTCATGCAAGACCGGCGTCCGCTCCGTCCGAGCGGGTTCATCTGCGCATGCAGCGGCGCGGAGACATGGGCGGCACGCGTGGCCCCCGCAGAATCCGACCACAGGACGGGTGCCTCCAAATGTTCTCCCCTCGCTGACCGCACGCTGCACACTCGTTGACCGAATATCGCCTGCGCTTTCCCACACCGCGTCTTCTCCATTCATATCTCTGCCACGAGAAAAAAAAGAGAGCATATACGTAGTAAATATATAGAGCATTTCCCATCCATGGTGATTTTCCATGTTAAAAACGGTCACTGTTGCCGCCATCTTCTTCTGAAAGAGCATTCTGCTAATTTCCATCCGCGGATGTGATACTCGGGTCGATTTCCCACGGACAGATGCGAACGTTGGTTTGTTGGCTTTTGCGTGCGTGTGCGCGTTGCATGTGCGGCCGTGTGGCCGGTGGTGGCAACCACTAATTTTGGAGAACATTCCCTTGTCCTCCCTCCGGGAGAAAGGCCCCAAGAGCTACGCTCCATGGCGCTGCCTCCAACCCCAACCAGCTTTCTCTTCTCTCTCTCTCTCTTTTCACCCAGCCAATGCATCTCTTTCTGCCTGACCACCACCCTCTCCAGCCAACCAAACCAACTAAATTTCATACTAGTACTACTCTGTATATCTTTACATGCTAGTGGTGGCTAGCTTTATAATCTTGCCTACTAAACTAACCAATTCTTCACTTGTATGCCAAGTGATCTTCTTTCTTGAAAGGACCTTTGTCGGCTGCCGGTCAAAAGATGTGAGCAAAGGGGAAACAAAGCCGAGCTTTTCCTCCGCTGGTGTGGCAGTTAAATACTAACAGCAGCTGGCCGCGATGCTAATTAACAATCGGTGGCCCAGCACAGTAGGAGTATATGAAACAGTTGGGGCCAACAGGAACGACCTAACATATGTTACAGCTTGTCAGTACTACATACACACTCATGTAGATAACATATGAAATCATCGACAAGAGAATAAACCGAGTACACACACCAACTACATGATCGATCGCCCATGGAGTCAAATGCCGCCAAAGAAATAATGTGTACGCTGCCACTGCTCCTTAAGACTGTGGCCAGATGTGCAAGTACTGAACAGCGCGAACAGTGGCGCTGAAAATTCACTGCGTGTGTGTGCATGCAGCAACAGTGTAAAAACACACACGAGTAACAGTCACCGGCCGGCAGCGCGCAGAGCATGGTCCTGATTCGTGTGCCTACCAAACTGCGCAGAGGGCAGAGGGCAGAGGGAGAGAGAGAGAGAGACATGATCTTGTTTGGTGATTGGTATGGAGAGGCTGGCGCAAAAGAATCTGGAGCGCATGCCGTCCAACTGCTCCAGACAAAACCCCACCTCCATCGATCCATCACAAGCGAATGGAAAAACCTAGAGGGAGCACGCTTTTATCCCATGTGTCTTCGCCTTCCCCCTCCTCTCGCTGAGGAGGAAGAAAGGCTGGGATGAGATGATGGCTTGTGCAGTTGCGGTATGGGAATAATGGCGATTCCTCTGCCTATCTGCTCTCTGTAGTCTCCGTCCAGAGCCAAAGCTCACAGTGTGCGTGGTAGAGTATGCACCACTGCATGAGGGGCCCTACCTAGGACAAGCCAGCTTGCAGCTCCTTCATCCATTCCAACCTAACAAAAAAAGGGTGCAACTAATCAGTCAACTAATCATGTGGGATATTTGCTATTAGTATATGTTGTTTCTCAATGCCATTGGTGGTTGTTGAGGAGAGTGCACCGCTTTGCTTTGCTTGGCTTGGAGTACAAACTCTATATATGTATTTTCCACCGACTAATCACTACTTTTTTTTTCAAGAAAACTTCCATCTACTCATCTTCAATCATGGTAATAAAACAAATCATAAATTGAATTTTTTTATTCAGATCCGTAGACCACCTAGCGACGACGACTACAAGCACTGAAGCGAGACGAAGGGGTGCCGTCGTTATCGTCCCTTCCTCGTCGGAGACGGGCAAAACTTGTTATGGTAGACAGTCGGAAAGTCGTCGTGCAAAGATCCTGTAGGACCAGCGTAGCAGAACAGCAACCTTCACCAATGAAAAGTAGTGCAAATCAAAAGGATCCAATCTGAAGGCACGCGAACATAGACGAACTGCGACCAGATGCGAGCAAACGCATCAGGGATAGATAGGCCGGAGACACGCCTCCACACGCCCACCGATGATGCTAGACACACCACCGGGATGGGCTAGGCGGAGAGAACTTTATCCCACCTTCACGGAGCAGCTACTGTCTCGTCTTCTTCAGCGGGACATAAACCCTAATAAAAACTCGAAGAAATATCTGAAAACATAGCCCTCCCACCGGCAAGGCCCGGGTTCCACCTCACCACCATGGCCCTAAGGACAACGGAGACATGACAGGCCGGCGGCGACGCCAGCAAGAGGCAAAAGGAACCCTATGCTTCTAAGGGAGGAGGCGGAGTTGCGATCTCATCTTTACTACTCCCTCCGTAAACTAATATAAGAGCGTTTAGAATACTAAAGTAGTATGC
Organism: Aegilops speltoides; assembly: GCA_021437245.1. Lineage (NCBI taxonomy): Eukaryota > Viridiplantae > Streptophyta > Magnoliopsida > Poales > Poaceae > Aegilops > Aegilops speltoides. The sequence continues at coordinate 517,827,802 of CM038147.1, forward strand.
TAAACGCTCTTATATTAGTTTACAGAGGGAGTACTTGCTAATCACTAGCTCCTCGTCTTGGTTTACTAGACCCTTTATATTTTGGGTCATATTTTAATCATGATTTTAGTTAATAAAATATAAGTTACACATACAAAAGTAGTATCATCAAAACTGCTTTCTCAAATACGGATTCATCAATATAACTTTCAGTGACATGCGTTAACAATTTGATTGTCAAATATGCACACTTTAACCTAAAACACGGTAATGTGAGGACTAATAAATCCGGATGGAGGTTAGTAGCTTTCACTAATCAATAAATTGGATTTATTTTTTATAGTGCACCAGCAAACCAATACCTTAAGTGGAGTAGGAGTAGTGTATAAATTTCCACATATACAGTGCAATTATTTTGTGCCCTGAAAAGATGCAAAAGTTTAGTGATTTCATTAATTAATTAACCCCATGCATACATCCAAGCCCAAAATACATAATGCATGCACATGTCTCTAGCACCGAGTGCCAATCTTTTTTCCACTCTCTCTGATTTCCCAGTAATAAACAATCCGAAGAATAAACCGTTGTTGGGTTTGGTGGACCGGCGGTAACATCAGCCAGAGTCTCCTCCCCCTTCTATAAAATCCAGCTCCTCCCCCATTCCCTTTCCTTGCACCGCACCCACCTCCCCCCGCTCCCCCCTGGTCACCGCCGCCGCCGCTCTCGGCGCTTCCATGCCGCCACCATCAGCTCCGGCCGTACCTGTGTTCCCCAAGCAAGATCTCTCTCTTGTTTCTACCGCTTCAATTTTGGCTGCTGCTACTGATGGATGGTGACATATCCCTCGTCGGCTACAGTTCTTGCGGAGGTTTGTTTGTGCGATCGACCGGTTGATGGGCTTGATCAGCTCGTCGCCGTGCGTGCGTGCTTGTGTGCCTGGCTCCCTGTATGCCACTCATGTAGCCCAACCCGCGGCGTGATTGGATGCTGTGGGTGGCGTGCAAGGAGCCAAGCATGCGTACATACATGCCTCCCTCGATCTCTATCCTCGATCCCATCTTGATTTCCATATGTGTCTAGTCTAGCCTAGCTAGGTAGTATGTACCATACCGTAGTATTTCCGAGATTCTTTGATGCATATACAGATGACATGGATAGATAGATGTACTTCCATATATAGTATGCGATTTAGATTTCTTGTAGTTTTTGTTAGTTGATTGATTGTGCAGTGGCTTTCAGTTTTGAGGGGTTCACAAAGATTAGTTTGATGTTCTAATTGTTCAAGCTTGAGCTAGTGTGATATGATTTGCAGCTGTTTTTTCTTTCTTTCTGGTCCCCAAAGGCCAAGACTGTTGCCCGGTTTCTCTTTCCCTATTGTTTATGCATCTCGAAGCTAAATCTTGGATGAAAATCTTGTTTGATCCATGCTTGGCTTGCCCTTCTGCTAATCAATAGAAATGGTCGGGAATAAGCATAAACCAATTTGCACTTATGTTAGCTAGGCAGCAGTCTAATTGTTCTCATGATCTTGTTTCTCATCACCATGGCGCAAAAGCCCTTGCGCATGAATGCTGTTCATCTCCTGCAGCATTTTTCAGTTTCGATTTCGTAGGCAAAAATGTTTTTGGAGGGCGTCTTTCTGTTTGTTTGGACCTGCTATACCTACTTTTCATGGCTGTCGAGGTATGCAGCAGGCATCATACATGTCGGCCGTTACTTTGTAATTTTGTCCTTGCTGGGCTGGCACTACATCGAAACGTATGAGGATTTGATCTTATTCGCTTTAGGATTACTGGCCTAGTGACGTCCAGTTAGCATTGCGTGCTGCTGCAAATGACGCCATGCGTGTAAGGGCTGTCGAGCTTCAGTTTCAACTTTCTGTTCGACCAAAAGTTTCCTTTTTCTCCTGTATGTGCTGTCCATTGATTCATGGTCTTATGTTTTACAGCCATATCTGTATTTTTCTCTCATACTAGTTCTGTCACCGTTTTATTAGCACTGAAATTTGGTAGCTAATTAACAAAGCACATGGGTTTTGTTGTATTTTTCAGAAAGACACAGGTGTCTTGTTCTTGAGACACAGGTGTCGTCAGAAAATCCTAGTGTTGCATTTCTCCCAATTATCTGATAAGAGTAGTAACTACTATACATAACTGGCTAGAATGCCTGGGGATGAGCACTTGGTGTGTTTCAGGAACAGGAGCTTATACACTATACCCCATGTATTTGTTGGTCTGCAATAATGGTTTTTTGTTGCATATACACTATCCAGAATGCCAACATTCCATGAGCATCCGCCGAAAAAATCTTCTACAGCTTGTTGGGCAGAAAAAACCAGTCATCGGACGAAGTATAGGATATTTCCGAAGTATCTAGCCCAATGTGTATGCATACTTCTTACTCTAATTTTGAGCATACTGCTTCCAAGTTAGTACGTGGGAGTTGGGAGCAACACAAAAATGTGAATGTGTTGAACGAAGAAGAAATACACATTCTCCGTTGATTCATTGTTGTAATAAATATTCTCCTAGTTCGCATCTTTTTTTTTTCTTCTATGAAGCTCAAAAGTGCATGTCAGGCAAGCATACGCGATGCCTTTTTGAGAACCTGTGCACCACAAAGTTCTGAACAGAGACATGACATGACCATGCATACATGCATCTGTATGTACAACACGTCTACGGGTAGATGCTGCCACACATACGATGCTACTGAATCCACTAGAACAAGCTGATTTTGCAAGAATGATCTCCTGAGAAACTGTGCACTCCAAAGCTTTGAACAGAATATACACGTCTGTTCATCCATGACAAGACCACGCATACATGCCTGTCTATGTACCATAATACGTCTACAGGTAGGAGTAGCAGATAGTTGTACTGTACAAGGTATACTGGTATCTGTTGAGAGAGCTGGCAGATGATGATGGCGGCCGTGCATGCCAATGCCAGCCCTTAGCCCTAGGTAGGTAGCTGCACTAGGCTAGCTAGTCAGCTCCATGCCATGGCCTTTCTCGGGCGATGCCTGGGGGCCAGGCCGAGCCAAGCACAAGAACTTTGTCTCGCAGGCGCTGTCTGTCTGGTCTGCACTGCACTGCTAGCTCGCTCTACGCTACAGCCAGCCTACGGCCCCCATCCATCATCCACTCCATCCGCTACCTGAGCTGAGAAATCGCATGTGGTGGGGCCCGCGCGCCCGGAGGTCGAGTTGGAGCTCTTGTGCTTGTTCTCTTCTGCAGCTTTCAGAGAAAGGGAATTGTGTAGAGAGAGAGAGAGGGGCAGGGAGAGGGAGTTGCTGGCAATGGCGTTGTCCTCTCTGACGGGCGAGCTAGCGAGCTAGGGCATGCATGCGTTCTCGGCTTTAGGCTTTCTCTCCTTCCGAGGCTCCCCGGTGGGAGAGAGAGATGTCCCTCTCTCCCTTCCTTTGCAGCCAAAAAGGAAAAATCTCAGTCTCGTGCTCTTATCCTAGTGCCGGCCCTGTCAGTCAGTCAGACTCCTAGTGCATGCGTGCCACTGCTCCCAAGAAGACAGCCGTTGCATGATCACCTGACATGTGCTTAGCTTAATCCCATGCTTGTTCAGGGTCTCTAATGATCAATGTTTTAAATAGGCCGCTATAGCCCCGTTATAGACTTTGAAAGTTCTTCCGCCAAAGCTATTATGCACTCTTAACGCCAAATTAAAATGACACTAACTGCCAGCTATTTTTCTCTGTAGCGCTACATTTGGAGTCATTTAGCCTGCTAAACCGCTATAGAAAACCATCCTTCTGCATTATATTTTGTTCTTATTGATGACATATATGGTGCATTGATGCTCATGTTGCCACTGTCCCTTTAAACATCCAGTTCAGGAGATCTTTAGTAGGAGACTGGTGGAACACGTGGTTACGTCTAGGATGGATACTAGAGATTCAACTCTCCCACGAGCCAGAAGTGATTCATTGGAGACTATATGCTAATGGAATTTTCTAGTGAAATATAGTATTTAGATTTAATTGACTCTGGTCAACACCGAAATCGTTACACATTTGGGAGATTAAATTGCCTCTAAGAACCAAAGTCTTCATGTGATTTGTTCACAAGGAGGTGATTCTGACTAAGGACAACCTAGCAAAGCGAAGATGGGAGGGTAGTCAACGATGGTGTTATTGTGATCAGGATGAAACTATTAAGCACCTCTTTCTTAATTGTCCTTTCGCCAAACTTTTATGACGCTCAATTCATATAGCCTTTAATGTCAGTCGCCCAAGCAGTATTAATACGTTATTTGGAATGTGGCTAAATGGAGTGGAGGCAAACACTGTGGGGCATATTATAATAGGAGTATGCGCATTACTTTGGGCTATATGAAACAGCAAAAATGACATGGTTTTTAACAAACAAACTCGTGTAAACTTTTTGCAGGTAATTTTCAGGACCACTACTTGGATCTGCACGTGATTGTTAGGAGCTTTTGGATATTGGCTGTACACGGTGGGAGATGGTAGTTCGGGATACATACAACCAGTTTGGATGATGGTCAAATAATAGGCTAGGTGTTTAGTCATCTCAATCTATTTTCGCTGGTTGTGGCAAATTTATCTTATTTGTTCAGTCATTTTAAGCTTTAAGTGAGCTTGTACTAGATTGCAGGCCTTTTGGATATTTCTTGAATAAGATGGCTGCATGCATCATTTTGATGCAAAGGCCAAGGGTAATACTACGAGCAAGAATTAACTTCAACATATCTATATTTTTTGATTGATTCATGCTATTATAATATTAATCTTGAATGTTTATTATGCATTTGTATGCAATTATATACCATTTTTGCTTGTTTTTGGCTTTTCAGAAAATCAGTACCAAACGGAGTTCAAACGCTACGAAACTTTTTGACGATTTTTTCTGGACCAGGAGGGACCCTAGAAGCTTCGGGAGAAGACCTGAAGTGTCACAAGGGAGCGACAAGCCTGCCAGGCAAGCCCTCAAGGCTTCTGGGCCCCTCGTGGCACCTCTTGATCTAATTCTAGCTCTATAAATTTCCAAATATTCCCAATACATTAGAGAGTCACCTGAAACACTTTTTCTGCCACTTGAAATTTTTGTTCTTCTAGATCCCATCTGGAGGCCTTCTCCAGTACTCTCCCGGAGGGGGAATAGATCACGGAGGGCTTCTACATCATCCTTGCCGCCCTTCCGACGACGCGTGAGTAGTTTACCACAGAACTACAGGTAACAGGTCCATACCTAGTAGCTAGATGAATTCTTCTCTCTTTTTGATCTTACAATGTTCTCCTCGGCGTTCTTGGAGTTCTATTCGATGTCATCCTTTTTCGTGGTGTGTTTGTTGGGATCCGATGAATTGTGGGTTTATGTTCCAATTATTCATGAATATTATTTGAGTCTTTTCTGAATTCTTATATGCATGATTGTTATAGCTTTGTATTTCTCTCTGATCTATTGGTTTGGTTTGGCCAACTGGATTGATTTATCTTGCAATAGGAGAGGTGCTTTGTGATGAGTTTGATCTTGAGGTGCTCAATCCTAATGACAGAAAGGGACATGCCATGTATTTGTATCGTTGCCATTAAGGGTAGAACGATGGGATTTATTCATATTGATTGAGTTTTCTTTGTCTGCATCTTGTCATCTTGCTTAAGGCGTTACTCCGTTCTTTATGAACTTAATACTCTAGATGCATGTTGGATAGCGGTCGATGTGTAGAGTAACAGTAGTAGATGCAGGCTGGAGTTGGTCTATTTGTCTCGGACATGATGCCTATATACATGATCATTGCCTTGAATATCGTCATAACAATGCGCTTTGCTATCAATTGCCCAAAAGTAATTTTTTTCACCCACCGTATGCTATTTTGAAGAGAGAAGCCTCTAGTGAAAACTATGGGCCCCGGGTCTATCTTTATCATATATTGAAATCCAAAAATACCTTTCTGCAATTTATTTACCTTTTTTTTGTGTTTTTGTTTATCTATCTACCATTATCAAACTTGATCCTTGCAATTAACCACCAAGGGATTGACAACCCCTTGTTTGCGTTGGGTGCAAGTATTTGTTATTTTGTGTGTATGTGTTGTTCACGAGGTCTTGTGTGCTTCTTTTACTGGATTGATAACCTTGGTTCTTAACTGAGGGAATTACTTATCTCTATTGTACTGTACATCCTCTCCTCTTGGAGGAAATCCCAGCGCAGCTCACAAGTAGAAAGGTGGGGGGGGGGGGGGCAGAGCAAAGAGCTTGCAGACCACGGCGGCGACAACAAGGGAGGTTCCAAGAGGGTATGTCTCTATTAAGAGTCACCGTTTGCTTGAATGCACGCTCGTTTAGGTTAATTTTGACAATAGTGCTTGTGTTGTTCATGAACTTGTGCTTTGTTCTGAATATTTGCCATAGGATGGACCCAACTAGCGTGTTTATTCTGAACTTTAGGATGGAAACAAGTATGTTAGGCAGTTTTGGTACCAAAGGATCTGGCACAGGGTTTTCTTTCCCTTGGTTGTTGACCGTACATCAAGTTTTATCAAGTTTAAAAGTTCTATCTCAGATAAATATCCATGGGGGTTGATGCTGTTGAAATTCGGTATTGGGACACGGCAAACACTACATGGGTGCCTGTCCAATGTGATGATAAGCTAGCTATCATGTTTGGAATATATGCAAAAAGTAAGTTAGCAGAGATTGAAATCAATGTTATACAAATAAGTAGAGGAGAGCTTGAGAGGAGAACTACTAGATCACAAGCTAATAGTTCTCAAGCTAGGTGCAGCCAGACAAGAGGGAGGGTAGAAATGCAGGTGGGAGAGGAAATGCGGTTAGCAGAGGAAATTCTGGTGATAGAGGTAATTCCGGTGGTACGAATGCAGGAAATTCAAAGACTAGTTTAGTACATGAACCAAGTGGAGAAGGTCCTAACAGTAGTAGACAAGCAGATGCTGCTCCTATTATAGAAGAGGAAGTTCTTGATGATGTTCCCATAGATGATGAGGATGAAACCTTGCATCCTGATTTTATAATGGGGAAAGTGCCCAAGGGGAAAGAATCAGTTCTAGAAGATCAAGATTATACCCCCTAGTTTGAAGAGACAAATTCAGATGAGAGAGAGGATGATGATGCCATGGTTTATTCTGAGAGTTCTGATGAGGATGTGCGAGATGTGCAGTTTAACATAAATGATCCTTCTCTACCAGAAGGGACTATATTCTCTTATGTGATAGAGTGTAGAAATGTACTAGCAAGTTTCTCAATCAAGACACAGAGTGACTTCAAAATTAACAAGAGTGAGGCAGGTATATCGACAGTTCACTATGCATACCCAAGGTGTAAGTGGAGGATGCATGAATCCTTAATGAGAAATAGCAAATTATTTTAGGTACTAACAAGTACGAAATGACAATGTTAATTTTAGGTTAATTGTTGTTTCAGCACATACAATTCCACAAGTTTTATGGTCATCTGTTTGTCTGACTTGCTTGTTAATTGTAATTGCAGGTAAAAGTTAACAAGCATCCTCACACATGCCCTAGTGTGACAAGATGGCAAAGGTTAAGGTCAACAAAGTGTAGATGGGTTGCAGATGCAGTTAAGAACTAGGTCAGAGAAAATTCAAATATTTTTGTGCCACAACTTCAGATTGATCTGAAGAAAAAGTATGGGGTTGAACTGCCACATGAGAGTTTTCTATGGTGAACAAATGTCCATTGACAACATATATGGTAAGTGGACTGGAAGTTTTCATTTGCTTTATACATTCAAAGTTGAGGTAGAGAAGGCAGTGTAGTTCACATTGATAAGCACACAGTTCAGTTTGTAAAAAAGGTCAGATAAGGTCAAAGGAGTGTTTTAGGAGAGCCTTTGTGCCATTTAAGGCCTCCTGGAAATGGTTTCTGGATGGGTGTAGGCCATACCTGGCAGTAGATGCCACTGCTCTGAATGGGAGGTATATAGTACAACTTGCAAGTGCTTGTGTTGTAGATGCAAGAAAGTAGATCTTTCCAGTTGCTTATGGTGTGCTAGAGATAGAGAGCATAGAGAGTTGGACATGGTTTTTCTAGCACTTGAAGGACCTGATAGGGCACCCAGAAGGGCTGGTCATACACATTCATGCTTGCAAAGGACTTGAAGCTGCTGTAGATGATGTGTCCCAAGGAGTAGAACACATGGAGTGAATGAGGCACGTTCCTGCTAACTTCTCCAAGAAGTTAAAGGGGAAGTTTTTGATGAGAACTTATGGCCCTGTTCCCTAACTTATAGCAATAGGAAGCGTAACTACCATCTGAGGCAGTTGTATAGCAAGCCTGATGTGAAAGAGTAATTAGATGAGCATCACACCAAGATATGGGCTAGGGCACTTTTCAATGAAATCCGCAAGTTAGATTATGTGAACAATTGACTTGCAGAGTCATTTAATTCCAATATAAGAAAATGGAAAGGATTGCACATTGCAGGCCTGTTTGACAAGACCAAGCAATATTTGATGGAGAAATTTAACCTAAGGTGGAGCATTGCTGCTTCTACTTATGTAGGGCACATCATAGTCCCTAAATGCTGCTACTAAAGTCCAAGGGATTGGACATGAACATTGTGAAGAGAAGTACATATTAGGCAGAGGTAACTGCAATTCACAAAGAGAAGAGGGAGTGGAGGTATCATGTGGATCTGCAAGCAATGACATGTAGTTTTAGAAAGTGACAAATTACTGGACAACCTTGCATACATGCTCTCTATTTCATTACTTCCATGAGAGTTCTAGCAAGTGAGATAGATCAGTATGTGCATGAATTTTACTCACTTAAAAGATCCACTCTCACTTATGCTCAAAATTTGCCTGCAATGGAGAGAAAACAACAGTGGGATATTGTTGACCCTGGGTTTAAACTCTCTACACCTGTGCAACACATACCTCCTGGCAGACCGAGGAAGACTAGGATAAGGGCATAGTCTAAAGGAAAAGGCCTAGGAGGCGGGAGAAAGAAGTGCTCCCGTTGTGGAATACTAGGACACCGTGGGACCCACTGCAAAGATTCAACTGATTCTGCTTTTGGAGAAGATGAGCATTGGGGTGCTGAAAATGATGGAACTGAAGCTCCAGAAGCTACTGAAGCAACTGACCAAATTGAAGCTCCAGAAGAAATCACACAAATTGAATCTCCAGAAGAAACAACAGGAACAGAAGCTCCTAGGTCTCCTCCAACTGATATTAGCTCTCTAGCTGCTCCTAGCTCTCCTCCAACCGCTTCTACCTCTCAGGTTGTTGATAGTGCTCTTGCTAGGTATGCAATATATTGTATTGCATGTAAATGCATTAATTCTGTAATTGTAATTGTGCTAACTAATCTTGATTGTGTTCATGTTTCTCAGGCCAAGGAAGAATTCCAAAAGGTCAGATACTAGAGGTACCAAGTTGGGTTCACCATAGAAGAAGGTGAAAGGTGGCATGCAACCAACTGTGAGTATAAGGAGCAAGACTGATAATCCTGCTGCCAACACTAGGAGCAAGATTGGCAAACTGAATTGATCATGCATTGGAAACTGATGTGTTTCATGTTAGATGTTGTGAAAGTAATGTTGGTTTGAAATGCCGGGGTGTGAACTGATGTCTTTATGTTGTCAAACTGCTATTTAAAGGCTGGTGGGCTAGATAAGACCAGCTTGTTTTGTAATCAACTGCTTTAAGCTACCCCTACTCCAGTTTCTTGTGTTGCAAAATGTCCCTATATTGTTGAAATTGCATGAATTTGATCCTCATATTTTGCTGCTAGCTATCTTGTGATTGCTCCATTTTGCCCCTTTTGTTGTCATTATGTGTTGAATAGTGAACTACACATGTTTTGTTACTATCAAACAACACTGCTGCCAATGTGAACACAAATAACATTGCTGACAATGTGAACACAAATTCTGCAATAGCAAATGAAAGCACATGTGACAATTTTAACACCAATTTTGCACTACCAAGTGAAACTGGTAGCTTCAAGAGTGCAAAAATGACAACATCACATCTGTTCATTTTCACGGCATTACATCTAGTTCACATTGGCAGAAATATAGCACAAACACTGCCACTTAACTTGCTTGCTTAGACCAAATAGAAACTAAACTAGCCACAGTGTTGGTGCCAAGAACAATGAGAAAACCCATTGTTTCCATCAGCTCATTCCTTTTCTTCAACTTCAACTCTATTTTCTTGTTTTTGTTGCTCAGATCCATAACCTTCTTCTCTAGTCTGCTAGCTTTGAATCAACTGCATTCAAGGACACCATGGAGCTCCTCGAAATCTTGCCCCACTAGCTCAGTCGGAGGGGGGTCAATCCAAACAACCCATTCACACTCATCAGGAAGCTGTGAAATCATAGTTCATGAAATTAGGTCAAATTCATAACTTTGCAACAAATCAACAAAATCTATATACTGAGGAGATCAATTACATCAAATGGACAACCCAAAAACCTTCTTCCAGTGCTTTCTCCACCCTAAGAAACACGGCGAGCTGGAGTTAGCCCCGGGAAACGGTGCTTCGAGCGCTCCTCAAGGACGTAGAAAGTTGCATTGGGCAGGGAAAACTTGTATTGGAACTACACAATCCTACAACCATCCACCTATGAGCCAAAATGGTGCATATTACAGCCCATCCTGCAAAAACCTTGATGAGAAATCCCCAAAACCAACATCATACCTAAATCCTACTTACCTCACCGTCCGTGGAGGAGCTTACTGACGACATTGCAGACGTACAAATGGACAGGACCCAGCCCTACCTCCCTCTCGAAGCTCCAAATCGCTGGTGCACTACCGCCTTATTGTCTCCTATTGCTGTCTGGAGGTAGATGAAGAAGAGTGAGAGAGATAACTGTTCGGCTAGGTCCCACTTGTAAGGAGGGGCATACTTGTCCAGAAAATGTCCCAAAGGCAGTTAAACCCCTTTGACTAGACGAAAACAGCGCAAGGGATTGATAACCCACAAGTATAGGGGATCACAACAATTTTTGAGGGTAGAGTATTCAACCCAAATTTATAGATTCTACACATGGGGAGCCAAAGAATATTTGTAGGTATTAGCAGTGGAGTTGTCAATTATGTTGGGAAATGTAGCATGCAATTTCAAAAAATTCCTACGCTCACGCAAGATCTATCTAGGGGGAGAGTGTGTCCACGTACCCTCGTAGACCAAAAGCAGAAGCGTTTGTTAACGCGGTTGATGTAGTCGAACTTCTTCTTGTTCTGACTGATCAAGTACCGAACGTATGTCACCTCCGAGTTCTACACACGTTCAGCTCGATGATGTCCCTCGAACTCTTGATCCAGCAAAGTGTCGAGGAAGAGTTGCGATGGTGTGGTGACCGTGATGGTGAAGTGATCTGCACAGGGCTTTGCCTAAGCACTACGTGAATATGACCGGAGGCATAAACTATGGAGAGGGGCGCCGCACCCGGCTAGGAATAGTTGATGTGTGTTCTAGGCGCCCCTCCCCACGTAATAAAGGAGGGAGGGGGAGAGAGGCAGCCCTGGGCGTGCCCAAGTAGGAGGAATCCTACTTGGGCTCCTAGTCCAAGTCGCCCCCCTTTCCTTTTACCGGAAGGGGGAGAAGGGAAGAGAGGAGGGAGGAAGGAAAGAGGGGGAGGGCGCCGCCCCGTCCTCCTACTCCAATTCGACCTCCTTCCTGGGGGGCACCCCTTGTGAGCTGGTGTGCTCCCCTCCCATGGCTCATATGGCCCATATCTTCCCCCAGGGGTTCCGGTAACCCCCCAGTACTCCGATATGTACCCGATACATTCCGGAACACTTCCGGTGTCCGAATACTATCATCCAATATATCAATCTATACAACTCGACTATTTCGAGACTCCTCGTCATGTCCGTGATCTCATCCGGGACTCCGAACAACATTCGGTCACCAAATCACATAACTCATATAATACAAAATTGACATTGAACATTAAGCATGCGGAACCTACGGGCTCGAGAACTATGTAGACATGACCAAGACACGTCTCCGGTCAATAACTAATAGCGGAACCTGGATGCTTATTGGTTCCTACATATTCTACGAAGATCTTTATCGGTCGAACCGTTATGACAACATACGTTATTCCCTTTGTCATCGGTATGTTACTTGCCCGAGATTCGATCATCGGTATCTACATACCTAGTTCAATCTCGTTACCGGCAAGTCTCTTTACTCGTTCTGTAATGCATCATCCCGCAACTAACTCATTAGTCACATTTCTTGCAAGGCTTATCATGATGTGCATTACCGAGAGGCCCAAAGATACCTCTCCGATACTCAGAGTGACAAATCATAATATCGATTTATGCCAACCCAACAAACACCTTCGGAGATACATGTAGAGCATCTTTATAATCACCCAGTTACGTTGTGATGTTTGATAGCACACAAGGCATTCCTACGGTATCCAGGAGTTGCATAATCTCATAGTCGGAGGAATATGTATTTGACATGAAGAAAGCAATAGCAATAAAACTTAATGATCATTATGCTAAGCTAACGGATGGGTCTTGTCCATCACATCATTCTCCTAATGATGTGATCCTGTTCATTAAATGACAACACATGTCTATGGCTAGGAAACTTAACCATATTTGATTAACGAGCTAGTCAAGTAGAGGCATACTAGGGACACGGTGTTTTGTCTATGTATCCACACACGTATCAAGTTTCCGGTTAATACAATTCTAGCATGAATAATAAACATTTATCATGAATAAGGAAATATAAAATAACAACTTTATTATTGCCTCTAGGGCATATTCCCTTCAGTCAACCACACCCGGATATTAAATAGCTGCAACAAAGTGATCAGTAAGACAGTAGTATGATAGTTGGATAGTAGTAGTAACGATAACAGTGGTAACAATAATAGTGATAGCAGTGATTTTGTAGTAGTAGTAACAGTAGCAGCAATAGTAGTAACTTAGCAAGAGCAATATGTGGAAAAATTGTAGGCATTGGATCGGTGATCACGTTGGATGATATTCATCATATAACAGTCATAACCTAGGGCGACACAGAACAGGCTCGAGTTCGTAAATATAATGTAGGCATGTATTCCATAAATAGTCATATATGCTTATAGAGGTAATTTTAATCCTAGGCCTTTTCCTAGTAATTCCTCTAATAATTATGGTAATTACTATGGTAATCCTACTTATAATAATAATAATAGAAACACCTCTGATCTTGAGAGCAATATTAAAGAATTTATCAATAGAAAAAGGCTTTCAACACTTTGATAGAAGAAAAGTTGAATAAAATTGATGATTTGTCTAGAAGTGTTGATAGAATTTCTCATGATGTAGAAACTCTCAAGATGAAATTTTTTGTGCCTAAAGTTGAAGAAACAATTAAAGCTCTTTATGTTTCTATGGATGAAAGTGAGAAAAGAACCGCTATGCTTAGAGCTAAAAGAGAATTTTAAGAAAGAGCATTTTCTAGTGACTGCTATCATAAAAGTGATGAAGATCTTAAAGTAATTGGTGTTTCTTCTATTGATTCTTTGTTTAGTAAAATTAAGATTGATGAAAAAGGACTGGAGAAGAGTCAACTTTAGTTAGAAGGCATCCCTATGATTCGGAGGGTGAAAATCCTGTTGAAAAAATTAATAAAAGTGGGTTTGAAGAGGTCTAGACTTTAACTAGTGATGTGCCCACTATTTTGGATTACAAAGACTTTAATTATGAAAGTTGCTCTTTGGTTGATTGTATTTCTTTGTTGCAATCCATGATAAATTCACCCCATGCTTATGAACAAAATAAAGCTTTTACTAAACATATTGTCGATGCCATGATGAAAGCTTTTGAAGAAAAATTGGAATTAGAAGTTTCAATTCCTAGAAAATAGCATGATGAATGGGCACCTACTGTCAATGTCAAGATTAAAAATTATGAGTGTTTTGCTTTATGTGACCTGTGTGCTAGTGTTTCTACAATTCCGAAATCTTTATATGATGTGCTTGGTCTTACCGATATAGAAGAATGCTCTTTAAATTTGCACTTGGCGGATTCTACTATTAAAAGGCCTATGGGAAGAATTAATGATGTTCTTATTCTTGCAAATAGGAATTATGTGCCCATAGATTTCATTGTTCTTGATAATGATTGCAATCCGTCTTGTCCAATTATTCTTGGTAGACCGTTTTTGCGTACTATTGGTGTCGTGATTGATATGAAAGAAGGCAATATTAAATTTCAATTTCCACTAAGGATGTGAATGGAACACTTCCCTAGAACAATAATTAGGCACCATATGAATCAATCTTGAGGGCGTCTTATGGATCTAGAACCAAAGATGACAAAACCTAGATCCTACGCGTTATGCCTCGCTAGGGGCGTAAAACGATAGCGCTTGTTGGGAGGCAACCCATTTAATAAAATTTATTTTTGCTTTTTTGCATACTGCTATTGAGTGTTAACACAATTATGCTACTGTTATTATTGTGTTTTTTGTGTTTTAGTTAGTGTTTGTGCCAAGCAATGCCTTTGGGAAGACTTGGGTGAAAGTTGATTTGATCTTGCTGAAAAACAGAAACTTTTGCGCTCACGAGATTATTTTTCATTTTTTTACAGAAGAATGCTTTTAAGTTGATTCTTCTTGCAGAGGATTATTAGACAAACTCCTCACGCCCACAAATGTATTTAAGAATTTTTGGAGTTACAGAAGTATTTGAAATATTCAGATTTCTACGGACTGTTCTGTTTTTCACAGATTCTGTTTTCTTTGTGGTGTGTGCTTGTTTTGATGATTCTATGGTTTTCTTTGATGAGTTTTTGCCATATAAAAGTTGGAATACATTATATATAATGCAAAAACAAAATAATAATAGGTTTGCTACAGTACTTATAGTAGTAGTTTGGTTTCTTATACTAACGGATCTCACGAAGGTTTTGTTTAAGTTTTGTGTGATTGAAGTTTTCAAGTTTTTGGTTATCTTATGATGGATGAAGGAATAAGGATAAGAAAAAGGCTAAGATTGGGGATTCTTGAGGCACCCCAAGATAATATTCAAAGAAGTTGCAAGCAACTAAGCTTGGGGATGCCCCCGAGTGGCATCCCCGCTTTCTTCTAATAACCATCGGTATTTTACTTGGAACTATATTTTTATTCGTCACATAATATTAGTTTTGCTTGGAGCGTCTTGTATGAAATGCTCTCATGCTTCACTTAGATTTGTTTGGGAGTTAGTAAATTTTTAAGAAATTCTCTCTCGCTTCACTTAGATTATTTTTAGAGAAAGAAAAAAATTATGCTCATGATCTTCACTTATATTTGTTTGAGCTTATCAAAAGCAACATATGAAAATAGTCCCAAAGTGATAGATATCCAAGGAGGATATAATAAAAACTTTCATGAAGATCATTGGACAAAATAAACTTGATTCTTAGTAATGGTTTTGAGATATGACGATATGACATGTGAGTCATGTTGATGAGTAATTGTGCTTTAGTAAGAATATTGATGTTAAGGTTTGTGATTCCCTATGCAAGCACGAAAGTCAATAGTTATGCAATGAAATTTATATCCTACTTATGGTGCATTATTCGGTGTTACCTATGCTTAATGCTTGGGTACAAGATTTTTTTGGCTTTTGGTTGGTCGCTTCTCAATCTTTTTGCTAGCCTTCATTTTGCACTAAGTATGATCACTACTTGTGCATCCAAAACCCACTAAACCAGTTTTGCCTTATCAGTCCACTATACCTACCTATATGCGGTATTTCCATGCCGTTCTAAGCAAATTTGCATGTGCCATCTCTAATGTTCAAAATAAATTTCTCTTTTGTGTGCTCTACTACTCGCGAAGCGGTAAAGGGTAGCAAATATTTTCCATGCTAGATGTGTTATTCTCACGATGAGTGTTTATTCACTTGTCATTGCACAAGAGTACGACAAAGGTACTAGGGATGCCCAGTCCCGAAATGAATAATGAATTTACTTTATGTTGTCAAATAATAAATTCCTTGGAAAGTATTGGTATGGAGGGCACCCATGGATACTATCGGTGTCAAAACCGGCGGATCTCGGGTAGGGGGTCCTGAACTGTGCGTCTAAGGCTAATGGTAACAGGAGGCAGGGGACACATGTTTACCCAGGTTCGGGCCCTCTCGATGGAGGTAATACCCTACTTCCGGCTTGATTGATCTTGATTATATGAGTATTACAAGAGTTGATCTACCAAGAGATCGTAGAGGCTAAACCCTAGAAGCTAGCCTATGGTTATGATTGTTCTTGTCCTACGGACTAAACCATCCGGTTTATATAGACACCGCAGGGGGCTAGTGTTGGGGAACGTAGTAATTTCAAAAAAATTCCTACGCACACGCAAGATCATGGTGATGTATAGCAACGAGAGGGAAGAGTGTTGTCTACGTACCCTCGTAGATCGAAGCGGAAGCGTTGACGCAACATAGAGGAAGTAGTCGTACGTCCTCCCGGTCCAACCGATCCAAGCACTGTTACTCCGGCACCTCCGAGTTCTTGACACACGTACAACTCGATGACGCACCCCGATCTTCGATCCAGCAGAGGTGCGGGTAGGAGTTCCGTAAGCACGACGGCGTGGTGACGATCTTGATGTTCTCATGTCGCAGGGCTTCGCCTAAGCACCGCTACAATATGACCGAGGTGTAATATCGTGGAGGGGGGCACCGCACACGGCTAAGGAACGATCTCAATGATCAACTTGTGTGTCCATGGGGTGCCCCTGCCCGTCAGATATAAAGGAGGGAGGAGGAGGAGGCCGGCCTATGGAGGAGGCGCCATAGGGGAGTCCTACTCCCACGGAGTAGGATTCCCCTTCCTAGTCCAACTAGGATCCTTCCATGTATTTGGAGTAGGAGACTAGGAAGGGAAGAGAGAAGGAAGGAAGGAGGGTGCGGCCCTCCCCTAGCCCAATTCGGACTAGGGCAGGGGGGGCGGCCTGCCCTAGGTAGCCCTCTCTCTTTCCCGCAGGCCCAATAAGGCCCAATACTTCTCCCGGCGAATTCCGTAACTCTCCGGTACTCCGATAAATACTCGAATCACTCGGAACCTTTCCGAACTCCGAATATAGTTGTCCAATATATCGATCTTTACGTCTCGACCATTTCGAGACTCCTCGTCATGTCCCCGATCTCATCCGGGACTCCGAACTCCTTCGGTACATCAAAACTCATAAACTCATAATATAACTGTCATCGAAACCTTAAGCGTGCGGACCCTACGGTTCGAGAACAATGTAGACATGACCGAGACACGTCTCCGGTCAATAACCAATAGCGGGACCTGGATGCCCATATTGGTTCCTACATATTCTACGAAGATCTTTATCGGTCAGACCGCATAACAACATACGTTGTTCCCTTTGTCATCGGTATGTTACTTGCCCGAGATTCGATCGTCAGTATCCAATACCTAGTTCAATCTCGTTACCGGCAAGTCTCTTTACTCGTTCTGTAATACATCATCTTGCAACTAACTCATTAGTTGAAATGCTTGCAAGGCTCAAGTGATGTGCATTACCGAGAGGGCCCAGAGATACCTCTCCGACATTCGGAGTGACAAATCCTAATCTCGAAATACGCCAACCCAACAAGTACCTTTGGAGACACCTGTAGAGCACCTTTATAATCACCCAGTTACGTTGTGACATTTGGTAGCACACAAAGTGTTCCTCCGGTAAGCGGGAGTTGCATAATCTCATAGTCATAGGAACAAGTATAAGTCATGAAGAAAGCAATAGCAACATACTAAACGATCGGGTGCTAAGCTAACGGAATGGGTCATGTCAATCAGATCATTCAACTAATGATGTGATCCCGTTAATCAAATAACAACTCTTTGTCCATGTTTAGGAAACATAACCATCTTTGATTAACAAGCTAGTCAAGTAGAGGCATACTAGTGACACTCTGTTTGTCTATATATTCACACATGTATTATGTTTCCGGTTAATACAATTCTAGCATGAATAATAAACATTTATCATGATATAAGGAAATAAATAATAACTTTATTATTGCCTCTAGGGCATATTTCCTTCAGTCTCCCACTTGCACTAGAGTCAATAATCTAGATCACATCACCATGTGATTAACATCGATAGTTCACATCATCATGTGATTAACACCCATAGTTCACATCGCCATGTGACCAACACCCAAAGGGTTTACTAGATTCAGTAATCTAGTTCACATCGCTATGTGATTAACACCCAAAGTGTACTAAGGTGTGATCATGTTTTGCTTGTGAGAGAATCTTAGTCAACGGGTCTTTCACATTCAGATCCATTATGTATTTTGCAATTTTCTATGTCTACAATGCTCTGCACGGAGCTACTCTAGCTAATTGCTCCCACTTTCAATATGTATCTAGATCGAGACTTAGAGTCATCCAGATTGGTGTCAAAATTTGCATCGACGTAACCCTTTACTTACCTAACCTTTTTCACCTCCATAATCGAGAAACATATCCTTATTCCACTAAGGATAATTTTGACCAATGTCCGATGATCTACTCCTAGATCACTATTGTACTCCTTGCCAAACTCAAATTGTAGGGTATACAATAGATCTGGTACACAGCATGGCATACTTTATAGAACCTATGGCCAAGGCAGAGGGAATGACTTTCATTCTTTTTCTATCTTCTGCCGTGGTCGGGTTTTAAGTCTTACTCAATTTCACACCTTATAACACAGACAAGAACTCTTTCTTTGGTGCTCCATTTTGAACTACTTCAAAATCTTGTCAAGGTATGTACTCATTGAAAAACTTATCAAGCGCCTTGATCTATCTCTATAGATCTTGATGCTCAATATGTAAGCAGCTTCACCGAGGTCTTTCTTTGAAAAACTCCTTTCAAACACTCCTTTATGCTTTGCGAATAATTCTACGTTATTTCCGATCTACAATATGTCATTCACATATACTTATCGTAAATCTTTGTAGTGCTCCCACTCACTTTCTAGTAAATACAGGCTTCCTTTGCATATCAGATAAACTATATGCTTTGATCAACTTATCAAAGCGTATATTCCAACTCCGAGATGCTTGCACTAGTCCATAGATGCACATTTTGTTAACACCTTTAGGATCGACAAAACCTATTGGTTGCATCACATACAACTCTTCTTTAATAACTCCATTAAGGAATGCAGTTTTGTTTATCCATTTGCCAGATTTCATAAATGCGGCAATTGCTAACATGATTCGGACAGACTTTTAAGCATCGATACGAGTGAGAAAATCTCATTGTATTCAACATCTTAAACTTTGTCAAAAAAACCTTTTTTTGACAAGTCTAGCTTTGTAGATAGTAACAATACTATCAGCGTCCGTCTTCCTCTTGAAGATCCATTTATACAATATGGTTTGCCGATCATCGGGCAACTCCACCAAAGTCCACACTTTGTTCTCATACATGGATCCCATCTCAGATTTTAATGGCCTTAAGCCATTTTGCAGAATCTGGGCTCATCATCGCTTCCTCATAGTTCGTAGGTTCATCATGGTCTAGTAACATGATTTTCAGAACAGGATTACCGTACCACTCTGGTATGGACCGTACTCTGGAAGACCTACGAGATTCTGTAGTAACTTGATCTGAAGTTACATGATCATCTTCATTAGCTTCCTCACTAATTGGTGTAGTAGTCACAGGAACAGATTTCTGTGATGAACTACTTTCAAATAAGGGAGAAGGTACAATTACCTTATCAAGTTCTACTTTCCTCCCACTCACTTCTTTCGAGAGAAACCCCTTCTCTAGAAAGGATCCATTTATTAGCAACGAATGTTTTGCCTTCGGATCTGTGATAGAAGGTGTACCCAACAATTTCCTTTGGGTATTCTATGAAGACGCACTTCTCCGATTTGGTTTTGAGCTTATCAGGATGAAACTTTTTCACATAAGCATCGCAGCCCCAAACTTTAAGAAACGACAACTTTGGTTTCTTGCTAAACCACAGTTCATATAGTGTCGCCTCAACGGATTTAGATGGTGCCCTATTTAACGTGAATGCAGCTCTCTAATGCATGATTCCAAAACGATATTGTTAAATCGGTAAGAAACATCATAGATTGTACTATATCCAATAAAGTACGGTTATGACGTTCGGACACACCATTATGATGTGGTGTTCTGTGGCATGAATTTGTGAAACTATTCCACATTGTTTTAATTGAAGACCAAACTCAGAACTCAAATATTTGTCTCCATGATCGATCGTAGAAACCTTATTTTCTTGTCACGATGATTTTTCTACTTCACTCTGAAATTCTTTGAACCTTTCAACTATTTCAGACTTATGTTTCATCAAGTAGATATACCCATATCTGCTCAAATCATCTATGAAGGTCAGAAAATAACGATACCTGCCGCAAGCCTTAACACTCATCGGATCGCATACATCAGTATGTATTATTTCCAATAATTCAGTTGCTCGCTCCACTGTTCCGGAGAACGGAGTCTTAGTCATCTTGCCCATGAGGCATGGTTCGCAAGCATCAAGTGATTCATAATCAAGTGATTCCAAAATCCCATCAGCATGGGGTTTCTTCATGCGCTTTACACCAATATGACCTAAACGGCAGTGCCACAAATAAGTTGCACTATCATTATTAACTTTGCATCTTTTGGTTTCAATATTATGAATATGTGTATCACTACGATCGAGATCCAGTGAACCATTTTCATTGGGTGTGTAACCATATAAGGTTTTATTCATGTAAGCAGTAACAACAGTTTATTCTCTTACTTAAATGAATAACCGTTTTGCAATAAACACGATCAAATCATATTCATGCTCAACGCAAACACCAAATAACATTTATTTAGGTTCAACACTAATCCCGAAAGTATAGGGAGTGTGCGATGATGATCATATCAATCTTGAAACTACTTTCAACACACATCGTCACTTCACCCTTAACTAGTTTCTCGCTTATTCGCAACTCCGCTTCGAAGTTACTACTCTTAGCAACTGTACCAGTACCAAATACCGAGGGGTTGCTATAAACACTAGTAGAGTACACATCAATAACATGTATATCAAATATACCTTTGTTTACTTTGCCATCCTTCTTATCCGCCAAATACTTGGGGTAGTTCGCTTCCAAAGAACCAGTCCCTTTGCAGTAGAAGCACTTAGTCTCGTGCTTAGGTCCAGACTTGGGCTTCTTCACTTGAGCAACAACTTGCTTGCCGCTCTTCTTGAAGTTCCTTCTATCCCTTTGCCCTTTTTTGAAACTAGTGGCCTTGTTAACCATCAACACTTGATGTTCTTTCTTGATTTCTACCTTCATCGATTTCATCATCATGAAAAACTCGGAATCATTTTCATCATCCCTTGCATACTATAGTTCATCACGAAGTTCTACTAACTTGGTGATGGTGACTAGAGAATTCTGTCAATCACTATCTTATCCGGAAGATTAACTCCACTTGATTCAAGCGATTGTAGTACCTGGATAATCTGAGCACATGCTCACTAGTTGAGCGATTCTCCTCCATCTTTTAGCTATAGAACTTGTTGGAGACTTCATATCTCTCAACTCGGTATTTGCTTGAAATATTAACTTCAACTCCTCGAACATCTCATATGGTCCATGATGTTCAAAACATCTTTGAAGTCCCGATTCTAAGCCGTTAAGCATGGTGCACTTAAACTATCAAGTAGTCATCATATTGAGCTAGCCAAACGCTCATAACGTCAGATCCGCTCTCGCAATAGGTCTGTCACCTAGCGTGCATCAAGGACATAATTCTTACGTGCAGCAATGAGGATAAAACTTAGATCACGGATCCAATCCGCATCATTGCTACTAACATCTTTCAACAAGTTTTCTCTAGGAACATATCAAAATAAACATATGAAAGCAACAACGCAAGCTATTGATCTTACAACATAATTTGCAAAATACTACCAGGACTAAGTTCATGATAAATTTAAGTTCAGTTAATCATATTACTTAAGAACTCCCACTTAGATAGACATCCCTCTAATCTTCTAAGTGATCACGTGATCCAAATTCAACTAAACCATAACCGATCATCACGTGAAATGGATTAGTTTTCAATGGTGAACATCTCATGTTGATCATATCTACTATATGATTCACGCCGACCTTTCGGTCTCCGTGTTCCGAGGCCATATCTCGCATATGCTAGGCTCGTCAAGTTTAACTCGAGTATTCTGCGTGCAAAACTGGCTTGCACCGTTGTAGATGGACGAGAGCTTATCACACCCAATCATCACGTGGTGTCCGGGCACGATTTAACTTTGGCAACGGTGCATACTCGTGGAGAACACTACTTGATAATTTTTAGTGAGAGATCATCTTAAAATGCTACCGTCAATCAAAGCAAGATAAGATGCATAAAAGATAAACATCACATGCAATCAATATAAGTGATATGATATGGCCATCATCTTCTTGTGCTTGTGATATCCATCTCAAGCACCATCATGATCACCATCGCCACCGCGCGACACCTTGATCTCCATCGTAGCATCGTTGTCGTTACGCCATCTATTGCTTCTACGACTATCGCTACCGCTTAGTGATAAAGTAAAGCAATTACGTAGCGCTTGCATTTCATACAATAAAGCGACAACCATATGGCTCTCGCCATTGCCGATAACTTCGTTTACAAAACATGATCATCTTACAATAAAATATAGCATCATGTCTTGGCCATATCACATCACAACATGCCCTGCAAAAACAAGTTAGACGTCCTCTACTTTGTTATTGCAAGTTTTACGTGGCTGCTACGGGCTTAAAAAGCAAGAACCAATCTCACCTACGCATCAAAACCACAATGATAGTTTGTCAAGTTGATGCTGTTTTAACCTTCGCAAGGACCGGGCATAGCCACACTCGGTTCAACTAAAGTTGGAGAAACTGACACCCGCTAGTCACCTGTGTGCAAAGCACGGCGGTAAAACCAGTCTCGCGTAAGCGTACGCGTAATGTCGGTCCGAGCTGCTTCATCCAACAATACCGCCGAACCAAAGTATGACATCTTTGGTAAGCAAGATGACTTATATCGCCCACAACTCACTTGTGTTCTACTCGTGCATATAACATCAAACCATAAAACCTGGCTCGATACCTTGTTGGGGAACGAGTAATTTCAAAAATTTCCTACGCACACGCAAGATCATGGTGATGTATAGCAACGAGAGGGGAGAGTGTTGTCGTACGCCTCGTGAGACCAAGCGAAGCATTGACGCAACGTAGAGGAAGTAGTCGACGTCCTCCCGGTCCAACCGATCCAAGCACCGTTACTCGCACCTCCGAGTTCTTGACACACGACAGCTCGATGACGCACCTCGATCTCCGATCCAGCAGAGGTGCGGGAGGAGTTCCACAAGATGACGCGTGGTGACGATCTTGATGTTCTCATGTCGCAGGGCTTCGCCTAAGCACCGCTACAATATGACCGAGGTGTAATATCGTGGAGGGAGGCACCGCACACGGCTAAGGAACGATCTCAATGATCAACTTGTGTGTCCATGGGGTGCCCCTGTCCCCGTATATAAAGGAGGGAGGGAGGAGGAGGCCGGCCTATGGAGGAGGCGCGCCATAGGGGAGTCCTACTCCCACTGGGAGTAGGATTCCCCCTTTCCTAGTCCAACTAGGGATCCTTCCATGTATTAGGAGTAGGAGACTAGGAAGGGGAAGAGAGAAGGGAAGGAAGGAGGGGGTTCGGCCCAATACTTCTCCCCGGCGAATTCCCGTAACTCTCCGGTACTCCGATAAATACCCGAATCACTCGGAACCTTTCCGAACTCCGAATATAGTCGTCCAATATATCGATCTTTACGTCTCGACCATTTCGAGACTCCTCGTCATGTCCCCGATCTCATCTGGGACTCCGAACTCCTTCGGTACATCAAAACTCATAAACTCATAATATAACATCATCGAAACCTTAAGCGTGCGGACCCTACGGTTCGAGAACAATGTAGACATGACCGAGACACGTCTCCGGTCAATAACCAATAGCGGACCTGGATGCCCATATTGGTTCCTACATATTCTACGAAGATCTTTATCGGTCGACCGCATAACAACATACGTTGTTCCCTTTGTCATCGGTATGTTACTTGCCCGAGATTCGATCGTCAAGATCCAATACCTAGTTCAATCTCGTTCATTGGCAAGTCTCTTTACTCGCTCAGAATACATCATCTTGCAACTAACTCATTAGTTGAAATGCTTGCAAGGCTTAAGTGATGTGCATTACCGAGAGGGCCCAGAGATACCTCTCCGACATTCGGAGTGACAAATCCTAATCTCAAATACGCCAACCCAACAAGTACCTTTGGAGACACCAGAGAGCACCTTTATAATCACCCATTCGTTGTGACGTTTGGTAGCACACAAAGTGTTCCTCCGTAAACGGAGTTGCATAATCTCATAGTCATAGGAACATGTATAAGTCATGAAGAAAGCAATAGCAACATACTAAACGATCGGGTGCTAAGCTGACGGAATGGGTCATGTCAATCAGATCATTCAACTAATGATGTGATCCCGTTAATCAAATAACAACTCTTTGTCCATGTTTAGGAAACATAACCATCTTTGATTAACAAGCTAGTCAAGTAGAGGCATACTAGTGACACTCTGTTTGTCTATATATTCACACATGTATTATGTTTCCGATTAATACAATTCTAGCATGAATAATAAACATTTATCATGATATAAGGAAATAAATAATAACTTTATTATTGCCTCTAGGGCATATTTCCTTCAGCTAGGGTTACAGAGTCGGTTACAGAGAAAGAAATCTTCATATCCTAACCACCAAGCTTGCCTTCCACGCAAAGGAGAGTCCCATCCGGACACGGGACGAAGCCTTCTATCTTGTATCTTCACAGTCCAACAGTCCGGCATACGCATATAGTCCAGCTGTCCGAGGACCCCTTAATCCAGGACTCCCTCAATAGCCCCCAAACCAGGCTTCAATGACGATGAGTCTGGCACACAGATTGTCTTCGACATTGCAAGGCGGGTTCTCCTCCGGATTCTTCAAAGTACCTTTTATAAACAGCAGTGCCCGGTTCCCCATTTAATGTTACGCTCATCGGCTTCTGCACCTTAACGATCTCAGCCTCCACGTGTCGAACGAATGCGAGAAGTCGGGGCATTTTTACATTTGCCACCCTAACCATCACTAGTGCAGAACCGGGCAATATTCGTAAGGCCCTTTAGTGCCGGTTCCATAACCGGCACTAAAGTGTGGGCACTAAAGGCCCCCCCTTTAGTACTGGTTCAGCACAAACCGGTGCTAAAGGGCAACCACGTGGCACGAGCCAGCTCAGGGGCTCGAGTTTTAGTACCGTTGATAAGACCAACCGTACTATAAGGTTTGGGGTTTTTAGTTTTATGATTTCTTTTCATTTAATTTTGTGTTTCCATTTTAATTTTTTTTCTTTTGCTGGTATTTTACGGTACTACACATTGTACACGTTATGCATATATATATATATATAAATAGAATTTCTAGTAGAACCAATCATGCATATATATATCATCAATGTCTCACAAACCACCATATTAATTAATTCACACATACACACATGTATAGCTATATACAATTTCTCCTACATATGCATGTTGCCTTCGAAGCCAGTGGCATTAGCCTAATTGGTGCCTTCGGAGCACGATGACAATCGGAAGTGGTTCATGGTAGCGGGTAATAGTATTCTCCCTTCGGATTTATGACCTGGTCGAGAAAAAATCCCGCTATTTCCTCCTGAAGTGCTTCTAGGCGCTCCATTTCTAGGAGCTTCTCCCGCACCTCTTTGAACTGTTAAGAAGGAGATCAATATGCATGTGTATTAGTTGTGTGACTAGATATCGATAATGGTGTAAAAATTGTGAATAGTGTTTTGACAAGCGTACCCATTCCTGTCTTTGAGATCTGCTCCTTTCAGACGCCATCATGCGAATGTTCTCGCAAACACAGGATGCACACAGATCAGTCCCCTGCGCCTGCTTCAGGGCCTTTACGAGAATGGAATTTGATCAGATAATAATTAATCAAGCATGATAATTAATAAGATGGCAGCTAGCTAGCTAGCTAGTACTACTTAATTACTTACCTTGGGTCGAAACCATTTAAGCTTTTTTTTCCATTCGCCTTCCGTGACGCCGATGAACCTTGCCCAAGCCCCGCTTGCCTAAAAGAAAATGAATAAAGGGCTATTAAATAGTTCATATCATGAAATGACGAACTAAATAGGCCGAGATATATAGTTAATAATGATTGAAATTACCTGTTGACTATCCCAAACAAGATGTTATAGTCAAGATTTGCTTTGAGTAGTGAGTCCAAAGATTTCAACTATTCCAAGGCCAACTTTAATGATACACAAGATCCAGTGAAATCTGCATGCACACACGTTTGCATGTCTTAATTAAGCGGGCATATGTAAGCAAAAACATGTAGCTAGCTAGTAGGCAAAAACAGAGAATTTGTAGTAGAAGACAGTATGACTCACTGGAAGTTGTAAGGAAGTAGTATATCTTCATTGTATTTGACGCACTTCAAGAACTCTAGCATGTTGTCCTCTACATCCTTTTCATGATGTGGATTTATTAGCCATGTGTATTCATTAACGGTGTTTGGGTCAATGAACCCAATGCCAAAGCATCCACCTTTTCTCATTTCATACATCTTCATCCTGCATAATACCACGTAAAAGAATATAGTGAGGATAATTACAGGTAATGATTGATCAAAAGGATCACTACAACTAGCTTGAGACTTAAATTACGAAAGAAATCACTTACGCATAATAGCAATCGATTTATAGATTTGTCGAGTCGTCTTGATTGTATAACTGAAACAGTTCAGAATACTCAGCTGATGAGCTTTCTCATGGAAGTAATGCTCCTCCTTGACATTCACCATGAGGGACTCTCGATTGAAATCTTGGTAATGTTCATGTACCATTGATGCAATTCATACATTCTCGTTGGGAGGTTCTTGACCTTGTCTGGCTCGACCAAAGGTTGGCCCCGGACATATTTCCGTTTTATTTCATCCTCTATAAGCACAGGCATGGGCTCGATCTCGAGGAGTTGTCCAACAGTGATGTTGAGAATTTCAGCCTGCATTATATGGTCCTTGGTTATTACCACATTGCCCACCTCGGGAACATAAACTGTTTGCCCACAATAATATTGGGTGCGCGTACTGTCACGTGTTGTTGGCACAACAAGCAAGAGGATCGATTGCGCCGCCTGTTCTCCCAGCTGGGGAATGGTTTTCCCGCATTTTTTGACAGCTGCTTGTTGTTTGCTCGATCCCGAGCTCGCCTCCTTACGTAGACGTGCTCGATTTAACTTCCTGATGTGGCGCTCATAGTCTGTGTCAACAGGCTTGGGAGCTGGTGGTTGAGCCATACAAATGAAGTGGTCAATCATTTCCTCAGGCACTTTCTCCCTTGGCGGCGGTGGCGGTTTCGGTGCAAAATGGGCTTCCACCTCGGCCTTCGATATGGCTGCATTTTCCTCCTCGGACTTGTGATAAGGCCTCTGCGGAAGAGCCGTGAGGCTTGGACCATATTTATATCGCTTGCCTCCTTTGTATTTTTCAGACTACTCGATCAGAACCCTACGCAGCATAGCTGCGGGTGTCTCTTCTGCGATTGCTGAGGCGGCGGAGACGGCTGACGGGGCTGAGTTGGACGAGGAGTAGCCTGAAGCTATGCCGGACTTGGAGGAGGAGTGGCATGAGGTTGTGCCGGACTTGGAGGAGGAGTGGACGTCTGATGCTGTGGCGGACTTGGAGGAGGAGGAGTGGCCTGACACTTTGCCGGACTTGGAGGAGGAGTGGCCTAACACTTTGCCGGACTTGGTGGACTTGCAGGAGCGGGAGTCTGCTGACTCGGTGGCAGACTTCGACGAGGAGTCGGCTGACACGGTGTCGGTGGCCTTCGAAAGATGATGCAATCCTTTTTCCATAGGATGATACGATGTTTGGCCTCTCCGAGAAAGTGCTCGTCGTCACCTCCAGGAATGTCAAGTTGTAGCTCCGAATATGGGTCCACCACCTCATCAGCCAAGACACGAGCATAGCCCACTGGAATCGGGTTGCAATGGAAGGTTGCCTCGGGGGGGTTGTAAAAGCAACGACGTCCGCCACCTTCATGGATATGTTCTTCATTTTGACGTGTAGCTCGCAATTAGTGTTCTCCGTGGTGTCATCCACGGGGTATCTATCCAGCATTGCATCGTTCGGGGCGGAACCCACACTGCTTCTCGGCATGGATGGGGCGGTGCTATCCAATGCTGGATCATCCGCTAGCTGTTGCAGCTGCTGAGACCCCCTTTGCTGGGTAAGTGAGTCGATCTGCTCCTACTGCCGCTGGAATTTGACCGCCAATTCGCTTGACTTGCTTCTAGGCCTTGAAGGCGTTCATAGTCCCCTTCCTCTGCTCCTCCTACATCTTCCTCTTCTTCTCCTCCGCAATCTTCTTTCTCGCACGGGTTACAGTAGTCGGTGTTCCATCAAAACCCTCATACCATGGAATAGCGCCCTTGCCTCGTGTTCTTTCCGGTGTTCAGATTTCCTGTGGCACGCGAAGCTCGTCGTTTTCTATGTTGGGCTGGAACACCCCGATCGTGCCTCTTCTATTGCAACAAGTATCGCATCGTCGGCTCCTTGAGACTTGCCTTCGTTGAAACATTGCTCGTCTTGGGTCCAACTCCCCCATGCGATAGAACCAAGTCATGCACTGGGGCCAGCTCTTAGTAACCGGAGTGACACTTGCATCCTCCATCTCTTTCTCGACTTATCCCACTTAGGCATTGCCACCGATAGCCACCGCCCCTGACTTATGGAACTTATCCTTTTTGGCATTCTTCTTGTTTATTCTCAGCCGCTCCTTAGCAAATTCCGAATCCTTGAATTTCATGAAATCGTCCCAATGAGCACGTTGGTTCTCTAGTGTTCCCTCGAATACTGGAGTCTTCCTTCCTCCCATGACGTACTTGTCCCATTCACGATTCTTGTGGTTCTTGAATGCAACCGCCATCTTCCTAAGAGCAGCGTCCTTGACTTTCTGCACATCTGCTTCTGTGAAATGATCTGGTAGGGTGAAATATTCCATGAGAGTATCCCAAAGCAGATCTTTTTGTTTCTTGTCGACAAAAGTAACATCTGGACGTGGCTTTGCTGGCTCTCTCCATTCTTGAAGTTTGATCGGGAGTTGGTCCTTCACAAGAACTCCACACTGACGAACAAACTTGTCCGCAATCTTCTTAGGCGCTAATGGTTCGCCATTAGGTCTGATTACCTCGATATTGTACTTTACGCCCTCCTTCAACTTTTTGTTCGGGCCTCGATTCGTCCTTTTGCCTGAAGATTTGCTCGATCCGGATGGCTGAAAGAACAAAGATCGATTCGTTAATATATCTTCAAGTCATTTAAAACATGTGATGATCACGGATGCTCGCTTATATAAATATATATACCTTGCGGTCTTTGTTGTTTCAAGATCAACATTTTCTTCGTCATCATCATAATCATAGTTCATGACTTCATCAATTCGGTCGTCGCAATCGAATATCATATCACCCTCTCCGGTGTTGTTTAGAAATTCGGAGCCGTCATAATCTTCTTCATTCTGATCATCATCTGGTCCGTGAGGATGGCGTATCATATTGAACATGGCCTGTTCTCCCTCTTTGCCGGTATTGTCCGCCATAGCTTTTATTTAACTAATCCAAAAGAAATATAGAACAATTTAGTATTCAAATTACATCGTCTCGAATAATAGATATAATCTCGAATACATCGTCTCGAATAATAGATATAATCTCGAAAACATCGTCTCGAATAATAGATATAATCTCGAATACATCGTCTCGAATAATAGATATAATCTCGAATACATCGTCTCGAATAACA